>CP139508.1:198934614-199209614 GCA_021014915.2 Artemisia tridentata subsp. tridentata
AATAGTAGCATAACTTTTGTTCTTGTTATTGCATGATTTTAGAGTTTATTTCATGTTTGTCTTTGTGATTGTTTGGTTTATTTGGTTAATGATTGTTAAGTGTTTGCTTTGTCCTAGTTTCAATGTGTTTCTCTCATTTTTATTTTTTATTTTTACTGGTTATAGTGTTAAGTTAAAATATAAAAAGTTAAAAAAAAAAAAAAAAAAAAAAAAAATTTGAAAGAATTTTTGCTGCAAACCGGGCGACTCAACTCTGAACCGCCGGTTTAACCCTCGAAAACTTTAAAAAAAAGAAATATATATATATATATATATATATATATATATATATATATATATATATATATATATATATATATATATATATATATATATATTTCACTTGAACCGCCATTCCAAATCTCGACCGCGTCGGTTCATGCTCTCGGTAAAACATTTGCAAAACCAAACCGCCGGTTCAAATATGAACCGCGGCGGTTTGACCCCTCGAAAAAAAATTTCACATCCCAAACCGCCGGTTTGGGGGTGAACCACCTAAAAAAAAAAATTTAATTTGTTTTCTTTATTTACTCTTTTATTTATTTAAATAGTTATTTAGTTTATTAGATTTGTTTTAGAATTTAGTATGATTTCTTTTTGAATAACTTAGTTGTTTTTTTTACTAACCCCTAACGTTTGTTTTTGATGTGTTGTCTATGAATGTTTAGCTTATTTTTAGTTATGGATTCACCTAGCGAAGTTTGGAGAAAATGGTTGATTTTGAAAAAGTGAAGTTGCAAGCGAAAGGAAAAGAAGTTGAACGTATGGAATGTGAACCTGAAAAGCCTCGGGTGATAACTTTCACTCGTGCTAAGTTAAGAGAATATGACGAACCAAGCATGAGGTATTCCACACCTTGTGGAATAGAAGGATTAGGAGCTTGGGATGCGGAATGTAACATTGGACAAAGTGATAGTTATGTGACCTTTGCTTTTTATGAAAAGTTTGGAAATGGGAAATATGAAGTGGACAAGTATAATAGGAAGATAGCTAGGGATGTGAAAATTGACATTCATGGTTATACCTTTGCTATGGATTTGATTATTGATGAGTATGAAGATACCACGGATCCTTCCGTTGTGTTTGTGAGAAATTTCTTGGTGGCAACCAAGTATGTTCTTGATTTTGGGCTAGGAGAAATGCGACTTGATATTGGAGAATTGCAGGATGACAAAGATGTTAATTGGTTAATTGAACAAATAGAGGAGGCATGTGAAAATGAAGATGGTATTCTTGGGAGCATGGAAATGGTTAAGATGGGAAAAGCTACTCGTTTGAAACAAAAATACCCACCTTTTAAAGGTCTTATACCTTCACCGTCATCATTACCACAACCTACCACACTAATCAAAGGAGAAAGTTCTTCTAACCAAACACCCTTACCAAAAGAAACACAAACAAAAGAATCCATTGATGAAGCAAAATGTGTTGAGGAGATTACTACAAAGTTCAAGGAATTGCTAAATGAAAAACCAATACTCCATGTGTTGGAACACTATGCTCATTATAGGAAGTTGTTGGATGAAATTTCAGTGGAGAAAATGAAACTTGATAAGAAGAATGAAATTGAAGAAGAAGAAGAGGAGAAGGTGATGGAGAAAGGTCTACCTAAAAAGAAAGAAGATCCGGGGAATTATCTAATTCCACTAAAAGTGAATGGAACCATTGCAATAAATGCCTTAGCTGATACGGGGCGAGTGTTGGTATAATGCCTTATAAGCTTTACAAGATTATGGAGTTGGGAAGAGCTTATCCTTCCAATGATGTTTTGTTGATGGCAGATAATACCATGGCAAAAGCTTATGGTAAAGTGAAGAATGTGAGATTACAAATAGGATTCCAAACATATTTGTGTGACTTTTTGATTTTGCATGTACCTATTGATAAAGAAACACCCATGTTGGTTGGATGCCCATTCTTGAGTACGATTGGAGCAATAATTGATAATGGCAAAGGAACGATGGAAATTGATGATGGAGTGGCTAGAAGGATTTACCACGCCAAGAAAAGAGAAAAAGTTCTAGCGGATGAAGAATCAGATGAAGAAGATTGGTTGGATGTGTTCGATATTAGCCATGACAATGAAGGTAACCCAAAATATGGAAAAACAGCCCCATCGTTTGAACATATTGAAGATGATATGGAGAGAGCATTGGCTATGGAGAATTACTTCAATCCTTTCAAGAACATTATTGTGTACAAGAAGATGGTTGATTTCCTTGGTTCTATGCCAATTAAGCTTAAAAATATTGAGTGGACATCTGATGGGTATAGCAAATATCAAAAGGTTGAAGGAGACAATGATTGGCACACTAAGATAGAGATTACTAGCCCGGGTGGACGCCGTTTCACTCGTGAGTTCAAAACAAAGGAAACTGATAGAGTTCTTTCGGGGAAATTTCATTCGGAGGATATTCTAAGGTTTGGGAATTATTTTGATTAAAGGAAGAATGTGGAAGAATAAAGAAGCTTATTGCTAAGATTTTGCTCATTTTGTCTCTTATGAGTTTTATCATGTTTACTTATCGTTTATTGATCTTATTATGTTTTACACTTCTTTGTTAGTTGAGTGTGTTTTAGCTTTTAAGCTTTATAAGTTATGATTAATAAGAAGTATTTAAGTTTGAGTTTAGTTGTTTTTTTTAATTTATGTAGTTTGTATCAATTAAGTTCAATGGAATGTTGGAAGTGTTTTTAAGTTGTGGTGATGTTTGGAAATGACCAAAGAATGAAAGAACGTTTTTGTTTTGAAACGGGTTTTGTACTAAAATTTTTACAAACCAACGGTTGAAAACCAAGCCCACGGTTGAAGTACCCAACCTACAGTTGAGTCTTCATTTGTGCCAAAGAAACAAAAGAAAGAAAAAACACCACAATCCACAACCATTCTCATCATTCCAAGATCGAAGTTTAGTTATCAAATTGAGGTTCTAGCAATCGTATGGCATCAAAAAGGGTAAGTAACACCATCCAATTACTTTGCATTGTCTTAATTCGAATTTGATTTTTAAGGTTTTTAATTGGGCGAATTTGATAGAGTTCGAATTAATTGAAATTACTTGATGGGTTTACTAGAAGATTGATGTAAGGATTGATTGGAAGTAGAATTAGATGAATTGATTAAGAATTGAAAGAGAATTTGATGTTCTAAGATCTAGGGTTCATGTATGTCGAATTTTGAGGATTTTTAATCAAGACTGATTGGGTTTTTTTTGTGGTATATGGTTAAGAGTTAGTGTTTGTATGCTATTTGATTAATTATATGGACCACTACTTTGTTTGAAATTGATTTTGATTCTAAGATTCTTGAGGTTGAGAAGTGGAGTTATGAGTTTAAGCACTTAGAATAAGCACTAATAAGCAAATGGAGGAAGGTGTAAAATGTGGATAAGTTGTAAACTAAAAAATATAAAAAAAATAAACTGCTGCTGCAAACCGCCGGCTGGGAGCGCCAGACCGCCGGTTGAGGAACCCAGAAACAACCCAAACCGCCGGTTCAAACTTGAACCTTGGCGGTCGAACTCTCGGTAAAAAATTCAAAGACTGAAACCGCCGGTTCATGTGCGAACCGCGGCGGTTCAAGTCTCGGTAAATTAAGTCACCAAGCCAAACCGCCGGTTCAAAAGTGAACCGCGGCGGTTCAGCCCTCGTTAAAAAAAAAAAAAAAAAAAATTATTTTGTTTTGCTAATGTATCTTACGTTTTAACCTTTAGCTCCAACATTTCTCGTGTGCTTGTTTTGTTTGTTCTGCAGAAATGTGTACGACAAGAAGAGGAAAACCCATTGGTTGCTTTGCACAAGAGACAAGGTCGTCAAGCAAGGGAATTTACCCTCATGCCAATAACAAGTGAACATTTTAGATGGAGTAAGCTAAGTAAAGAAGCAAAAGCTTGTTATAATATTGGATTAGCAAAGTTACAATGAAAAGAGATTGCGGTACCAAAGTTAGTGAGTTGGAAATTGATGAGAGAATATAACCTTAATAAGACTCTTGGGAAATTGTCGGAGGTAAATACGGAGTCTGAAAAAGGAATTTTTGAAGATTTTAGTTTGGAGTACATGATTAGAATTGATGAGAAGCTGATTTATAGAGAATGGTGTTTAGAGTTCTTTTATACAATCTATTTCAACCAAGAAGTGAGCGACATTGTAACACCCCCGTTTTCGATATACGCAGCGGAACATAAGTTTGGGGTGTTACTTCACGGTTCACAGTCATGATAATAGAAAACGACTCAAAAAGAGACGTTTTAAATAAAATTGTTATCATTCATTTATTAAATCAGAGTACATAATATAGGTCCCAGAGGGAGGTTCGGAAATTATGATATAAAAGATACATTATTCGTTGAATGATAATAAAGTGGACACTCTTATTATAAAAAGAAAGTCCACAGCCACTCCGTGCCGATAGCCATACTCCTAGTTACCTGAGATAAACATGCTTAAAAAGTCAACACAAAGGTTGAGTGAATCTATAGTGTTTAAAGTAACAATCAGTTTTGAACACAAGATAAATAGTAAAGAAATCAGTTCAATCATAGTTCGGAATATTGCACTAAACCTCATGACACGCAATGCGTTGACAGTTTCCAGTCTCACTAACATAATTAAATGGTAGTGGTTTGCCCCCGAGTTTAAGAAATCAAATATAATGCATCTGTCTAACCGGCTACCACGAAGATATCCATCCGATTAGTACAAATGGGTCGTCAGGCCAATAGATCTATTCACTATATTCGCGCTCACCCTGCGGGTGACTAATGGTGCATGATATGAGGGTCTTTCAATAAATACAATCGTAATAATAAGGGACAGTTAGCCTAGTGCAATAACAATCAGGAAAATACTTGTGTTTGGTTTGATAGCATGTATCTCCCCACATATTTAGAAAAACGTAAAGGAAAAGTGGGACTATAAACTCACCTGAAAGTCTGGATGGAAAACAAAGTTTAAACAAAGTTGATAAACGTCTCCGGCTCGCAACCTGGGTTTGTTATATCAAGTTTTCAGTAACTGTTTCTGAACATATAAGTTTTATTATTCGTTCCGTTCATTCGTTAAATAGATATTTCGTTTGTTCGTTAATTATATATTCTGTTCGTTTGTCATTGGTGAGAACGTATTTTAAATCCTTATTAATAATACTAATAAGAATAATACTTACAATATTTATAATAATATAAATTACTTAATAATAATAATTATTATAGAGAAAGTTACACTTTAGTCCCTATAGTTTCACATATTGACAAATTTTACCCTTGAACTTTTGTAAAATGACAAGTTTTACCCCTCAACTTTGGTCAAATGTCAATTTTTACCCCTATAGTTTCAAAAATGACACTTTATACCACTAGGGTTTAGGTCGACTGCATCCCAAGTCCTTTTTATAATCTGAGTTTGAAATTTGGCAAGAAATATCCTTGAGACTCCTATTTTACTACACGCGACATCCTTATCCTTTTAAAAACGCTCTATATCTTACGATTTATAGCAAACCTTTTTACGACTCTTTTGTACCTTGTTTATTAGTTTATAAACTCAATTTTTGCAAAAACCCTAGCTCGTGATTCGAGCTCACGAGCTTGAAATAATTTATTTTTGGTGCGTTTGGTTTGTTTTGTCGGGTCAGAAAACACACATCAAAAGAAAGCCATATCTCCCTCAATACTTAACGAAAACACTTCGTTCTTTTTCCTACTGTTAGATAGCTAAAAGAACATTGTTTGTACAAAAATCTAGAATTTTTAAAGTCCGTTTAGTGGTCGAAACTTAATTTGCAAACTCCATGTCTGCTGTTGGGTCGCGACAGCAACAAAAGAGGAAAACAATTTCGTTTTAAATTTTAGAACTTATAAACTAGGGATCTTTGATATTATTTGGTATCTTGAACATGTTTAGAAGGTCTCTAATTAATCCTAGGCATTTTAGACTTACAAAACAATTTTAAAAGGGTGTTTGTTTGTTCGACAGTTTTGAAAAAGAAAAAAAATAAATATGGATTTTGATTACTTAGGGTTTTTAAGTTAGATCTTAGGGTAAATTAGAAGTATTTTTAAACTTGTTTAGACTTTGTTTTACCATATTGAACATCAAAAAAAAATACCTATGGGTGTGTTTGGGTTTGTTCGGCCAAAAGAAAAAGAAAGAAAAATAATGTGTAATCTTTGATTTTATAGTTTTATCTATATTAAGGCTTGTTCATTTACGTTATTAGGATCATATTGAGTATATAGAACAAAAGAAAAGAGCTTGAGGACTTACCTAGAAGATCTTGGATCGAATAGGGTTTTATAGGACTTAGGGTTTTGAAATGTGATCACCAATGCTCCTAGCTTCCTTCTTGGCTTCCTATGAGTGTTCTTGAACTTGATTTAATGTTGTGGTAACAGAAATTTAGGGGTATGGGGGCTGTGGAGATTATGTCGAATGGTTTTTTGGGATTCTTAGGGCGTATGGGTTGTTTATTTATAGAAGGGAATTATCTAGGGTTCTTAATGTTATGTTGATGTGTTCTAATGTGAACCATGGCTTAGGTTGGTCGTTTAATTGATGGAGAGAAAGCCATGTAGGGGGGGGGTGTGGCGTATGGTGTTAGTGAGGTGGTGGTGATGTGTTTTTCTCTTAAACCATACAAGTACCTATCTTCTAGAGGAGGGGGGATGTGGAGGCTTTTGGTTCTTGCATTTGATGTCTTAAGGTTTAAGAAAAATGGAGCTTTGGTTTATGTCTTGGTGTATTCGAACTAACCTAAGAAAATTAGAAGGGTTTGGTTCGAAATATGCTTAAGGAATTTGTACACTAGGCTTTAGGGTATGGTACTTTGGGGTTAGGGTTTAGTTTAGAGTTTTTAGAGTTTATGTATTAATTAGAAATGATTTTTAGGGTTTTCTTAAATATTTTATATGTATTTCGATTTATAGAATTTTAGGAGAAAATAATTTGGTGCATTGGAAAGTTGTACTTTAGGTTTAAGGAGGTTGTACTAATGTTTAGTAAATATGAAAAATATAATTTTACTTTTTCCTTAATTTTCATTATTTTTATATAATTTTTTTATTAAAGTTTCAAAGTAATTAAATGGGCTTTTATGTTTTTGTGCATTAGAGGGTTGTACCATGGGTTTGAGGGTTTGTATATTTATTTTATAAATCAATAAACTTATTTTAAAAATTAATGTGTAAAATTATTACAAAATGTGCCTTTAAAAAAATATTTATTATTAAGGTTTATATAAGATTTTTATTAATAGTAAATTTTTAAGCATTAAAGACTTGTACCTTAATTTAGAAGACTTGTACATATATCTGATATGTTAAGAAATTAATTTTTAAAGTTAGTATAGAGAATACTTGGACAATGTGTCTTAAAATGAGTATACTGAGGTTTATAATGATGTTTATATTAATATTCTTATGTTTGTGCATTAAGTACTTGTACTTTAGTTTAAAAGTCTTGTACATATATTTAAAAAAATATTATTTAGGGTTTGTGGTTTTATTACATATAATAGTTGTTTTGTGAAATTAGGGTTTGATCTGGAGTTATAGTGATTTTAGGGTTTCTGTGCTTTAGTGACTTGTACATTACTTAGATAAATTGTAATTTAGTATTTCTAGGGTTTCGTTATTCATAAATGTTGTTATAGTAGTTTAGGGTTTTATAAAATTCTTACCAATTAAGAAACGTTCAGTTTTAAATGTACGTTAACGAAATAACGTAAAGTGGTAAATGGGATCTCATAAAGTTTTAGGTCAAGTATATTTTTATAGTTAAATACTAAATCAGTTAAGGTTGAGTTACGAGCACGTTTATCAGGGATGTGATTTACGTCTCATAAGATAATAGTCATGTTTAAATAAAATAAAAAATTACACGTAGAAAAGGATAAATATTCTAAGTGATAGTTTATTATTGTGTGGATTTTTCACAGTGGTTACAGTCACCCTCCGTTGAGGGAATCTCGTCTCGAGATTCAGTCCTCGTTGGTTGAGAAATTTGGGAATAGTGAAGTATAAGAATAGTCAGGCCTAGTTTTCTAACCTAGATAGGGAATATGAGAATGGGGAAATCGTACAACGATTTCATTTATGATGAGAGTTTAATATGCTTAAAATGCCTCAAGTAAAAAAATAATAGTAATAATATTATATTATTTTTATGTCCTATGTCTCCAATAATATCACTTCACTACTAGTTCCTCAATTATAGTTTTGGCCTAAAAGAGTCTTCTAGGAATTTCCATTTGGTACCTAAGGGAACGTATCTTGGTCAGTTTTATTCCTAATAGATGAACTAAATTTGAATGTTTTGCCACCTAATAAATCTAAAGGTTGTGAAAGTAACTACAACGGTCAGATTCCAACGTTCGATGAACAGTAATATCTAACGGTCCATAACAGTGGTTTGTAACGGTAATATAACGGCTATATTTCTCCTATAAATACCTCATTTTTAATCCTCATTCTTTCACTACTAAATTCTTTCCTAAAAACCTCAAAATGCCGCACCTCTTTACTTTCCTAGCAATCTTTCATATCATTCTCGGGGTTTTATTTTTGAAGTATGTTCCTAAGGAAGACTATGAGTTCATGGTCTATGTTGTGGCGGCTCTAATGCCATTCGGGTTCCTAGCTATCGGAGTTGACAAGTTATGGAGGTAATGATCTTTTCTCAATTCTATATAATCCTCAATAAATCTTATTAGCCTATGTGTTTATGGTCTAGGTTTGGTCTTATACCTATTGTTTTTGTCGGTTCCTATTACACAGGGTAATCAAAATGATCCATCCAGTGATTACACTAGCTATCGTGGTGTTGATGGGAGTCTTAGTGGTGATGGCCGGTCAACCTTTCAGTGATTCTATTCCTTACTTTGGAGTCATTGTAATCCTAGTACTTCCAATGCTAGTAATCTCGTTATGTATGAATTTCCACGGGGTCTAAATAAAATTTGTACTATAAGTCCTTGTGGATTTCTTAGGGTTTTTATATCCATAATATTGTCGAATTTCCTATTTTTGAGGTAATGGGCAGTAGATGTAAACTTCTATTGTATTAAATCAAAAGTGATAGTTTATAAACATTTTGTTTTGTTTCAATATTTTGCTTTTGAATGAAAATTGTTATTAGAAAATCTGAAAAGATAACTGTCCAATTTATTACATGATTCTTCCTAAATTATACATAGTTGATCAGGCTATGTATAATTGAGGACCAAACGATGTGATGTTTGGCTCAGTTACTTCGGTATTTATTCTTTTTCATAAAGTTTTAGATGGTGTTCAACGCGTTATTTTTGGAAAATAACATCATAATTTATTTTTCAAACGAATAATAAAATTTTTAGTCCACACTACAGTGATGGGTTAGGGTTTTCCTAAGGTACTAATAGGATATTCTCGAAACAAATCTTAGAATTTGTCGAAAGTTCCTATAGGCTAGGGATATTCTATTGTTTCGCCAAAATAATACTTACCAAATTTCCTAAAGGTATACTAGGGTTTTGCTAGGTAATGTCTACGAATAAGGTAAGGAGGAATAGAGTAGATAATGAAGCTAAACGCAGATTGAGATTATTGCAGAAAAGTTACATGATGAAAGTTTCATGCGGTAGAAAGATAGTTTATTACACTTAGGTTATCCATCGTAACTAAGGTATAGATTTGAAAGGAAATATAACTTAGTGAGTTCTAAACCTCAATTTATTTATCTATTACAGGCATTTATCGAATCCATAGATTTCATACTAAGGTCTTACTTGAGTTCTCATTCCTGGGCATCAGTCTTGTCTTTCCAATTTGGGTTGAAATTTGGGCACTGATTCTTGTAGTGTCCATTTCCGCCGCATCCATGGCAAGTCACAATTACTGACTGTAGATTTACTCCTGTCGCCTTACAGTCTTTGATCTGATGTCCAATCTTCTGGCACCTGGCGCACCAAACAATGCATGGACCGTAGTGGTGCAACAAGCATTGTGTGCACAATGGCTTTCTTCCGACGTAACCATATCCATGATTCTGTGGGTGGTGGTAGTAGGTGGGGATGATGGTGTTGAGTTTTCGCTTTTGGTTATTTTGTTTAAATGTAACAGTTTTCTTAACTCCTAAGGCATGGGTAATGGTAGGTTTGGTTATTCTTCCTGGTCCTTTATGAAGAGCTGACTTGCATCCCGTGAAACTTTCAGGGATATGCCTACAAGACACAGCCGTCTTCTCTTCTCCTGTGACCATATTGTTGTTACTTAGGTGGGCTACGGTAGTCACTTCGAGTATTGTGTAATGAGGTTAGTTACTAATTTCTGGATATCTTCCGGGATCATTAGTAAAACATTGATATTTTTCATGTTGACTTCCTTCTAGTAACAAGAAACATAATTTTCAGAATTCCCGTAATGATCATACCAGAATAATTTAATATTAACAAGTGATCATAATGCGAAGTTATATCAAATCTTGAGAATCATTTAGTTACGATGCGTCTTGGTTAACATCGTAGATAAATGATTAACCTTGGATATAACTTTGCTAAGGGAGTAAACAATTTGTTTACAAAACTGAAGTTCAGCAACTTTCTCTTCATTTATCAAGTTCTCTTCCGAAATTTTTCCTAGGGTTTCTATTGGTTATAGCCTAGTCTAGGTGGGTCTTGGTATGTTGGGTTATAGCATGATATTAATAGCTTGATTAATTGTTTTACCAAAACAATTAATGCAAGGTCTTCTATTAATACTGCATGCAGTAAGTCAAGGTTTTTCTATCCTAATTTCTGTCACTTGCTAGGTTACTAATAGGTTGGTTTTCTAAGTTCGGGGAAAATGAAAAAGGTAGTTTATTGAGTTTTTATGGTTTGATTTGGATGAAGAAATTTTACTAAAGGGGTACTAAAGGGTAAGATTTTGGTAGGAGTAGTCATTACATATATGCACATCATCATAGTAAGATGTAATAGGATGAATTTGTTTACAATCGTAAATATATAACAAAAGTAGATTGTTATAGATTTATTGATTGATTACAAACTCTGAGAGTTTCTAGCTTATTTAGAAATTTACAGGAAATACTAACCAAATACTATTTGGTTTACAACAACGATACAAGTGACTTTATAATCAGTTACGTCCTTGACGTAAATGCTTAACTTCAGTCTCAAGTTTCAGTTGTGCAATTTCCATTTCTAAGAAGCGTTCCTGAAGTTCCTGGTATATCCTCAATTGATTGTCCAGGAGGGCTTCCAAGGCGAAGATCTTCTGATCGTGGTTTCTTACCATTTCACTGGCTATCCAGAGGGTTCTTTCAATATCTTCCACCCTGCCGAGCATTTGATCATGTTCTCTTCTTGAACAGCGGATTCTGGAGTCTATGCTTCTAAATTTATGGTTGCAGATATTTTTCATCTTGTCAACTTTTGCTCCCAATCCAAACACTGTGCGTCTCTCAGCATCGGTCTTTTTGAATAGAGTGTCGATATTACGGTCGTACCATTCAAAACGTAATGGTTGTAATTCCTCTAACTGTTTAGCGTGCGCGTCGAGAGTGTTGGCTTGTTGGTAAAGGAGAGTCCATATCGAATCAGTAGGGTTTAAACTTAAGTCGGGAGAATTAGATGAAGATATATCATCTGGATTGTATGTGGATTCTGGGTTGTCAGGTATTGGGGAATTTAGGCCTTCATCTTTCTGAATTGCTTCTTGGTGTATGTCCTGTCCAACCTCAAATGCTGTCGGACAACCAATCAGCTTTTCATGAGATTCAGCTACTCCCTTAAGTTTCTGGTGTGGAGATGAGTGGGTAGGTGATAAGGGTTTTGGGGTAGTTTCGTTAATCTTAGGGGTTTCGGGAGACATGATACTGTAGTAATTTGCAAATAATAATTATAAGAAATTAATAACAGTAGGAAAAATAAAGGCGAAATATAAAGGTAACGAGAATGATCCTAAGGCACTAAGTACGGTTCTATTTTGATATTTGAGTCTGGACATGAGAGGGATAGATTGGATAGGGAAAATCAGGACTCTGTAACCACTCTATAGTTATAATTATTTCATTTATGCAGTTTAAACAATTAATAATAAATTACATACCAATAATGTTTTAACATCGGCGTGGCACGGAGGACTTTGGTTAAGTTTTTGTGAAAAACGGTTATAGTCCAATGTTTGAAAACATTTGGTTCTCTATAACCATGAGCTCTGATACCAATCTGCAACACCCCCGTTTTCGATATACGCAGCGGAACATAAGTTTGGGGTGTTACTTCATGGTTCACAGTCATGATAATAGAAAACGACTCAAAAAGAGACGTTTTAAATAAAATTGTTATCATTCATTTATTAAATCAGAGTACATAATATAGGTTCCAGAGGGAGGTTCGAAAAATATGTTATAAAAGATACATTATTCGTTGAATGATAACAAAGTGGACACTCTTATTATAAAAAGAAAGTCCACAGCCACTCCGTGCCGATAGCCATACTCCTAGTTACCTGAGATAAACATGCTTAAAAAGTCAACACAAAGGTTGAGTGAATCTATAGTGTTTAAAGTAACAATCAGTTTTGAACACAAGATAAATAGTAAAGAAATCAGTTCAATCATAGTTCAGAATATTGCACTAAACCTCATGACACGCAATGCGTTGACAGTTTCCAGTCTCACTAACATAATTAAATGGTAGTGGTTTGCCCCCGAGTTTAAGAAATCAAATATAATGCATCTGTCTAACCGGCTACCACGAAGATATCCATCCGATTAGTACAAATGGGTCGTCAGGCCAATAGATCTATTCACTATATTCGCGCTCACCCTACGGGTGACTAATGGTGCATGATATGAGGGTCTTTCAATAAATACAATCATAATAATAAGGGACAGTTAGCCTAGTGCAATAACAATCAGGAAAATACTTGTCTTTGGTTTGATAGCATGTATCTCCCCACATATTTAGAAAAACGTAAAGGAAAAGTGGGACTATAAACTCACCTGAAAGTCTAGATGGAAAACAAAGTTTAAACAAAGTTGATAAACGTCTCCGGCTCGCAACCTGGGTTTGTTATATCAAGTTTTCAGTAACTGTTTCTAAACATATAAGTTTTATTATTCGTTCCGTTCGTTCGTTAAATAGATATTTCGTTTGTTCGTTAATTATATATTCTTTTCGTTTGTCATTGGTGAGAACGTATTTTAAATCCTTATTAATAATACTAATAAAAATAATACTTACAATATTTATAATAATATAAATTATTTAATAATAATTATTATTATAGAGAAAGTTACACTTTAGACCCTATAGTTTCACATATTGACAAATTTTACCCTTGAACTTTTGTAAAATGAAAAGTTTTAACCCTCAACTTTGGTAAAATGTCAATTTTTACCCTATAGTTTCAAAAATGACACTTTATACCACAAGGTTTAGGTCGACTGCATCCCAAGTCCTTTTTATAATCTGAGTTTGAAATTTGGCAAGAAATATCCTTGAGACTCCTATTTTACTACACGCGACATCCTTATCCTTTTAAAAACGCTCTATATCTTACGATTTATAGCAAAACTTTTTACGACTCTTTTGTAAACTTGTTTATTAGTTTATAAACTCAATTTTTACAAAAACCCTAGCTCGTGATTCGAGCTCACGAGCTCAAAATAATTTATTTTTGGTGCGTTTGGTTTGTTTTGTCGGGTCAGAAAACACTCATCAAAAGAAAGCCATATCTCCCTCAATACTTAACGAAAACACTTCGTTCTTTTTCCTACTGTTAGATAGCTAAAAGAACATTGTTTGTGCAAAAATCTAGAATTTTTAAAGTCCGTTTAGTGGTCGAAACTTAATTTGCAAACTCCATGTCTGCTGTTGGGTCGCGACAGCAACAAAAGAGGAAAACAATTTCGTTTTAAATTTTAGAACTTATAAACTAGGGATCTTTGATATTATTTGGTATCTTGAACATGTTTAGAAGGTCTCTAATTAATCCTAGGCATTTTAGACTTACAAAACAATTTTAAAAGGGTGTTTGTTTGTTCAACAGTTTTGAAAAAGAAAAAAGAGAAATATGGATTTTGATTACTTAGGGTTTTTAAGTTAGATCTTAGGGTATATTAGAAGTATTTTTAAACTTGATTAGACTTTGTCTTACCATATTGAACACCAAAATAAAATACCTATGGGTGTGTTTGGGTTTGTTTGTGTCACAATTCGCATTTTCGGGTTTTTACTATGCACGGTTTTGCATTATTTCAATTAACGTATGGTTAATTATTAAACGTTACCACTCAGTCATTACTACGAATAATATAACCGATACTCCCGACTATGATCCTATTATGTTTACATACTCAAAATTATGATACAAAAATTATATTACTAATTTGCCCGTTGTTTTGAAATCATTTGCTATATTTTCCGGAAAACTCTTATAGCTCCGTCGGTTTGCGATATTTCATCACGATCATTATTTTAAACACCCGATTCTTATCAGTAACATGATTTTATAATTTTTACAACTTCGTCGTATTTTATTTCAACTCGTCACGATTTATTTTCAGTTAACCCGGTACCCGATAACACCTAAAGTATACACTAACTAACTAATACTTGCCTAATAATATCTAGTTAACTTAAAATCTTCATCTTATCCTCCCATTTATGCCATGTGCCGCCCCCTAAGCCATCTCCTTTCCCTAACAAGTTAAAACCAATTAATTCTCTTTTATACATAAGACTTGATTTAATTAAGTTAACATAACACATACACTATATTTTCACTAGCTAAAAGAAACTCAAACACTCTCTTCTCTTCACCATACCCACGGCCAAAGGAGATCATCAAGAAGAACCACAAATTTTTGAAGCTAAAGTTATATACAAGTTCTCTTTACATCCCTTGTTTGGATTTTGAAATAAAAATTCCAAGGTTTTAATCATTTTTCATCCAAAACTCTTCAATAATTCAAGTAAGCTCAAGAACATTATTTTTGATCTTTTCATACTTCATTTTATTCATATATTGTTGTATCTTCAAGTTATTTTAGTAGCTAGTCATGCAAAAGTTATGTTATACATACCACTTTACTTATTTTTCACTAAAAACATTAGATCTGTACGTTTTATTAACATCCTCATGAAGCCCATCATTTTTGGTGATGTTTAGGACCCATGACACCCTAAGAAGGTGCATGGTAGGATTTGTGTATTTGTGGAGTTGATAAAGTAGTTTGATCAAGCCGCGAACCAAGAAAATGAGTTTCTAACGTATTTATATACCTACTGTCCCGAAAATGTAAATCTGGAAAAATCAGTAAACATGACGTTATTTTGGCCTTCATATTCAGAAAATATCAAAAACGAAAACGTGGGCGCTTGAATCACTAAAAACCGAGTTATAACGAAGGAGATATGAATTTGTAAAGTTGGACGACAGAATCTATTTTTCAGAAAAATACATGCTGTTTGCCGAACTTCAAGGGACGAAACGAGGCGTTAGCCGTATTCTAGCTGAGCCGAGCCACTAAAAATATGTTAGTTCATGTTATGACGAACGCGTGGATATAAAGAACGTTGAAAACGGACTTGTAACGACCGAGATATGAATTTTTGAAAAGCCGACGAACTATACTTATTTTGACAGCATCATTACAACACATATATTTTCTAAGTGTAAAACTAGCAAGTCACTAAGTTCATGGCCGATTTTCTATATGATCGAGGCGCGTATGATCAAAAGTCAAATGAGGCGACATGAAGATTATGTTACAAGGATTTCAAAAACGTCAAGTTCTATTCCTAACTCTTAACGTACAATATTTTGCGACTAGTTTTGCGAGGCCGTTTGGTCATATTTTCACAAGTTGTAAAAAGGGTTATTTTGCGACGAAACTATTTTATTTGGCGATAAAACATCAAACAAGAATCGTGGAGTGCCGTTTCAACATATTTACACGAAAAGTAGTTCATAACTTGCCGAGACGTCAAAAATGTAGTTTTCGACGATAAACATTATTTTCAAAACTAACGAGTGGTATCGTTAACATACGTATTTGCATGTGTAGCATTGTATCATTGCTTACGCTAGATCATATCATTCATAATAGGTGGCGGTTAGAGATCGAGCCTCATTTCATCTTATCCATTATTATCATTGTTGCTATCGCATCAGGTGAGTTTCATAGCCCCTACTTTATACGTTTTGAACTTTTTGGGGGAGATACATGCTTAAACTGCTTGCTTACATACATGATTGTGTTAAACTTATTTGCGTTATTCTTGAAAGCAACTCGCGGACCTAAGTATCTAACACTTGGGGTAGCCGTACAGTACATATCATGGACCTAAGTATCTAACACTTGGGGTAGCCGTACAGTACATATCATGGACCTAAGTATCTAACACTTGGGGTAGCCGTACAGAACATATCACGGACCTAAGTATCTATCACTTGGGGTAGCCGAACATAAGTCTCCTAGTGAGCAGCATAAGGTCTACTAGTGATATAGAATGCACATCGTATACGCACATGTCTTACTCAAGCTATATTTTAGCAGTGGGTTGTAAACACACAGGTTGCAAGTTTTGTTATGGGCGGGATTTGCAACTGAGTGGATTTACAATGCCTTTGCTGTGGAAACATTTTCGAAGAACTTTTCAACTTATTTGTAACAAACTCTATGAACTCACCAACCTCGTGTTGACACTTTAGCATGTATTTTCAGGAACCAAGCAATAGCACGCTACTGGAGGCTTTTGGCAGGGCATGGCATGGTCATAGAAGACTCTGATAAACATTTGGGACCGCTTAACTTATTTTATGGGCCAACTTCCGTACCACTTTTCATAATGTAAATTAACACTTTTGACTTCTCAAATATATTCTAAATGATTGAGGTGAAAACCGTTCTTTATACTTGTGTTATGATACCAATTGAGTTGCACCCCAGCGATGTGTAAGCTTCCGCTGGACCCGATTTTGGGGGTGTGACAGTTTGGCCAAAAGAAAAAGAAAGAAAAGTAATATGTAATCTTTGATTTTAGAGTTTTATCTATATTAAGGCTTGTTCATTTAGGTTATTAGGATCATATTGAGTATATAGAACAAAAGAAAAGAGCTTGAGGACTTACCTAGAAGATCTTGGGTCGAATAGGGTTTTATAGGACTTAGGGTTTTGAAATGTGATCACCAATGCTCCTAGCTTCCTTCTTGGCTTCCTATGAGTGTTCTTGAATTTGATTTAGTGTTGTGGTGACAGAAATTTAGGGGTATGGGGGCTGTGGAGATTATGTCGAATGGTTTTTTGGGATTCTTAGGGCGTATGGGTTGTTTATTTATAGAAGGGAATTATCTAGGGTTCTTAATGTTATGTTGATGTGTTCTAATGTGAACCATGGCTTATTTTGGTGGGTTGATTGATGGAGAGAAAGCCATGTAGGGGGTGTGGCGTATGGTGTTAGTGAGGTGGTGGTGATGTGTTTTTCTCTTAAACCATACAAGTACCTATCTTCTAGAGGAGGGGGGATGTGGAGGCTTTTGGTTCTTGCATTTGATGTCTTAAGGTTTAAGAAAAATGGAGCTTTGGTTTATGTCTTGGTGTATTCGAACTAACCTAAGAAAATTAGAAGGGTTTGGTTCGAAATATGCTTAAGGAATTTGTACACTAGGCTTTAGGGTATGGTACTTTGGGGTTAGGGTTTAGTTTAGAGTTTTTAGAGTTTATGTATTAATTAGAAATGATTTTTAGGGTTTTCTTAAATATTTTATATGTATTTCGATTTATAGAATTTTAGGAGAAAATAATTTGGTGCATTGGAAAGTTGTACTTTAGTTTTAAGGAGGTTGTACTAATGTTTAGTAAATATGAAAAATATAATTTTACTTTTTCCTTAATTTTCATTATTTTTATATAATTTTTTTATTAAAGTTTCAAAGTAATTAAATGGGCTTTTATGTTTTTGTGCATTAGAGGGTTGTACCATGGGTTTGAGGGTTTGTATATTTATTTTATAAATCAATAAACTTATTTTAAAAATTAATGTGTAAAATTATTACAAAATGTGCCTTTAAAAAAATATTTATTATTAAGGTTTATATAAGATTTTTATTAATAGTAAATTTTTAAGCATTAAAGACTTGTACCTTAATTTAGAAGACTTGTACATATATCTGATATGTTAAGAAATTAATTTTTAAAGTTAGTATAGAGAATACTTGGACAATGTGTCTTAAAATGAGTATACTGAGGTTTATAATGATGTTTATATTAATATTCTTATGTTTGTGCATTAAGTACTTGTACTTTAGTTTAAAAGTCTTGTACATATATTTTAAAAAATATTATTTAGGGTTTGTGGTTTTATTACATATAATAGTAGTTTTGTGAAATTAGGGTTTGATCTGGAGTTATAGTGATTTTAGGGTTTCTGTGCTTTAGTGACTTGTACATTACTTAGATAAATTTTAATTTAGTATTTCTAGGGTTTCGTTATTCATAAATGTTGTTATAGTAGTTTAGGGTTTTATAAAATTCTTACCAATTAAGAAACGTTCAGTTTTAAATGTACGTTAACGAAATAACGTAAAGTGGTAAATGGGATCTCATAAAGTTTTAGGTCAAGTATATTTTTAAAGTTAAATACTAAATCAGTTATGGTTGAGTTGCGAGCACGTTTATCAGGGATGCGATTTACGTCTCATAAGATAATAGTCATGTTTAAATAAAATAAAAATTTACACGTAGAAAAGGATAAATATTCTAAGTGATAGTTTATTATTGTGTGGATTTTTCACAGTGGTTACAGACATCATGGAGGAGAAATGTATTTGGTTTAGGTTGTGTGGGAACGATCATGCACTAACTTTGCCGGTATTTGGGCAATTACTAGGATTGTATGATGAGAATGACCTTACCCATGAAGAGTTTAAGGAACACCTTTCTATGTTGGAAAAAGAACCACCAAAGTATGATGGGAAAAAGATATGGAATGAAATCGGAGATCCCAACAGTAGGAGACTAAAGGAATCGGAAATACATTCACCGATGGCTAGGCTTTTACACAAGGTGATTGTGAACTCGTTTGTGCACAGAGGCAGTAGTCAAGATAAAGTCCATGGACCGGACTTGTGGATAATTGAGATGATAATGGATCCAAATAGGAAGATGAATGTGGTATGGACTTTAGCGGTTTACTTGTCAAAGAGAGCAACTATAATTTCTGAGCACGGTTTTGTAAATGGGGGCCATTATGTGACGAAGATTGGAAAAAGTTTGGGATATGATACCGAAGATGAGATGAAAAAGATAACGGTGATAAAGGAGTGTGAAAAGATGGATAAAAAGAATTTGAAAGAGTTGCTTGATGATAATAGAATGTGTTTGGTTGATCAAATTGTGAATCTGATTCGTAACCCACCACCACCACCACAACAACCTCAACAACAAAATATGGAAGAATCTTCGGGGTTGAATTCGAGTTGGGGTGATTGGCATGCAAATTTGCCACAAGTAGAGAGAAGAGAAGTGTGGAGGTATAAGACCTTGATGAGGATTGGACACCAAATGGACTATTGTGCACCAATTCTCACACACCTTGGACAGCATAGTGAACCACCTTATTTATTCCCAATGACGTACGCACCACTTAGTGTTCCACCTTACCCTTACCCATACACACCTTATCCATCGGAACATGTACCTTACCCAACATCTAGCGCATATCAAGGAAATGATGGGTACAATGTCAACCAGGAGGGTTTTGCGGGGTATTATTCTACTAATGCAGGAACACAAGGTTATGAAGCTGGAACATCATCGGGTGGATTTGGATTTGGAACGTTGGTTGACTATCCAGGTGACGATATGGAAGATGAATGATTATGATTATCATTCGAGATTATGTGGTGTGATGAACAATTTTTCTATTTCATTCGTACTTTATTATTATTATGTTATGTAGGATTATAATTGTTCTTATGTTTTAGAACTATGTCTATCTTTATGTCGATTAGGATTTCAAAGTATTTTGGTTATTAGTATTTTTGCATATTGTTTTTGTATTTTTGTGTTTGTTGATTTTTCAGGTTTGAGATACCATGAAATCATTGCTCGTTCATATGGTTGGTACATTTTGGAGCTTGGAGTTCCCAACTCATTCGTTAAACACCAAATATGGATCTCGCATGATTTCTCGGTGATATCATTTACTATTCTATTTTCCCTATTTCCTTTACTTTGAAGTTAATTTTTCACATTGAGGACAATGCAAAACTTAAGTGTGGGGGAGGGAAGTAAATAGTGAAAATGATGTAGATTTAAAATTTTTTGTGACTATTTTGGAATTTGTTTTATTGCCCTTAAGGAAGTAGTTGTTTTTACACATAAAACATGATATATAATTGAAACAACTTGAAATTTTCCAATAGCATAAAATGGAAATTTGAAATTTTTAATGTATCTCGGTTAAGTGAAACGATCTGTTCTTAGGATTGATAACATTACTTGTGCATTTTTAGCCCATTCTAAAAATATGTGAGGATTTGAGCCTATCATTTGAAGCATATCTATATTCTTAAATTCTATTTTCTTGCTAAGAGTGTGCCGGTGATTGAATTGATTCTAGAACTTGTGCTTGCCATACATTACGAATTCCAAAGTAAGGTCACATTCGTGTGATATAAATGAATTTAAATGATAAGAGGCAACTTAGGATTTAAACCAAATGGCCTTCCATTTACATATATTGATATATTAGCTAGCCACATCGGTTAGTTAACCACCTTTTATGGACCCATTTGTTAGTGCCCACTTTTAGCACTAGATACCCTTAGTTCACCCTCTGAGCCATTCTTTTCGTTTTGTTACATCCAGAAAATACAAAAAGATTTTGCATCCTTTTAAAATTTAGCCTAACCCTTTTTAGTCAAGTCAAATCGATGAGTTACTTGTTGTTGTTGGCTTGAAGAAGTTTTTGTTGATTATGAGCTTACATTTTATATTTCAGATATACCTTTCCAACGAAGACGAAGGTGGCTGCTTCTTATTTGTATTTTTGAGGTATATGCTCATCCAAAGTGTGGGGGGAGATGTAATATATATATATATATATATATATATATATATATATATATATATATATATATATATATATATATATATATATATATATATATATATATATATATATATATATATAGCCAATGTTCTATATTATAGCTATGAAGATGAAGGAAGAATAAGTACTTTTGAAGATTAGCCAAAGTGCTAAGACGTGATATTTATATATGGTGATCGATGAATGAAATAAAGGAGAAAGGGAAGATTTGTTATGAAGGCTATAATCATTTGGGGATACATGGTTCGATTGTTTTTGCAGCAAGTGATTTTGGTATTTGACTTGATTATTGTATATTATTATATCCACTAAAATAATCCCATGTCTTATCCTAACCCTTTTTGCTTTGTGAAGATATCGATTGTATGAATATTGTAGTGACCATCCGGTTTTTGAATAGTTGAAAAACGTCGCTAGCGAGCTAGAGCGTGTTTTGGTGACCATCCGTTATGCAAGTAACGTTGTTAGCAAACCAAGGTACAAACTAGTAACCATCCGTTGTTCAACTAATCAAGAATTCGTTGTTAGCGATCTATTATATTTATACAGTAGTTATTTGAGCATAAGTTAATATTAACCCTTAGCCTATCATTTCAACCCGAATAAAAGTCCTCTTTGATAAATTGATTTATTTCTTACATGATTTGGAATAGTTTTGATACTTGTACAAGCCTATGGAATGAAATGAAATCATGACAGAGCAATTGAGTGAATACACCTCCAACAAAAGAAATGAGCGTGAGTGAATTATATTATTCTTTTCTTTTCGTGAGAAGCTTAGTTGTGTTATCTAGCTTGATCGAGTATGTCGTTTAAATTTCACGTATTTAAAAGAAAAAAATCACTTTTTGATCTTTTGCCTTGGCAAGAAGAAAGATTAGTGAAATTTTTAGAGAATCATGGTTATTGGCTATTGGAAACCAACTTTTCAAAATATTACTTTGCTTGAGGGCAAGCAAAACTTAAGTGTGGGAGATTTGATAACGCTCAATTTGTACATGTTTTTATCGCGTTATTTGTATGTTTTTGTATGTTATTTGGTTATGTTTATGATCATTTTACGCTTAAAAGTTGTTAAGATGTGTTCAAGTCTAGGTACAAGGAAATATTAAAAAATGACGAAGAAAAGCTACAAAATCAAGTAAATATTGAAGAAAATCTCATCAACAAAGATATTGATTCATGATATGATTATTTCCGTTATACATGAGAAGGACGAAAAGATGAAGTCAAGATAAAGTGCTAAAAAGTGTGTTAAAAGATGAAGTTATATGCTAGCTTAAAGTTGAAATTCATGTGCAAGAATCAATCTCAACCCAAGGTTCATAATTCTCAACCTGAGGTTGAAGCTGAGATTCAAAACCAAGGTTCATAATTCTCAACCAAGGTTGAAGCTGAGATTTAAACCCAAGGTTCATAAAACTCAACCTGAGGTTCAAGCAGACATCCCAGCCGCAGGTTCAAGATCCAAACCGTGGGTTGAGAAATTTCTGAGATGAAGAGTTGCATTAACTCCTAGTTTTAACTACCATTATGACTAGAGTCCGATCATTGCCCTCTCTTTTATGGATATTCAAGGCTTAAATCAGTTTTTGGGGAAGAATTCAAGTATAAATAAAGCCCTAAGCACCCCATAATTCATACAACACTTACAATCAAGCCTTACACCATAAGGACTTGATCACATTACTTACTAAACCCAAAAGAGCTTAATAATCTCTGCCATTCTCAAGAAGATCCCAAGTAGAAACAAAGGAAGAGTTAGAGATACTTACTAGAAGAGGTGGAAGATTCCCTTGTTCAATTGGAGGCCCTAAGGAGTGCTATAACTCTTTTATTACTCATTGTAATCTTACTTTTGGGTAATTTTCTTTACTTCAATTAATCATGTTAAACTATTTGATGTTGAATGAAATGTTATGTTTGATGATGACACTTGTTATGGAATAATTTGTGATACTTGTTTGGGAATGATGTGACTTTCGTATGAATGTTGGATGTTTAGTCGGTTAGAAAAAGTGATTATTTTCATGAGTTTGTTTAAATATAATTCGTGTTCTAAAACTTGTTGGTTAAACATTATTGGATTTAAGGGTTGAAAAGATTTCTAATATTGTTTGATTCCAAGAAGTTGGTGCACAAATGGATTGGTATTTGATAATTGACAAATATTAAGTATGCAAGTTTTAAATGAACTCGGAAATATTTAATCACGAGATTGGGTTGAAAAGACTCGTAAGAAATAATTTAACTAATCATCTTTTTCATATATTTTATCACAAAAAAAAGAGCTAGCGTAATGGGATGAGAGTAGGCCTAAAGGACCCACCCGTGAAACTAGTAGAAACATGGATTTTCTTGATATTACCCATTGACTAGAAGTCCTTGTGAAAATTGACATGTGCTTTCTAAGTTTCACCCGAACATGTTCAACATTATATCACGATTAGTCATTGTTCCTAAACAAGTATTTGTTTGTTTGATTGATTTGATTTGAAACCATTGTTTGTTTAATTACTTTAAAGTGCTTTAGAGCGTGACAATCTTGAGTACTATTTCTATTGCTATTATCTAAATTGCTTAAATCTAAACACGTAGTCTCTTGGGACGATCCTTATTTACCACAAACCATACTACAATTGAACGAGTATACTTGCTCGTATGTGTTTCCTAAATAAACGGTAAAAAGGTATTTTATAAATTTAAAATTTGAGTGAAATTAGGATATAATATATACACCTTATTGAAAAGAACATAACCTATAAACAAACAGCAAAATATTAAAACACAATATAAACCGGTCCACACAGAAGAACATTTGTTATAAAATACTGCATCTGATGCTTTATTAGGCAAATGACATCTTATTCACAGAACGAAAACAAGCATATGGTAAATGATATGTTATGACAAATAAATTTTAGATACATCATATAACAAACAACCAAAACACTAATAATCACAATTTCAATATTAAAAAATGTCAGCTATGTTTCAAATTGGGTTGTGTCACATGAAGATTATGGTTACATACAAACACATTTATCTTACTTTAATGCAAGATCATTATAATAATAACTAGTAACAATCTTCGCTTTCTCTAATAAATAATTGGGGGTTTATTATCTAAGCAAACCAACAAACATGCAATATAACAAACTTATAACTAAACACATGTTATTATCAAAATAACTACTTAATCTATGAAAAACCCCAATCTTAATTAACTTCATATGTAGTACTGGGAAAAAAACAACATACAATATATATCAGAAAATAGTATTCCGCTAAACCAAGTTCGTAATAAGTTTTTAATTGAATAACACTGATCATTGATTCAGCACCTTATCACTGTCTTGAATTTGATCGGCTACACCCTTTTTGCTTATCGGATTAAATTTTCAGTAGAAAATAAAGTAACTAAAGAGTAATTAGTAATTTATATACAGCATAAAATTTGTTTAATAATAATAAATATGTAATGATTACCTATTTTGCTAATGTAATAGACTATGTATTTAACATGCAAATCAAATTTATAACATGTGTAATATACAACAATATGTAGATTGAATAAAACATCAATATTTACATCTATAAATTTGCATGTACTTCATGCATTTGTTACTGATATATGTGTAAAGGAAAAACCTTTACATTTGCCTTAAAGCTCTAATACAAATGGAACTTCAATAGAAAATATCTAATAGGGTGCAAGTTGCCTTATGTAGCAGATAATCATTTACAAACTACTAACACGCTATAAACATGTACAGTTTATTTACAAAAATCATGCCCATTATATGTTAATTGTTAAGATAAGTTAACATGGGTGGGCCTTATTTAATGTTTTTTTATCCCATTATATGGACAACTATACGTAGCCGTATCAAAAGTTAAAAGCAAGAAAGGAATGAAAATCTATGTTGTGACGAAGATGGAAACTCCGGTAAATCAACTAAAAATGTTGTGTATAAAGAAGCTTTATTGATAATCTAATACAACGTGATAGACGCTCATACGCTCTACAACTTTATAATTAATAAGGATCTTACTTATTTATATGCAATGATCATAAAAATGTAGGCTTCCTGTGTATTTTACAAAATACACAATAAAAGTGAGAAACCTAAAACAAAACATTGTACAACATTATTGAGTTTATAAGCTTTATGTAAATAACTACATGATGTCCCACATATATGAAATAGTAAACTTGAAGCTACTTTATAAAACGTGATGTGCATGAATGTATGTGTTGGGCTTAGTATGAAGTTCTATTATATCTTGGCGTTATTTGTAATGGAAATTTATATGAATGCTTAACTTTTTTTTAAATAACAATACTGTAATAAAATATATATATATATATATATATATATAGGGAAGAGTTAATGTGAGAACTTTCTTAAAGTTGTTAAAATGAAACTAGTCTAAACAACCACTAAAAACATTTTATGAATAACCATTTAGCAATGATACACACAAAAATAAAATATTAATACAAATTAACATTTTTTGCAAGTAATAACCAACTGATACATGAGTTTGTATTACTGATACATAATTATAAATTTTGTACCGACATATCAAAATCTCAAAAAGCTGACATTTTATAATAAATTGATACACCTAATACGTATAAACCACTAAATAACTAATTACACATACGAAAACCTGATACACATTACTCGTCGAATCAAAGTGTATCACCTAAATTTCGTCAGTTTTAAAATGAAAATCATCGAAACTTTAAAATTTTAGTTATAATTAATTAAAATTTATTTTTGTTTTAATGAGAGTGTCATTATCAGACTTAGTTGGTTCTCATTTTACAACTTTAAGAAAGTTCTCATTTGATCTAGATTCTATATATATATATATATATATATATATATATATATATATATATATATATATATATATATATGTAGATAGATAGGTCGAAACAAGTCAATTGGAACTTCAATAGAAAATACCTAATAGGTGCAAGTTGCCTTATGTAGCCGATAATCATTTACAAACTACTAACACGCTATAAACATTCAAACTAAAAAATCTTTAATTGTTGGGCTATAAGAGATTTCATGTTATTAATATTGGGCTACTAACAAATCTAATTTGTTAATTGTTAAGATAAGTTAACATGAGTGGGCCTTATTTAATGTTTTTTTATAGCACACTTATAATCCCTCTTGATAACGTTTTAATGTCATTACTTAAAACAATGTTCAAATCAAATAACATCCTAACTTGATAAAACCTTTAATCTGTTCTGTTACACTTAATAGTGGTTATCATATATGATGTTTCGGATCTTAATGATTAAACGTATCTACAATTACAATAGAATCAGAGAAGGTTAACAAAGACAACAAATGAAACTTACACTTTTGTCTCATACACATGTTACACAGCAAAACATTACAAGAGTTCATATACTAAAGTTAACCATTAAACTGGCCAACATATCACACGACATCGTATGATCATACGCAGATTGAAGAGACTACGTTGGCTACCCTTGGTTTTTTTTTGGATTTCTTGGAAGAGATGCAAGATTATTCTTAACAGAGATGAACATAAAAGATCTTCATGAACAGTACAAGGACTTTCTTAGGTTAGAAAATAGCAGTATTAACGTTCAATGAAATCAGTACAAACAACTTCCCAGCAGTACTAAGAATATACTAGCAGTAATAAGAATATACGAGCAGTACTAACATCAATGCGTATCAACAGTACAAACGTATCAATAGCAATATTAACTACTATGAATAGCAATATTACCGTACCAGTAGCAGTATAAATCAACTTATACCTTCGTTAACCCTTCAATCCAAAATACATCCTTATAAATAAGTGCTAAACAAACTAAACATCATTTTCTATACTTAGATACACATTCAACTAATCCTAAAGCTACCAGAACAGATACATTGTAATTACATACCATACTTGATATATACTAAAACAAGCTACCAAATCCAAAATACAACATTATAAATAAGCGTTAAACAAGCTAAACTTCATTGTCTATATTTAGATACACATCGGTATGTGCTTATTCACATACCTTTTATTTGCCAAATTAAGAACAAAACGACCAAAAACTAACCAAAATGCCAAAGATATTTGTGTTTTTGTGTTTCTTTCTATGCAAGTACGGATATCATGAAATATGGACAAAAATCAAGAAAACCGGGAAAACGAGCACGAGATTTGGAAAAGTGTCAAAAGTCGAAGCCGGGGAAGCAAATTGCAATATTGGATCAAAGATATGCTCATTCAGTCAAAAGTCAACCTTGAAGAAGCAAAGATTGTCAAAAATAGCAATTGGATAAATTTTGAATAAATGGCAGAACTAATACCTGAAGTTTCAGAATTAACACATTTGGTCCTTGTCACTTATCCTTAAACCAAACCAACCCTTTTGCTATATAAATCCAAGTCCAATCACAAATCCTCAGCCCAACTATAAAGCCATTTCCCACTTAAATAACCCGGATATCCCTTCCCAGTTCAAAACTAACCCGTGAATCCTCCTTTTACCCTTGACCTAGTCCAAACAAGATAATTAACCTCCCATGGTCAACAAGTCAAACTCTCAGTAAACAAAAAAAAAAAAAAAAAAAAAACCTAAGCGCTGCCTTTTCCCCTGAGAATTTACTGTTTATCTTCCTCTTTCCTTTTACCCGTACAACAAAATCACCTGAGCCTTCTAGAAACCTGCCATGTCAGAAGGAATGACAACATAATTCTCCACGCTGGCAATCCCAGCTTCTCCCATTGGTTGAAACTAGCTGGCACATGATCAAGGCCAAAAATAAAGGAAATGATGACATCTTTCAATCAAGGGCTGACAAGGAGGATCTAGGAGCTTCCAGAAACCCTAATCAGACCCAAGCTCGCTATAAATACCCCACTCCCCTCCTCACATTTTCATGTAATTTTTAGGTCGTTATTATGTTAAATTAGTTTTCTAGTCTGTTTAAGCTTTTAAAATTCAGTTGTAATCTTTCATTTTCAAGTATTGTAATCGAATTTTAGAAGTTAATACAAGTTTGAATTTAATAGCAAAAAAAAAATAAAAAAATAAAAAATAAATAAAATAAAATAAAATAAAATTTTGATGAAAGAAAAAGAGAAAAATGCAAAAGTCAAAAATATAAATAAAAAACCTTGATGTGGACCTTCTTTATGAGTCGTGTTTCCTGCTCGTTGACCTATTGAAAACTACTTAGCGTCTTAATTTAGTATCTTTATCGGACTAAAAACCTATTGAAACGAGAAAATATGAAGCAATTCATTTCTCAACAAAAATAAAATAAATAGAGGCAAATTAGGAAAATGGGAGCAAGAGGTAATTACACAAATAACATCCATGGGTAGTGTTGGCATCTAACTTGTAAATAGACAATGATTTCGTTTTTAAGCTTAGTTTGGGGGCTCGTGAAAAATCAGGAACGACGAATTTTATCCGTATGGTCACTTCTTTATGAGTCGTGTTTCCTGCTCGTTGACCTTAAAAGTTATTGATAGATAATGATTGTCAACAAAAACCGTCACGTGCAAAAAGATAAAATACAAAAATAGAATAAAAATAAAAATGGGGAGTTTTAGAACTTAAGATTTCTCGATCCCTTTTGAATATTTTGCTACTTCCCAAAGTTAGTAAAAAGAGATTGGGAATTTTTGGTTTCAAAAACATGTTTTTATAACATTGCGTGAGGACACTGCAATATCTTAGTCTGGGGGATTGTGGTATGTGCTTATTCACATACCTTTTATTTGCCAAATTAAGACCAAAACGACCAAAAACTAACCAAAATGCCAAAGATATTTGTGTTTTTGTGTTTTTTCAATGCAAGTACGGATATCATGAAATATAGACAAAAATCAAGAAAACCCGGGAAAACGAGCACGAGATTTGGAAAAGTAACAAATCAAAAAGAAGATGAAAGAAGAACAGGTGTGCATACACCAAAATGAAATCAAAAAGAAAGATCAAATTTGAAAATGAAAAATATTTTTGGATTTTTATTATAGAAAAATTAATCACAATATTTTTGGTACCGTTCCTTCAATCAATATTCGTTTCTCTTAAGATTACTCGCAGAGTGGCGGAAGAGAAGAATTGATCTCTTTTCGGTCTGCAATTTAATGTCAAGACCTCCTTAAACCCCTTTTTTAGGTTGTAATCTAAAGATAATCCGAAAATCAAATAATTTCACGATTATTTTGTTGTTTATTGGAATGGTTTACAACACTTTCAATAAAGTGAGGTTATATTATTTTTGTATTTTTGAAAACACTTTAGACAAAGTGTTTTATTTATTTTCTTTTTGTATATTTTTTTTTATAAAAAAAACAATTAACTTCTGAGGGAAGGGTCTTCAAAACACGAATCGAAAAACGGAATCACGAATTCTCGTCAACCTTCCCCGGCAGCGGCGCTAAAAATTGATTTGAGTCAATTAATATTCCCAAAAGGAGAATTGCAAAGGAAATATGCAAAACCCAAAGTTCGTTGTCCCGATTGAAGATTGAATGTAATATGTGAATCGGGATCGTGATTTGTGTCGTGAATGTGAGATAAGAGTGATATTTTGGGGTTTTAGAACTACAAATATGAAATAACAACAAAAAACAATTAATCTACTAAGGGAAAATATATGCTAATCTAAGGGAATCGTAAGGGAAATCCTAAAAACGCGTAAAACCCGGGCTAATCCCGAGCTAAAAATGTAAAATCCAAAAAATAATAGTCCTAGGGATGAAAATACATTTTTCCTAAATCCTAATCAGTAAAAGAAAATTTTAGAAAAAAGAAATATATTTATTTTTTTTTTTATTTAATTTTTTATGAATTAAAAACTAAATTTAAGAAATAAAATGATTAAAAATAGTAAAACGATTTGGAAAATTATGAAATTTTGCTGAAAAATCTAAATGATATGAAGAATCTATGAAAATTTGAATTCTACTAAACCTTAATAAGCAGTTTGGGGGAAAATCAGTTTCAAATAAGCACTAGAAATAAGCTATTAAGCACCAAAATTTACCAAAAGCTCAAATACAGATTTACACACTTATTAAAGCTTAAATAAACTTATTGAGACCAAAATAGCATTCAGAATAAGCCAAATAGCACTTATGCAGTTGCTAATTAAGGACATAAGCAATGTAGCAGACACCCTACTTTAAGCCACTCTTGAAACTAGACCAAAGCTAATTAGGGAAATCTAAAAGCAGATTCTTAAAGCTAGTACTACAGACTTCTTATAAACTGAAAAGCCCTAATTCTAACAATCAATTGCTCACTCAATTTTTACCCAAAACAGATGATCATGGGCACAAAAACTGAAGTAGTTAGAAGAGTTCTAATAGGAAATTTGCAGACTAATATAAAGCTATCTAATAAGCTAACAATTGAAATCCAAGCTCCGAACTCTAAAGCCACTACTACAAGCTACTTCTAAACCAAATATCATGCAATAAGCTCAAGTAGATTAGCAGATACAAGGCAAGCAAAAAGCTGAGATGGGCAAATCTGATAGTGCAGGGCTGCAAGAAGTATTCTAATGCAGCAGTAGTGGTTATTTGACCTCAACTCTTTCAATACTTGACGGAACAATACCAACCTATGGAATCTCACTTTATCCACTATTTTACAGCTAGAAATGCCAAAAAGAAGGATGAAATAAGCCTCAGCTTAAACTGAGCTTATAAGAGCAGTTATGATCTAATATTGCACCTATCAACTCAAAACTTCAAAAGGTATCAAAACCACTTAAGACCTATCAGAAACAGCTTATCTATCCTTAATTAAGCTCAATCAAACTTCACAAATTGGTCAATGAACAGTGAAGGTCGTTAATATCTCAAACACACACACGATATGACTAAAGTAAACATGTACAACTACTATCTAATAAGCTACGAATAAGAAGAAAAGTAAATAAGCAATAAGAGAAAGAGAATAAGATGAGAAAAGAAGAGAAGTGGAAGGAGATTCAATTCATATGATTAATGGACAAAGCTTTCGCCACTTACATGAATAACCAACACAAAATGAGGCACCCCATGCCTTCTATTTATAGGCAACGATCTAGGGTTAAGCACATGGGGTGACCTTCTAGAAACTAATTACATTTTACTCTTCATTAGCCGGCCCATGGACTTCTAATGGACCGGGCTATAATTACAAACATAAAGTCCATGTAAGCAACATTGTATCGCATTTGAACAAGACTTGAAATATTACAAAATGTGTTCCTAACAATCTCCCCCTAAGTCTTGATCATCAATGTTGCTCGACGTCTTCTTTGCTTCTTAGGCTTCCGACGTCTTTATAATCTTTGTTTCTTTGTTCTTGTTCTAAGATGATATGATGTTGTCTCGAACTGCCAATCTCCAACGTCTTCTCGTCTTCTCCATCATGCTCATATGTCTTTGACTTGTTTTCTGCAACTTGTTCTCACTTTTCAATCTTAAAACTTGAGAAAGGTTGAAGTGCTTGAACTTTTGACTTTACTGTATTATAAGTTGAACTTTTGATGTTACTGAGTCTTTGAGAGAACATTTCTTCAACATATGAACATGATGGAGTCTTGATGGTCGAACTCCAGCTCCTCAGCAACAGCAGCAGCAGCAACAGCACGAACCAACCGGTACTTACAGGTTCAGACTTGAAATCGTCAACAGCATAGTGTGATGACTTTCTCAAATCCTAACCCAGACCGTTCTGAACCGGATTCCCCCGAAAGGGATAACACGGACACACCGAAGTGCACCCACGATTCAGTGAGTCGCTGGAGATCACCCCACGACTGTAGACTGTTTGGAGCAAACACTAAGCGTAACTCACAAGGAGTTACCGAAGTGACCTACTGTCAGAGTTGTTTGATGTTGTTCTGGCAGGATTTCCATTCAATCATTGATAATCACAATTGTGACTTCTCTCATGAATGTTCTCGGCAGATTGCTAAGATCTGCGAAGGACACTTTCTTAATTTTACATCTGCTGCCCATGATGTAGAACAGCAGAGTAATACTAAGTGTACCTAAGAGATCTTTTATGAATCTCATGGCTCTAGACTCAATTAGTGCACATTTGTTTGGTCGTCGGAGGCGTGGAGCAGATTGCCTCCTTTTCAATATCAACACTCTCGTAATGAGAGGTCGATAGATTATGAAGGGTTCTCCGTGTGAATGAAACAAATGTATTTTGAGAGACACTTGAGTGGCTTAGAAGGTTTATTAGTGCGTCACTGGGTCCATGACGTCTTTAGTCTTCAATACCGGTGATGCTCATCAACCAGTAGATTATGAATTGAACCCGGTGTCTGCCCTAAGGTTGAACAAATGGAGGGCTATTTCTTTTCACCCTTTTCTTTGCTTTTCTTTTTAATTCTTCAACCCTTTCTTTCTCCTTTCATTCATTTTCTCCTTTTTTAATATCATACCTAAGACTTTCTAGTTCTAAACTATTGGTATTGTCCTTGGGTAGATCCCTCCGGCTCTGGCGGATCATAGGACGGTTTTCCCTAACCTTAGTCACCTTATAACTCCATGACTATCCTAATGATGCCATAAACCAAACCATTGAAAATCTCTCAAAGTGTCGATAATTGTAAAGACATTTTGTTGACACCTTGAGAGTTTAATGATTTTCAGAAATACTCCCCCTTAACATGTGCGCATAAGTAATAAATTTGAAATTTGCACATGCCGGAAAGAGTAGGCACTTTTGAATTGATTGACTTTCAATGAACCTGATCGTCGCGAGACACGCTTACATCACCAGTTAAACTAGCTTGAAATTATTACCCGTCCAGATCAGATTCAAAGATTATCGCTCGAAATTTGGTACATTCTACTCAGACACGTCCTTTGCGAGACACGCTTACATCACCAGATAAACTGGCTTGAAATTATTACCCGTCCAGGACATGTCCTTTCGACTACTGACTTTTCCTATCGTCAATTCGAGGGTCAATTCTGAGTTTGAGCACAAGAGATTCCAGCAAATGAGACATCATATTTTAATCATCTTTTACTTCTCCCCCTCAAAAATAGCATACTCATGATGTTTTTGAAAAAACGTTTATGATTAAAATATGCTGTTTTTGAGTTTTAGGGAAGAATTTCAAGAACATTTTTATTTCTCTGAACAAAGATTATATTTTCAAATACTCCCCCTTAACAAGGGAATACTTGTCCTTATGAGCAGAATGTTTGAAAAACTTTAGAAAACATTCTGGTTTTAATTCTGCTCATAAGTAAGAAGCTTTCGCTCCGTTTTCAGGATTGAGGCACTGAAGCGTACCTCAGGGTCCTTTCTTTGAGGTCCGGGTTGTACACTGTTATGTGTGCACAAGCCGTAATGCATAGGCCAATATGGAAAGAATAATGATATAAGAATAATTTAATAGATTCTTACATCAACCGCCTCTGCCAAAAGTTGAGAATACTGGGTCAGTCCTCTGAAATAGTCTGATATCGATAGTAGAAAATGCGATAAAACTAGAAAGTGCGATAAACAATGACAATTTGGATATGTTATCTTAAAGTGCGATAAGTTATAGCGAAATGCGATAAAATATCAAACTGCGATAAGATAAGATAGCAAACTGCGATAATTTATGGCAATTGCGATAGTTTTATCTCAATTCCAAGTTCGATAATTCTCAACTATTGTACAAGATAAGAGAAGCAACCAAGTCAATGTATTTTCACTTTCTTATACAAGAAAGTACAATACTGAGTCCCAATGCCGATAACTGAAGATCTGCCAAATGCGATGAAACCCTAACTTATCTTGATTCGAACTGCGATGAAACCCTAACTTATCTTGATTCGAACTGCGATGAAACCTTAACTTATCTTGATTCAAAATGCGATAAACCCTTAGTTGTCGAAGTTCACTCAGAAACCAAAAATCTCACTTTTCATCAACTTTTCCAATTCGCTAATAACACGGATTACACCAAATCGTCCAAATAACCAATAAACCCGATTGTTTTTTACTTTAAACGATTAGTAATCACAAGATTTGATGAAGATTAAGCTCGTTAACGTATAAAAAATGAAATTCGATGAAGAATTGTGAAATTTCAACGAGATCAAAGCTACTTTTCAACACAAACAAGAGTTTAACGTTAAGATTTGAACTAAAACCTTACGAAATCTATAAAACCAACGTAATTAACGATACTAATGACTCAAAAACACGATCCTAACTATCCCTTGGCGATTGATACCACTTGTAGGTCGCTAATATCTCAAACACACACACGTAATCTAAAGTAAAACTCGTACTACTATTACTCTAATAAGCTACGCTAAAGAAGATAAGTAAATAAGCAATAAGCTAAAGAGAATAAGATGAGAATAAGAGAGAATGGAAGGCTTTCATATTCGAATGATTAAGTAACAAGGCTTGCGCAACAATACATGAAAAACCAACACAAAATGAGGCACCCCATGCCTTCTATTTATAGGCAACGATCTAGGGTTAAGCACATGGGGTGACCTTCTAGAAACTAATTACATTTTACTCTTCATTAGCCGGCCCATGGACTTCTAATGGATCGGGCTATAATTACAAACATAAAGTCCATGTAAACAACATTGTATCGCATTAGAACAAGACTTGAAATATTAAAAAATGTGTTCCTAACAAATTGGTCAATGAACAGTGGCATTAGCTTTATACCAAAAACATATTCTGTGCCAAACACCCCTTGTTGAAACTGAAATTGCAAATTTAAACTACTACTCACCAATATAAGCTTAGAAACTGATTATCCACTGATTACCTAGCTTATTTATCACCCAATAAGCAACTTTCAATTATGAAATAAGCACTTAATAAGCTAGAAGCTATTTTGACTATTTTTGACCTTTTTTTAGTATTTAAGAACAAATTGATGATTAAGCTACTAATTACTATCAACTGAGCTATATCTACTCTAATAAGCTGAGAAATGATTAAAATAAGCTAATAGAACAGTAATAAGCTAATGATGACAGATCTACACTACTTAAGCTATGAAATGCAAATTTAAGCTAGAATTTGAAATGAACAAGCTCACTTGAGTCCTCAGCTTAACAGAGGCTCCAATTATGGCAGCTACAAGCTCTAGCTTATTCAGAGAATAAGCAAGTTAAGTCCTTCTTGCCCCTCCGTTGTAGGCAACTTCCAAAAGCTTTCTACAATATGCATAGGTATAAGGAACTTGATATTTGAACTGTTTTGATCACTAAATAAACTCACAAAAGCTATAGAGAGCTGAAATGAGTCTTCAGCTACTGAGAATTATGCTTATTGAAGCTCGAAGTAAGATTTGAACATATTTTTTTATTTTTTATTGATTTTTCTGATTTTTTTTATTTTTATTTTTTTTTTATTTTTTATTTTTTGTGTTTTTGAAATGAGATGAACAATAATGAAATTTGAAAGCTTAGATAAGCTGAAAATGTTTAATATAAGCTAATGAAATAGTGATAAGCTAATAAACTACTTTATAAGCTAATATAAGATTTGAAGTAAACTAAAGAGATATGAATTAAAGAAGAATTAAACTAAATTTCATTAACAAATCTTAAAAGTTACAAAAGGAAATTTGAGATTACAATTCAGAAAAACAATTTAACAGCATAACACTAACTAACAACTACTCCACGCTTAGCATCTAACTTCTAAATAAACTCTATCATTTCTCGTTCTTCGCAAATTTAAAATCTTAAATAATAAGATCCGCGAATGCTTAGCCAAGAAAGGTTAAGGGGACAAGCTAGGGCTCAACACGCCCGATCAAGTCATAATTTTATTGCTAGTCTCACCAGCGGAAATTCAGCAAAATGTCAAATTTTATTATATTTTTGCAAAAATTTTTAAAATTTTCTCTCATTTTTTTGGATTTTTTTCAATTTTGGAGGAAAAACGGGGTTGCATGAGTAAATGACAAAAAATGCAAAGCATAAATCAAATCGAAAGATCACCCCCTCCCCCCCAGACTAAAACGAGACATTGTCCTCAATGTCTTAAAAGTAAGGGTTCTCCTACATAAACCTAAGGCCGTTTCTTAATTATGCCAAAGATAAATGTTAAACGATAAGATTAAGGATAAGGGATGAGCAACGAATGATGAAACTCGAGTGGAGAGAAGCAAACCACGAGCACGAGAGTCTTCATTATTCGGCAAATCCTGGACCAACACAAACAACCACGAAACACAAGAAATGGAAGAGGTAGCCCTCCTCTCTTTTTTTAAGAAAATAGATAGAAGATAGATGGATAAGCATGGGGTGCCTCCCACGAAGCGCTTTGTTTTTGATAACCGAGTCACGTAGCTTGACTCGGCCCCGAATTTAGTTGTCCATGGGGAAAGTTTGGAGATCCGGGACAACCATGGATGGTATGTCCCCTCCAAAATAGTGTTTGATCCTATGACCGTTCACCTTGAAGTTTGGACCGTTGTTTTGAGCTAACTCAATGGTTCCATATGGAAAAACTTGAGAAATGGTGAACGGCCCAGACCAACGGGTTTTGAGTTTGCCCGATAAAATCTTTAATCAAGAATTGAAGACGAGGACTCGATCACCAACATTTAAGATGCGGTTTTTAATCTTAGAGTCATGAATCCTCTTTGTTTTCTCCTTATAGATTAAAGAGTTCTCGTAGGCCTGATCCCGAAGCTCATTTAATTCATTAATTTGGAGCTTACGGTGATCTCCCGCGGTCTTGAGGTCAAAGTTGGCATGTTTTAAGGCCCATTATGCCTTATGCTCGAGCTCGATGGGCAGATGGCAGGCTTTTCCGTAAACCAGCTTGTATGGAGTACACCCGATGGGTGTCTTGTAAGCTGTTCGGAAAGCCCATAAAGCATCATCTAATTTGTCGGCCCACGAGGCTCGGTTTTCACCAACGGTTCTTTCAAGGATACGTTTCAATCCACGATTCGAAACCTCGACTTGACCGCTCATTTGCGGGTGATACGCGGTAGAAATTCGGTGAGTGACATCATACTTGAGCATAACTTTTGCAAATTGATCATTGCAGAAGTGAGTACCGCGATCACTGATTATAGCTCGAGGGGTTCCGAATCGGGAGAAGAGATTTTTCAAGAACTTAACAACAACTCGGGCGTCATTAGTAGGGAGCGCTTTTGCTTCAACCCATTTTGACAAGTAGTCGACGGCCACGAGTATATACTTATTCCCTCGTGAAGACGGGAATGGCCCCATAAAATCGATGCCCCACACGTCAAAAATCTCGCAGACTTGAATTGCATTTTGAGGCATTTCGTCTTTTTGCGAGATTTTTCCTTGACGTTGGCAAGAGTCACATGACTTTACCAAGTCGTGGGCATCGTGGTAGATTGTCGGCCAATAAAACCCAGAATCAAAGACTTTTTTAGCGGTGTAGCTGGCACCATGATGTCCCCCCGTGGGTCCATTATGGCAAGCCGTGAGGATGTCAACGGCTTCTTGGCCATGCACACACCGTCTTATCAGTTGATCTGCACATATTCTGAACAAATAGGGGTCGTCCGAGAAATAATGTTTTACATCTTTGAAAAACTTCTTTTTCTGCTGGGACGACATCCCTTTTAGCACAAAATTCCCCGCATGGTAATTTGCATGTTCGGCAAACCATGGGGTACTTTGGCATTTTGGTTAGTTTTTGGTCGTTTTGGTCTTAATTTGGCAAATAAAAGGTATGTGAATAAGCACATACCACAATCCGCCAGACTAAGATATTGCAGTGTCCTCACGCAATGTTATAAAAACATGTTTTTGAAACCAAAAATTCCCAATCTCTTTTTACTAACTTTGGGAAGTAGCAAAATATTCAAAAGAGATTGAGAAATCTTAAGTTCTAAAAACTCCCCATTTTTCTTTTTATTCTATTTTTGTATTTTATCTTTTTGCACGTGACGGTTTTTGTTGACAATCATTATCTATCAATAACTTTTAGGGTCAACGAGCAGGAAACACGACTCATAAAGAAGTGACCATACGGATAAAATTCGTCGTTCTTGATTTTTCACGAGCCCCCAAACTAAGCTTAAAAACGAAATCATTGTCTATTTACAAGTTAGATGCCAACACTACCCATGGATGTTATTTGTGTAATTACCTCTTGCTCCCATTTTCCTAATTTGCCTCTATTTATTTTATTTTTGTTGAGAAATGAATTGCTTCATATTTTCTCGTTTCGATAGGTTTTTAGTCCGATAAAGATATTAAATTAAGATGCTAAGTAGTTTTCAATCTTCTCTCGAGAACAGTTGCTTTGAAAATGAGGTCCACATCAAGGTTTTTTATTTATATTTTTGACTTTTGCATTTTTCTCTTTTTCATTCATCACAATATTTTTTTTTTTTTTTTTTTTTTTTTTTTTTTTTTTTTTTTTGCTATTAAATTCAAACTTGTATTAACTTCTAAAATTCGATTACAATACTTGAAAATGAAAGATTACAACTGAATTTTAAAAGCTTAAACAGACTAGAAAACTAATTTAACATAATAACGACCTAAAAATTACATGAAAATGTGAGGAGGGGAGTGGGGTATTTATAGCCGAGCTTGGGTCCTGATTAGGGTTTCTGGGAAGCTCCTAGATCCTCTCTTGGCAGCTCTTGATTGAAAGATGTCATCATTTCCTTTATTTTTGGCCCTTGGATCATGTGCCAGCTAGTTTCAACCAATGGGAGAAGTTGGGATTGCCAGCGTGGAGAATTATGTTGTCATTCCTTCTGACATGGCAGGTTTCTAGAAGGCTCAGGTGAATTTTGTTGTACGGGTAAAAGGGAAGGAGGAAGATAAACAGTAAATTCTCAAGGGAAAAGGCGCGCTTAGGTTTTTTTTTTTTTTTTTTTTTTTTTTTTTTTTTTTTTTTTTGTTTACTGAGAGTTTGACTTGTTGACCATGGGAGGGTTAATTATCTTGTTTTGGACTAGGTCAAGGGTAAAAGGAGGGATTCACGGGTTAGTTTTGAACTGGGAAGGGATATCCGGGTTATTTAAGTGGGAAATGGGCTTTATAGTTGGGCTGAGGGATTTGTGGATTGGACTTGGATTTATAATAGCAAAAAGGGTTGGTTTGGTTTAAGTTTAGTTTTTGGTTAAGGATAAAGTGACAAGGACCAAATGTGTTAATTCTGAAACTTCAGGTACTAGTTCTGCCATTTATTCAAAATTTATCCAAGGGCTATTTTTGACAATCTTTGCTTCTTCAAGGTTGACTTTTGACTGAATGAGCATATCTTTGATCCAATATTGCAATTTGCTTCCCCGGCTTCGGCTTTTGACACTTTTCCAAATCTCGTGCTCGTTTTCCCGGGTTTTCTTGATTTTTATCCATATTTTATGATATCCGTACCTGCATAGAAACAAACACAAAAACACAAATATCTTTGGCATTTTGGTTAGTTTTTGGTCATTTTGGTCTTAATTCGGCAAATAAAAGGTATGTGAATAAGCACATACCACACATTAAACAACCAGATACTCATTCCATTGTAAGCACAACATCATCCTTGCTTGACAATACTCCAACATCAAGAGTGAATTTGACTGCTTGCTTTTCAACGAATCCAACTTCATTCATAATGTATTTCCATTCTCCAAGCATAACAACATAGTCATCAAACTCTTTGACTTTTGCTATACCACTGTATTTTCTTAACACAAGGTCCTTCTCAAAGGATGAATGCAAGTAACACAGTCTGACCTTGGTTGTATCATCAGAACCAGAATAATTGTATAGCTTGTGTTTTCTAACAAAACCAGCTGGTATTGTCTGTTCAGATGTATTAAACACAAGTTTAAAATTTAAACCGAAACAAAGTATATAAGAACTACTATATCAATATGGTATGCACTTACAATATAACCCTTCATAACAGTACGGCCAAGCTCATTAACAAAACTACAACCATCATCAATTGTTTTATTTGACACGCCATTATTTTTATGGCTTGAACTCCCACACTCCTAAAAAATCTTACTATATCAAAAACCAAAACAAATATATTGAATAATTTGAGTACAACGTAGTTGAAACAAATTTTAATACCTTAAACCGTTTCTTGCCACGAGAAGGTCCTTTTCTTCTCTTGACAGATTCAAAATTGTTATCAGCTTCAACAATCTTATCAGATACAAAACCATCACCTTCTTCAACCTTTATAACTTTTTTCACAGTCACTCCCTACAGTTGAGTATCATCAGAATATATTGATTATCAAAAAACATAACAAAAACTTAACATATAAAAAGTTAAAAACCGTTTAATTATACAAACCAACTCAAATGGAGGACATTTTAAACGACTATCCGATGAAGTCAATGACCAAGGACGAGCATTTTTCCAAAATGCACAATCTAAGAAACATTTATATGTCAGCAAACAAAAAAAGTACATACACACCATCAGAACAAAAATTTATTACAAAAAAAAAAACATATATATATATATATATATATATATATATGTATGTATGTATGTATGGTCACGATAAAATGATGCCCAATGATAAAATACATAACAAAAGTTTAAGTACCGTCAATCATATGTTTTTCACAAAATTTCTCCCATTCCGACCCATAAAAACCAGTCGGTTTGTTCTCATCAAAATCCAAATACACCCTCATCCACCCATCACAAGTTCTAACACAATACAACGTATGTTTTTTAAATTCATATCCTTTAAAAAAACTTTTTGGCAGCAGCTGCAGACGAATAATACAAAATTATCTAATTAGATTAATAAAATTCGAAAATACATAGTTTGTTAACTCTTAAACATATAAAAAGGGACTTTGCAATGTAGCTGTCTTAAAGAACTCATCTTTGACGTCTATGCAACACAATTAGACATTTTAATTCCATCCGCTATCATGATAAATCCATTACCACTATTACCATGCTCATCAAAATGGCTAACAAGAACATATTGAGCATTCCTAATGTCAAATAAAACAAACCAACCCTGCTTAAGCCCACTCTCTTCTACATACTGTTTCCATTCCTCTTCATATATCAGTCCAACATTACCATCAACGATACGGATCTTAAACTCATACACTTTATTCACGATCTTTGCATATAACCATTCACAATCTTTACTATCAGTTAGTTCAAACAATTTTATTGGAATTTTGAAACCACTTTCATCACCATTTTCAAACTTAACTAAAAATGCCATCTGTAAGATTTAACAAATTTAATGTTACTCACATGCAATGCTATTTAAGTACATAATTTGTAGAAAAAAAACGATATCATATTATTAACAAGCTTAAATGCAATAAAAACTTTTCTAAAATAACATAACTTTCGACTTAGTACCGCTTCTTTAAACTTAGTATTGCTAAAGCTTTTTATCAACACTGAGATTCCAGCAGTACTAACTTTCAAGTTAGCACTACTCCTTTAAACTTAGTACTGTTAAAGCTTTTTAGCAACTGAATAAGCACTCTAAAAGCTAACAAACTAATCAAGTCTAATATACCACACCTAAAAAGCACTAAAAATCCTCATTAGGCCAAAATGAAATACAACTAAACTAACATTATATGTAATTTGTGATATAATAAAGCCAAATAAAATTCCAGTAATAAAATGATGCCTATCACAATCTATAATCAATATGAATGGAAAAGGAAACATAATTGTAACATACTAAAACCATTCATATAATACACCATAATGTTACACACATAAAAAGTGACTTAAATGCATAAAAAGTCACTTACCATGTTATAAAAAATACCTAATTTCACATTTAACTGTCCGACTACAACATTTGGGGTTTCTTAAAGTAAGCAACATATCCAACATGCAATATCAAAATCTTACAATTAAACAAGAAATCTAATTACAACCAATCCCTGATCTGACGAAACACCTTATTTTAATGACATTATTATATTATATTAACTAAGAACTTAAAACATAGCTAAATAATATACCAACACATACTCTTAAACTAACTCAATATTCATACTGGGTTTATAAATGTTTAAAAAAAAAAAAAAAAAAAAAAAACTTTTATGATCGCAGCAAAAAATCGGATGATGGTGATAAGTGTGTTTGTTTGTTTAGTTAACGGAAGATTCAAAGATACAAAAAAAATACATTAGCTTATTAAATGGTTACAAATTAAATCAACCTAAAAAAATAGATGTAATGATTACCTATTTTCTTAATGCAACACTCTATACATATTTAACATGCATTGAAAATGTATATCATGTATAATCCATGTAAACATATTGTAGAAAAATTTAAAGGTAGATAGTTGCATGCAACTAATGTATTTGTAACTAAATTAGATATAAACCCACCTTTTAAAATTCATAATACCTCATACGAATTATGTGCATTATAGCTTTTGAAAAAAAAACCACCAGTTTACTATCACATTTAAAAATAGCAAGAATTATCTTAAGCCATTATTATTATTTTAAAATGGCATTTCAATTTAAAATAGTACAAACAATCAAACAATCAAACACTCAAACAATCATATCATACAATCAAACAATCAAAATTTCAAATAAAAAACATTACAAAATAATATACTCAAAAAAATAAACAACAAATAAGATCATTATAATACCTGGAAAAAGGGAAATGTATCACGGTCCAAAAACAAAACGAAGTCCAAAGGCATTTCTATACAAACATAAACCAACATATGTTAATTATAACTATACAATATTGCTGATATCCGTAAATTAATAAATAAAGTTATAACTATACAAGACAACTGATATCCTTACATGACTAAGTTAAATTTTACATCAACTCATACTAAATAGTACATAAATAACAATAGCATAACCATATTTACGTAAATTATAAGTCATGCCTGCCCACTGGGTTTGAGAGTGGTAAGATTCAGTTTTTTCTTCAATTTGAATATTAAGAATGTTCACAATAGTCGAGATCACCACATAGACACTCATTATCACTTTCCTCTTTAGATACTCCTCTAACCAAGTTAAGGAAGTTGTACACATCTATTCCATCTTTCTGATTCATTCGTTTAACATCTCGTGTACAACCATATCATCTCGGCCAAGTTGATTTGCCACCAGTCCGATCAACATCCATTTCATCAATATTCATATCTAAACTGTCTTCAAATACAGGTTTAGAACCGGATTTTAGCTTAGGAGATCCCGCTTCCATGTAATTAGACATTTATTAAGCAGCATCTTCAAAATGTAAAACACAACAAATCAAAATATAAACAACATAGGCAATTGCTAATCGTTAAATAATTCAAGATTCGTTTTTTTATGTGTCTCGGTAATTAACAATTATAATAAAGAGCGTGAAAATTACAAAAGAAAAAATTACAAAGCATGGCCGCCCATCGGGCGGGCTTCGACAACTAGTATATATATATATATATATATATATATATATATATATATATATATATATATATATATATATATATATATATATATATATATATTATATAATGTTTAATAGTTTAAGTATTTAATTAATTAGGGTTTGTAATTAATTAAATAAGTGTTAGTGAATTAATAAAATAATGTATATTATATTAAGGTATAAAATAATAACGGATGGTGATAGTGGGAAAGTTTTATATTATAAATAATATAAGTATTTATAATATAATGATAAGTATAAAAATTAAATTGTATATGTATTTAATTTAGTAAAATTAAATAATGCCTTAAGTATATAAATATATATAGAAATATATATTTATATGTTTTAGAAAAATCTAAAAATATTAATTTAGAAAATTAATATTTTTAATAATAAAATAATATATTTCGTCCTTTAGTCGGTTTTCACAAAAAATACTATAAGTGTTGGATTTTTATAAAAATCGGGCATGACCCGTTCGTAAATATAACTTTTCCATTTTTTTCAAGTGTTGCAAAATACTCAAAAAAAATCTCATCAATTTTCTAATAGTGACTATCTAGTGTAAAAAATATATTTCTAAGTTAATATGCACGTTTCGTCGCGTTTTCAAATAAATTATAGTTTTCGTAAAATAATCATATGTTACGATTTAAAAGTCAACGCTTAGTCAAAATTTTCCAAAAGTCAACAAAACATCATTTTGGGCCTAAAAGTCCATTAACGAGCCAAATAAACGAGCACGATATCACATAATCTCAACATAGGCCGAAAGTTAGTTGGGCTTGGCCCAATCCTTGTCGAGGCAAAACAACAACCAAAATCCAAACAAAAAACCAAATACGTTATAACTCGTTCCGATAAGCCGTAAAAATAAACATTAGTCTAAAATTACACAAATTTACCACTAGAGACAAAACTTTAAGTTTTTCAAAACCCCAATAATTATTTATTTTGTATATGGGTCGAATAGTAACAAAAATCCTTTTAGGGTTTTTAATTCTTGACAAATCAAGCAATAACTCAAATTAAGCACTTGTAACATCAAAGTAACATGTAATTAGCTCAAATTTACCACACTAGAAAGAAAACATAAAACTTAGGTGTATGTATAGTGGCGTACGATTTTATGCATGTATGTACACATTTCTTAAATTTTCAAGATTAACAAAATGATACAAGTAACTACATATTAGCAAGATTTAGATGATATTAAACATGAAAGTACAAAGTTTAACAAGGTTTGAGAATCCTTATAAAGAGGTGTGTCTGTACGTGTGCTATGTGACACAAGAAAGACCCAAATTGCTCCAAATTTACCCAAGAAACATTCTATATCAACCCGAGAGCTCAAAAGTACACCTTGATTATCTTGAAACTCAAAGGAAACTTGTAGATCATGATTTGTTATGCATGTCGAATGGGAGAGATGAGAGAAAAATGTTGGAAGTATTTTAGAGTTGAAATGTGTTTGTGAAATATTATGTGGGATGTTTATGGAATAGATACAAATATTAGTATGTCACATAATAAGTTAAAACATGATATCACAATTTGTTCTCTTGTAGGTTTGGGCAGAAAACCGTGTAGGGGGAGGGGGAAGGAAAAATATTTTGAAACCTTGTTGTGTATTGTGTGTTAGGTTTAGTTAAAATGCTCTCGTGGAGTCCTGGTTTGACGTTTTTGGACACGTACTCGCAAAATAAAGTTTTTAATGATGTTTTCATCAAAATAATAATAAAATATTATTATTTACTCAGAAATATATTTATTTAACTTAAACCATATCTACTGCAGTGTCGCTACGCGTGTGGGGTCGTTTTTTAGTAAATGCGAGAAAGCTTCTCGGTTTAGTACGTAACTTGTCACTAAATATCAGGAAAGGAATATTTTACGTTTACTGACAAAAATAGACAGTTTCAGTGGTCACTGTAAGCTACAGTATGCGGGATAGCTTCCCGAAATGCTCGCGTAAGCTAAAAAATGTTCAGTTATGCTTAGTTATGTTCAGTTAGTAATAATAAATAGACATTTATTATTAAAATAAAGTTTGAAAAATTACCATTTGTCACCAATTCAGACTCATCAACCAATTGCTGATTATCCCTCTTATCATCTGAAATATGTGTTCAATTTTGAAATTCTTTTCTAACTGTTCTAGGCTTAATTGGTGGTGAATACATGGTTTGAGGTTCTTCCTCAGCCCAAGCAATTAACTCTTCAAAAGACATATTACCCGCATCTTTTATTCTAATTTCATGAGACTTTCTTCTAGATGTAACCTCATCCCCAGACCCTTCAAAACATAATGCAAAATCTATGTGTCAAAATAGCTGATGTAGAATCCACTGTCGATTGTTATAAAAAAAAGTTTATTAATAATGCTAACCGGTGCAAGATTGGGCCAGTTACATGCTACACAAAAAAAAAATCAAATTTGAAAGTATGTTGATTAAAAAAAATGACTACATACAACTAGAAAAATTGTTAAGTTAGACTACATTTTTAGGTGATTTTCTAAGTTTTTTTTGCTGACAAACCTAGAAAAAATAGTGGCCCAGTTGAAATGGTTTAAGGGGCAGTTTGGTTGGTGCGTTTTGAGTGTATGGAATGGATACAATACTAAATTTAATTGTTTGTTATTAAGGGTTGGATTAGAAATAGTGACTCACACTCGTTGATTTGAACGTCACTAAACACGTGGTTTTTCACTATCTTTCAAATTGGGTTCACATATCTCTCTTTATTTTACACTTACATTTTATTTCTCTCACTTACTTTTTAATTTTTAATATTATTTTTACTTGTAACTTAAATTTAAACAAACGAGGTGGGTGACGAACGCCGCGTTGCGGGCGTGCCTATTATTTGGCCAATGTTTTGAACGATTCAAAAGTAACGAAAATAAAGGTTACTGGTTTTAAATGAGATAAATATAGGCTTCTTTTATGTCTCAAAATAGCTATTCAATTGTGTATTTTTGTTGATACGATATTCATAAATTTAACGATACAGTATAAGCGTGAACTTTTAGGTTATTAAAGTGTTGGTTAGGACTGAAAAATATATATTTGATGATTTACGGTGTTGTTTTGTTTATTGTTTTATTCCTTTGTTTACCGATGTTGTTTTTTTTATGAGATATGATAATGTGATCTTATTTTTTATAACATGTGGTTGTAGTTATATATATTATATATATATATATATATATATATATATATATATATATATATATATATATATATATATAGCGTTTCTTTTAATAAAAGTGTATCTAATATTTATCTGCATGGGAACTGGAATTGATAGAGTAACTGTTCCAGTTTAGTTTATCTAACAGTCATGATGTTTTGTATTCGAGTGCATTTATTGCTTGGAAAGTTGAATTGGAAACCATATTGTTCCACTTTGATTGCACCAATTTTTTCCGTCCGCTTATATAACCAACAAACTCTCTATTATACTTCCCTATCTATTATCATAACTTAGAAGTATTTTATCAATTATCTTAGATATGAATCAAATAATGGCGTCTCTTCCACACATCGAACAGCTTAAGGAGGCTTGTGGATCGGACCGTCTTCAAGATTGTTTCAGGGCTTTGTTTGGTCAGGAGAGGGCTGAACTTGAGGTGCTTATTCAGCGTATTGGGGAATTATGTGATGAGCTTCGCACAATTGCTGAGAACCGTTAAGTGTTGACTGCTAAAACTAAGAGTTTGAGTCCATTTCATGAAGTTGCTGGAGATGTGATTGAGGCTATGGATGAGACGGCAGATAGAGAGGGTAGGATGTTAGCTGGTTTGGTTGTTGTGCTTGATATTGCTAGAGAAGGAATGGCGGAGAAGGATCATCACATCTTTGTTATGGATCTTCATGATTAGTTTGTTTTAAGTCTTGTTAGGTTACTATCTTTTGTTGGGATGTTTATGTTTTACGTATGTGTAAGCCTTTGGGCAAATTTTGGGGAGGAATTGCATATGCCTGTATGTATAGATTAACCTTTTTAGGTTTTATTTATAAATATAACTTTTACTATCTAGTTTAAGTTGTTTATTTGGTTTATTTTTGGTATGTTCTATGTTCGCAATTGGTGTAACCTGGTTTTCTTTTTTGTTTTTCATCACATATATTTAATGTGAGTTATGTTAGAATAGTGAGATAACTGATTAGGAAGTTAGCTGTTGCACCAAACAGGAACCTTGCTATCTATTTAATGTTAAAGATACGGTTATACAAGCGTTGTACAAAATCCAAAATTACCTGACTGTTCTATCTTAGAGGTTTGCATACATGATTGGTGCTAAGTAGTAGTGATAGATATTTACATAAGTTATTGTCTTTAAAGCATGCCTCAGTATTGCGTACCTACGTAGACTATTATACATACATCGACGTTCATTTTTGGATTTCTTGGGAGTTGCTGCTGTGCGAACTGATCAGTTTCCTTTTTTGGATTTCTTGGGAGTTGTTGCTGTGCTTGCATCTCCTTGTTGTTTGAAAAGGGATTTCCTAGCAGTTTGAATCAAAGTACACGTGCAACTTCACGTGAGAAATGTACCCGCGGTGAAATCGCAGCCACAAAACGTGGGAGTTTAGGTAGAAGACATACCGAAAGAGTAAGATAAAGCAATGGGGAATGGACACGTCATTAGGTTTATACATTATACGTACGTATATACAAATATAAGACTTTTATACGGAGACTAATGGTCTGAAAAACGGGCCCCAAATTGGGCTACCATTTTAACAAAACCGGGCTGCCGCTTCAACCCTTTTTTAGCGGGAAAATAAGGGATTAACGACGCCGTTTTGAAATGGCGGAAAAAAAGGCGGGAAGAAGGAGGTCGATACGGCGTCATTTTGAACGGGAATTAATATAAACTATAATAATAAACTTAAATATATATATGTTTTGCTCTCTATTAATTTTCTTTTATACCAATACTAAATCCAAATGCTAATCCAAACCCCAAGATAAACCAAACCACACCTAACATCCGATATGGCTACCGTTGGTAATACTCCTAACAAATATTGCGAATATGGAATAAAAGGTCTATGAACCTCGTAGTTCCCTATGGAAAAAGTTTAAGTTTAGTATCCAAAATGAGTAAGTCGTGTACTCATGTGTTGCAGCGTACCAGTAAGAAGAGTACTTATGAAACGGATATTTGGGAAAGTAATGAAAGACAGCCATCTTTGCCAGGGGTTGTCTGTCGACTTGGCAAAAGAATACCCGAAAAACGTACGTGTTAGTGAAATTAAAGAGTTTAAAAGGGTTTACAGATTTCAGGAGGAAAAGATTGGGCTCAACATATATTGGTCTTTGACAAGTGATCATATGGATCAAGTGGCCCATACATCCATAGAAAAATTTGATCAAGATGATGATTTTAGGCCTCAGGTAACTTATGCTGTTGGGCCTGAAGTAATTTATGGTGTTCATGAGGATTCCAATCTTAAATCAAGACTTGGCTACAGCCTACACAAAGAAAAAGAAAAAGTTTGGGCTCAACATATATTGCTAACATGTGACTACCGGGCACGTATTAACGTGTAAATAAAAGGAATATTTTGGTTCATTTAAGTGAAAATTATGTTGAAATACAGTAATTTATCAGTTTATTTAATGTGTATTTAATGCATTTTTTAGTTAAATTAGAAAGTTTTTGTTTATTAACTACATGCTAACTCGTGCCCAGTGGTCACCTGTTAGCAAAACTTTAATATAAGGTTCTTCGGTATGGTTATGGGGAGTTATTCGAGGTTCTATGTAGTTGTGTTTGATATTTCAGTTAGAATATAGATTTGAGATTCACACTCTGGTGATGGCTGTATGTTGTTTATTTCGGTGTCTAAGTTTTTGTTTTTGTTGGTGTGGTTACTATGGGGTGAGTTTTATAGGTTTTTAGGTGCTTTATGTTGTTTTCTTTTCTTTTGTTTGTTTGTACTTTTAGCTTCTTGCTAGTTTCCATGGAAGATTTCTTTGCCGTTAAAAAAAAAAAAAAAAAAAAAAACAAAAACATATGAGAATGACATATAGTGTCTTGACTATGGTTTCAAGTTTCAACTAATCCTCTCAGTATGTCATTTTTTTCTGTCAAACTCAAAGTTTGTTTTTTTTTGTTTTAATTCTCTTATATATGATATAATAAATTATAGAAAAAATTACACGTTTGGTCCCTGTGATTTGCTCAGATTTCATGTTTAGTCCCTAAGTCGTTTTAATTACACTAGAGATACATATTTTTGAAACATTGCACTCATTTAGTCCCTATTTTGGATGGGTCATTAGTTTGACCATTAAGTATCTAAATATTATTTGCCCGTTAGTCCCTCTGTTAATATTTTTTGCATCGTTAGTCCTCATTTTATAAAATGAATTAAAAAGGGCACCATAGGCTCGAACTCGTGTCTTGTTGCCCAAAAACCAATGCCCCAACCACTGGACTAAGCGTCCAGTGGTGTAATTATATCAAAATAAATTATATTAAACCTTTTTTTTTTGCTCAAACTCGTTTTTATCCGTTTTCGTCTGTTTTTATACGTTTTCGTCCGTTTTTGACATTTTTGCCCTATTTTTACGTTTTCTACTGTCTGTTTTTGACATTTTTGCCCTTTTTTTTACGTTTTCGTCTGTGTTTTTACGTTTTTGTCCGTTTTTATACGTTCTCGTCCGATTTTTTACGTTTTTGTCAGTTTTTTTAACTTTTTTATACGTTTTCGTCCGTTTTTATATGTTTTCGTCCATTTTTTTACGTTTTCGTCTGTTTTTATACGTTTTCGTCCGTTTTCTTCCGTTTTCTTCCGTTTTCATACGTTTTCAACCATTTTTATATGTTCATGTTCGGTTTTTACCTTTTTGCCCATATTTATACGTTTTTGTCTGTTTTTTTACGTTTTCGTCCATTTTTTTACGTTTTGCTTCATTTTTAAGCGTTTTTGTATGGTTTTTTTTACGTTTTATCCCTTTTTATATATTTTCGTCTGTATTTTTTAGTTTTTGCTCGAAAATGTATAACAACGAACGAAAATGCATAAAAAAACAGTTGAAAACATATAAAAACGAAAGAAAATATATAACAACAGACAAAAACATAAAAAAAAAAAGGAGGAAAACGTTTAAAAGTAGCCGAAAACGTATAAAAATGGACGAAAACTAAAAAAAAGACAAAAACGTATAAAAACGTAAAAAAAGGAAAAAAAACGTAGAAAACGGACAAAAGCGTAGAAAACGGACAAAAACATAAAAAACGGACGAAGACGTAAAAAAACGGACGAGAACGTAAAAAACGGACAAAAATGTAGTAAAATGGACGAAAACATATAAAAACGGAGAAAAACGTAAAATAAGGACAAAACGTATTAAAACGGACGGAAACCTAAAAAAAAGGGACAAAATATAAAAAAACGAACGAGAAAGTAAAAAAATGGACAAAAACTTAAAAAACAGACGAAAATGTAATAAAAAGAGACGAAAACGTAAAAACACGGACAAAAACGTAAAAAAGGTCGAAAACGTATAAAAACGTACTAACACGTAAAAAAAGGGACGGAAACGTATAAAAACAGACGAAAACGGATCAAAACGAGTTTGAACAAAAAAAAAGGTTAAATATAATTTATTTTGATTTAATTACACCACTGGACGCTTAGTCCAGTGGTTGGGGCGTTGGTTTTTTGGCAACAAGACCTGATTTCGAGCCATGCTACTATTTTTAATTCATTTTAGAAAATGAGGACTAATGGTGCAAAAATTATTGACGGAGGGACTAACGGTCAAATATTATTTAAACATTTAACGGTCAAACTAATGGCCCATCCAAAATAGGGACTAAATGAGTGCAAGGTTTCAAAAATAGGTATCTCTGGTGTAATTAAAACGACTTAGTTAGTAAACATGAAATCTGAGCAAACCACAGGGACCAAACGTGTAATTTTTTCTAAATTATATGATAATATGAAGGTACCCTTTTTCGTGTAGTATGCCTTCAGCAGTGGCTGAATATATTAGACAAGGAGCCTTTTCCTTCTGCAATTCATATTTATGTTGTGGGTGGGGTAAATTACACACACCATTCAATTTTTAATTCTTCTTACAATCACATATGGTATGAACACGCCATTTCAGTTTATTAATGATCCATAATTCATTCTAATGTCGAATGGATTGTGGTAGCAGTGTTGAATCCTAAGTTTTTGCTTATATTATTTTGTGACAGTGATTAATACAAACTTTATGCATTTTCTTTTCTTTTCGTTATACGTAGAAATATATTAGTTCTCTACGTTTTTGTAACTGGGAATGATTGATCTGCATATAGATATAGCCAGGCAGCAAACAGCCTAAATATATTTACCTGGTGTCCACCAAAACTATCTAGTTCCTTTAGAACTAAGTTTGAGTTTCTTTTAATTGTCAAGTCATTGTATGTATCCCCAAAAGTTGCCTTCTCTAGTGCTTGAATATATAACCACTGTACACAATTATTTTGAAAATGTAAATAATCTTGGCATAATGCAAATGTAGGCTTATCTTGCATGTGTAGAGCAGACGATTTATAGAGTTTCAGTATGGTGAACAGGATTTTAATAGAGTTCAATGTGTATGGTCACTACAGATTAAACTATTGAAATGAACAAGAAAGGGAAACCAAGAATGCTAGTTTAAATTTCACTAAATCTTGCATACATGGTAATACATAGGACACATTCTACAAATTATCATCAGTTCTATTATGTGATCTCTTGATTCCTACTGGTGTCATTTCTTATTGCAAAGGCCGTCAACATGTCGCCCCAAACAGCTTAATTATTTGTTTTATTAATTAGGTTCATGAGTAAGCAGATGGTTTCCTTTCGTGTGAATTCCACTCTCCTTTCATATTTTTTAGTTATCTCCACTACTTAGGAATGCACACTCCCTCTTTGTTTCTCTTTGAAGGGGGACATTTGATACTTTTATAATCTAAATATTGTGTGAATGGTGGCAATCGTGTGGATTCCACAAGCCAATATTAATTCTTTGTGATGCTTTCTTTAAATATCAGTATTGCTGGCTTGTGGCTTACACACTATTTGAAACTTTTGTACCATATACACATTGATCCTTCTTACATAATTGAAAAATATATAGTATACCATATGTATGTAGACCCGCATATACATACTATATATATCCTCCATTTGGGGTTCAATCTTCCACAAGCAAGTCATATTTGGTTCTTTTCCTTCATTATTCTTTGTGATATAATTTTTGTTTCCTTCCTTCACCATCATGGCTGCAAAAACTGATGTATGCATTCCTGTTTCTGAGGAAAACACCAAACACGAACAAAGTAAAGTGTCTATTGATGAACATTGTGACGATACTGACTACTCACAAAGGGGACAGTGGCTGCGTGCTGCTGTTCTGGGAGCCACTGATGGTTTGGTTTCTGTTGCATCTCTGATGATGGGTATTGGAGCTGTTAAACATGATGTTAGGGCCATGATTCTTACAGGCTTTGCTGGCTTAGTGGCTGGTGCATGCAGCATGGCTATTGGTGAATTTGTTTCAGTCTACTCCCAACGAGATGTTGAGATCGCTCAGATGAAGAGAGATAACAAAATTGAGAAGGAAGCACTGCCGAATCCCATTCAGGCTGCTGTAGCATCAGCCATTGCATTTATGTTAGGGGCCATCTTACCCTTACTTGCTGCTGCTTTTATAATGGACCATAATATTAGGCTTGGTGTGGTTGTAGCCACAGTGAGTTTGGCACTTGTGATTTTTGGGTGGATTGGAGCTGTTTTAGGGAGGACTCCGGTGGTTAAGTCATGTTTCCGGATTCTAGTTGGAGGGTGGATGGCTATGGCAATTACTTTTGCACTAACCAAGTGGATAGGGTCTTCTGCACTGTAGGGTTGCATCATATTGTATTTCCTGTCAAGCAATAATTGTTGAGATTAGAAATTTGATTGTATTCCCATTTTATCACTGATCCAAGGGCTTATCTCATGTAAATCAAATAATTTAATCTCATGCCTTCGCTCTTTTTTACTTTGGTTAATTTTCTTTTATTGCTCAAGTAAGTATTTTCTTGTTTACTTAGCTTACTAACTTCTTGTTCGCATCCAAAACTCTTTTTACATGCAATCCCTGTTTTAGATATGTACTATTCTGTCCTCTATAAATCTATTACTTAATTGCTTATATGATCAATTTGATCATGCCAACGCCTATGACACGTAGACTAGTGACCCATACTATTGACCATGCTTATTAAGCTTTTGCATATGGTCTTACTTTTTGTTAGAATATGTATTTAACTCATGTTACACGATCAAACTTGGACTCGGTTCTGATTAAGTATCTGAGACAGGCCAAGCATAGAAGTATAAAGTTATGTGTTTTATCAGCCATAGCTCTACTGTGTATAGTAGCTGCTTCTATTTCTATAAGTGAGCGAGTGTGTTCCTCTGCATCATGTAATCTCCAACTCTCAATAACAATATAATATGGTTTTCCAGAAAAATTATTAACATCACTCTCAGGCTTCTGTTACTATATTTGTGAAGTAGCAACGAAATTATTAACACTCATTTGATGCCAGTTTTTGTTGTGTTACTGATAATTATATTTTTGTAGTTTTACGAAATTTTCTCTGTGCTGTGGGTGGTGTGGATTCCACACTCCTTACCTTTATTAGTAATATATTTTAGTTGTGTGGACTGCACACTCCATTTCAGTTTTATATTGTTAGGAAATAATGGTTCATTTGTATATTGAGCGGGAATCAGCGGGTTATGGCAGCTGTGTGGATTCCATTTTCATACGTTGTTAAAGTGTTTCCTATCCAGGACCTACTAGCTTGATATGCAGGAACAGAACGTTTACTGGATCATCAACTAGAAGGTGTAACTGGTAACTGCTACCCTTTGCTTTTCTCATCAGAGACACTGTTTAATTTTTAAGTGAATTTATGTATCTGCAGATAGATTAGGGCAGCAAGAAGACAAAATATAAGGTGGCCTCTTAAACTAGACGTTTCAAGTGAGTTAGAGTTTGAACTTGAAACTGCCGGCTCATTGTAAATATCTATCCTGACTATTCTTAGGACCAGCTACGTTCACAATATGACTTAAAATATTTGGAAGGAACGGAGCCTGTCATAGAAATTGGAATGCCTTTCTGAAGAATAATTTTCATGAAGCCCTTCGATCTATATCTTGTAATAGTATTAGTGCCGTTTCTTATCACAAAATCTGTCAATGTATCACACAATGAGCTTATTCTTACTATTAGGTTAAACGGCATATGCTTTGGTGTGGCTTCCATTCTAGTTCCATATTTTTACTTATCTTTCCACTACATGAAAGTGCAGTCTCTTTTTGTGGGGCATTTGATATTTTCCTCATTAAATATCGAGTATATGAATGTAGTCGTGTGGGATACACAAGCCAATATCCATTTGTTTGGATGCTTTCTTTAAATATCATCATCATGGCTTGTTGGTTGCACACTATTTTAAACTTTTTGCACCATATTTACATTGAGTTTTGGTGGAGAATACAGTCAGACTCGGTGTGGTTGTTGCCACAGTGAGTTTGCCACTTGTTGTTTTTGGGTGCATTGGTGCTGTTTTAGGGAGGCTCCGGTGGTTAAGTCCATTTCCGATTCTTATTGGAGGGTGGTGGCTATGGCATTACCTCTAATCAAACACACCAAACTAAGGGGGGGAGGGGGGGCGTACCTTTGTTATACGGATTGTTTGAAGTACGTACCTTGTCGTTGATAACGAACTATTAATTTACTTAGAATCCTTGTTTTAGATGGGTAATCATTCATTTTAACTGCGTAAACCATCCTCTGGTTTTTGATCCAAAAAGACCTGCTATAGAATTGTTTTGTCTATATATAAGACTGCTTGCTTTAGCGAGGAAGATGGTCAAGCCAATGCCTTTTGGGAAATGAATAACAAGAAATTATTGTCATGTCAAGTAAACCAATGACATAATCCGTATCTGCTTTTGGGAATGAATGATATTAAATTTTGGAAAAGCTTTACACTAAAACGGCATGGCAAGCGGGCAACAAGCTGCGCCGCTAGCCCTTTTTGAATAGCAAAACTTAGCCTTTTAAAAACTACATTCAAATACCTTGGGGTCGTAACATTGCTATGCATAACCCTTTGGACTCTTTTGAGCAGCTCCGCAGCCTCCGGTGCAAGAAAACCAAAAGTATCAAATGCAAAAGGTATAAACGCGTGTTGGTTATCAAGGCACGCTTTCTCGTGTTTGGTTACTTTGCATGAAGCGGCTTTCAAAGCAGCCTGACTTGCCGTAAAAGCATGATTCCCCAATCCCACAAGTGGAGAAACCCCCGTTAGATCTACACAAGCATGTTTCCCTTCTATTCATCCAAAGACCAAAATGTCAGCTGGTCTAAGTGTCGATCTTCCTTCCATCGGGTCGATCAAGAAATTCACAGGTGCTTCTTTCTTAACTGAAATCCCAGCACACCTGAATATGTCAAAAAGAACATCCCTAACCAAATCGTGTCGGTATTTGAACCCCGGAAGCTCTCTACAATGAACTGCATGCTCTCTGAATGAGTCCAAACAAGCTTTGTGACAAACCGGGCAACTTTCATCAACCGGAAAAATAGGGATCATGAGGCGATATTTAAGGATAGTGCGATACTCAATCGGCGACATATGTTGACCGAGACCGTCTATAAGGATGGCAAGAAGAAATTCTTGAGCATGTGGTGCACGCAGACACTCAAAAACAGTTTTTTGTCTAACAGTCATCTCAAAATGAACTTCAATGTCCTGGACAATCTTGCTAAAAAGAGCACTCGCCAATGTGTGTTGGGCTTTAGTGGGGGCGGTGTCCTTTTTAGTGAAACCGCCAAAGTCAAAGCTTGGAATCATATCACGAAGACAAGTCAAAGCACAATCATAATCATAATCCATATCACATACGCCACTGTTGCGTAAGATGTGGTCCTGAAGCACCCAAGATTGGGCCCTCGAGGCCACAAAGGCATAAGATGAAGCCTCTACCGCCGAATATAGCCCCAAACCACCAAACCTAATATGTAAAGAAGCAAGTCGCCACTGGAGATCCCCAAAGAAGGGACCTCCACAAACCACCATATCCTCAATCGCCTCGCGCAATCCTTTGTCAAAAAGCAGAGCAGCCTCCTTCACATATACGGGTTGACACATCCTCAAGCCAAAAAAGAGTTTAGCAATACCCATGCAAGATCGAAGCAAGAGAAGCTCACTCTGCGGGTCTCCTAGCTGGGGAAGAAGACGCATCATATCAACAGCACTAGTAGCTCTCTTCTTTGCCAACCCACTAATAAAACCAGCGTCTCTACTAACTGCCCCCCCAAGAAGCTTCACCCCCAACGATGGCCTGCCGATGTCGTTTGGGAATAAACCCTCACGAAGCTTCCTACCATCACAAGAAGGCCAAAAAAGCTCGGTTTTCTTGATATTCAATTCGAGACCCAAAGCTGGACCCGTCGCCCTAATGATGTCCAGAGCCCTAGCCACCTCCTCAGTTTCACCAATGACAGTCCCATCATCAAGATACCACGCATGAAGAAGAAGCTTGCAATTGTTTCTGATTTGGTGCACGAGGGGATGCAACACAAGAGCGAAAAGAAGTGGTCCTAACGGGTCACCTTGCTGAACGCCAGTGGTGGACCATATATGATTATCTCCAAGATACAATCTGGCTGGCTGCCTATATAGAAATTCTACCCATAAAGAAATAGAAGGGCACCTCATCCTGACTTCATGAAGTAAAGCTGATCTATCCACCAAGTTAAAAGCGTTAGAAAAATCCACTGTAAGCATCTCAAGAGACCCGTCAGTGTGACGATCACTTAACAACTTGTTAACGCTATGTAATATGGCCTCTGCTCCACTCGACACACCGACCCCAAACTGAAAATCATTAAGGTACTTGGTCAAGTAAACCAATGACATAATCCTTATCTGCTTTTGCATATTCAATTACTTTTGGTTGAATATGCAATGAACTCATGTTCTTAAATCAAACTTGAACTCGACCCTTATTAAGTATTGAGGCAGGCCAAACATAGAAGCATGAAAGGTTCTGTTTTAGCGCCATGCACATTGTTATATACTTTTTGATTTTGTATAATTGCATAAGCTATAAGGATCATAGCAACTGCATACTCCAGATTTTAATCATTTTTAAATTCGTCTAGCTCTATTTGTGAAGTGTTTTTCTCTGCATCCTGCAGTGGTCTCCAACTTCCATAACAATATGGCTTTTCAGTAGAATGTATCTAGTCTACATTAACTTTAAGGTTCTATTTCTATATTTGAAATATGATTAAGAGGTCTATCAATATATCATTATTATTCAATACCACTTTTTGTTGTGTTGCCAGAAAGTACAGTAGATTTTTTGGAAATTTGTTTAATATATCTGAGATGTAGTAGTCTTCACCAAATTTTCTTTGTACTGTTGGTGGTGTGGAACTGTGGATAACACACTCCTACCAATTTTAAAAACTCATCTTTTCGTAACTTGTGTGGACTGCACACTCCATTACAGTTTTATATTGTTACGCAACAACGCAATATTGGCTCATTTTTATATTGAGCGGATTGTGTCAATCGTGTGGATTCCACAATCTTTAATCCTTTTCAGGTATTGATTAATCCAACTTTAATTGTGCACTAAAGACCCTTTCCTTTTCGTTAGAACTAACAACCATAAGTTGTCAAAGTGCTTCCTGTGAATGCTATCTGTATCAACCTCCACCATCATGATCCAGGACTCACATGAACCATAACGTTGACTGGATCGTAATTATAAGATGTAAGTGCTAGCCGCTACCCTTTGTTTCTTCTAGTGAGAGACATTATTTTATCTCTAACAGTGAATTTTATATCTGCAAAGATTTGGCAAGGAAGAAGCCAAAATACAAAGTGCCCACTAATACTAGTCCTTTTTAAAGTAGGTTTGAATTTGAACTTAAGCTCTCTGGTAACTGCAAATATGAATATCTATCAAAACTAGCCTTAGACCCCATTTGGCTTCAATATTGATTTCGGAAGGAATGACGAAAGTTATAATATATGACACAATATATAGTTATAAGAGCACCCCCGTGAAGTCGTTAAAGACTTTTACTTCTTACATCATTCTTTTATTCTTGTTTTACAATGAGGCTTTTACATATTTATCTCTGCTTAAACTCAAAATTATATATATATATATATATAATACTTTCTTGCGAGAACCATCTTATCTGCGAGAACTGACAGAACCACCAAAAACATACATGCACGCCTTCAATAATTGTATTTTTGCACATATGTTCTAAAAACAACATATATGTTTTTTTTAAAAACATGGTTGTTCTAAAGAATTTAATAAGAAATTGGAAATACAAAATTTTTCTTTGAAGGTGTGCATATATGTTCTTATAAGGCATGCAATGACAATATTGCGGCCGTGTGTAAGGTTTTTTGTTTAAAAATAGGATAAGTTCATGATGATATTGAAGAATATAGGTGGATACTTACGATTATTGATGATTTGCATGTATTTTTATTTTATTTTAAAAGGCGTGCATGTATGTTTTTGGTGGTTCTATCAGTCATCGCAGATAAGAACCATATATATATATATATATATATATATATATATATATATATATATATATATATATATATATATATATATTATTTTAAAACATTCAAACCATTTACGAATATATATATATATATGTGATTATTTGAGAGATATATATATATATATATGAAATCCCCCTTAATAAAAACCCAAACTCTTCAAAGATCCTCCAATGCAAAAGCCTCTAGAAAAGCTTTTCAACAACTAACACTTAATAAGAAAGTAATTAAAATACAACATCTTATCTCCTACCACTTAGTATCCAAGCTATTAGTGCTAAAACTTTTTGCATCTAATGCAAAAAGCTATATAAGAGGGAAATTTGCATTTTTATGACCCAACTCCCAAGATGCCACTTATTTCTAAGGGTGTGTTTTGGTTAGTGTATATGAGAATAAAAGAATGGAATGAAAGCAATGAAATATTGCTTGGTTTGTGTATATGGGTAGAGTCTCATCTTTTGAGCTCTCATTCCATCACTTACGTTTTATTTCTTTAAAAAAAAATCTTTGAGGTGAAACGTGAAAATACAATTAGTTTACGATAAAAAAATACGAAAGTGAAATAATAACTTTTAGTTTTAGTTATCTTTTTTAGTTGGCAGAATAATCAAACTCAAATTTTATACCAAACAATACTTTTCAAACTATCATATCCATTCTTATTCTACCCCTTAATCAAACCTATGCACAATTTATGATTTTTTTTTTCCCTATATTTATTTATTTATTTTTTTTTTATTTTTTTTTTCCCTAAATGCAAGGACTACCCTCATCTAACATAACGTCGTATTGTGTTGTTCCCTTAACACGCTTAGAGTTAACAATAAAGTTAATTTATTTGTGTTTATAACTAATACAATGTATTGATTAATTCTAACAGTTAATGAAACGTTAATATAAAAAACACACAGTATTTTCAATGTTTAAATTCTTATTAGAAATGAATCAATGAATCTATTACCCAAGTGTTTTGCGGAACAAACACTTGGGATTGAATAGACAAGGTATGGTGTCTCCTATCTAAACTCAAGCTATGCTTAAGTGGTAACAATTCGACCCACTGAGCTATCTCAGGGATACGTTACTCTTTGTAGGAGAAAAGGGGTATTTGTGAAAGTCTAAGCTTTAATTGCACAAGAATACCTTACCCACTTTTCTCCTATACGTTTGCTATTTATAGGCAAACATGTTAAGAGTACTGAAGATTAAAACTAGATAAACAAATAGGAAGCGTGTCTGACAACTACTACAGTAGTTGTCATTTTCAAGAACCAATGGGATTGCGCCAAAAAGTCTTCGAGTGTCAGACCTTACACTTCTTCGACTTTTAGCCACTTGAGGGATGGTTTGTCTGACCCAGATAAGACTTGTTCTTATCTTCTTAAAACCATCCCTCTTTTCCCGCCTTTTATTCAGGCATTAGGTTCTTCAGGCATTTGTCTTCAATCTTCAGTTGTTGTTGAGGAGACTGGGTTCAGTGAGCTCTTGTCTAAAGCTCACTGATCCATTACCTTCTTCTTCATCTCAAGTAACACTTCAGTGAGTACCGTCTCACTGTGTGGTGAATCTTTCTTCTTAGACTCGTCCTGAGCATCTTGAAGGTAACTTACTGACTGACTGTTCACTGAGTGACTGTTCACTCAGTGACTTAGAATGTTTTCGGTTTAATTTACACTTAGCTTAATTTGTATTCAAATCTTGTTTTAACGACTCTTGGGTACTGAGGGACCCAACATATTCTATTTGTAGATTTCGTAAATCGCAAACTAACAAACAAAAGGTATTTACTTTAGTTGCAGAGTTTGCTGAGATATCACTTTATACTTCACAAACCATAACTACTTACAAGCATTTATTTTGTTAACCAAAACTCAAATTGTTTCAGGAAGATCGTTGAATTTTTTATTACAAAAGTAAATCATGTGAATAAGATTAAAAGATGGGAAGAATAAGGTAGTAAAGAATGATAATATTTTGCAAGTGCGTGAAGGTAGTTAAGAGGTAAAGTTACAGGTTAATAGAGGGAGGAAGAAAAAAGGGTGGGAGGAAAAAAGAGTAAATTCGTAATACTTCGTAATAGAAGGGGTTGGAGGAAGGAAGAGGTATAAAGGATGATGAAGGAGGGGGGGGGGGGGTCATGGGGGGGGGGAGGTCATGAGAGGAAGGAGGGTGTTTATTTAAAGGTAAAGTTTAATTAGGAATGTATTATGAATATATTGCGGAAAAAATCATTTTTTTTTACAAAAACACAGCAAAACCAATATCAATTTGAAGAATATCAAAAAATACGTTATTGGTATAATCTTTCGGATGAAAACCTTTATAATATTACATATATACGAGATTAAAAGACTTGGTGATGTTATTTGTATGAAAAAGAGTGTCAGATTTCGCGAGTGTTAGTTGTACTAAAGAAAGTGTGAGGTTTCGTAATGAAAATTTTGTTAATTGAGTCAAAAATTCAGCAATTTTGTCAACTCAAAGTAAATTACATAAAGCATCCCTCTAGTTCTGTAAAAACAACTGAAATGGTCTCTCTTGATCCTTTGCATTAATGGTCCATGATGACAGATTTAGATTTTGCTTTTTTCTCTTAAGTAATTATTTAGCTCACTCTTGGTACCTAAAGTATTTGATGTATATGTTTCACTTTTGTCCCGAAAAGGCAAAGGTCAAAGGACCAAAAGTGAAGTCTAACAACGCACTTAGGAATCATTTAAGCAAATAGTACCAATGAGGGATGTATTTTGTAATTTTTACCAAACCACTTGACTAACAACGTATATGATTAAAAAATAGTGTTTGCCAATGTTTTAAAACTCGGGTAGACACGGCTAGTTGAACCGTGAACCGGCTCAAAGACCGGGCCGGATGTGACTGGGTTTTTGCTTGTTTAAGAACCGGATTGAACCGCTGGTTTTTTGTTGACCCGGTTTGATAAACCCGGCCGGGTCATAACTTTTATCAAATATTCTAAGAAAATATTTTTTTCTCCATCAACCCTTATAACTTTAATTAACAAGTTGAAGTAAGTGTTAGTTTAAATTTTATAAAACAATAAATTAAAGTTATATATTATTCTTAGAAACATCAACTATTATTGTTTTAATGTACACTGTTATAACTTAGAATTATAAATTGATTATTGTTGCAAATATTTGCTTGATTATTATAAATGTATAACATAAAAACAAAGTCTTATCAGTAGAATCTCAATTTTTTTCGTCGGTTCAATCAAAAGTTAGGAATAAAGTCGCATAAATTAAGTAATCATTCAACACTACATATTAAATATACGAAAAATATATGTGAGTGTAGAACCGGTGACCCAGTGAACCCGGTCAATAAAAAAACCGGTTTTTAAAACATTGGTGTTTGCATCATTTTAAGTACCAAACAGGCAAACACACGATGAAATAAAATTTAAATTGCTATTGCCAACCAAAAACTACATGATACGAAATCTAGATTCCAATTCCGAGACCCTAAGAGCACTCGGTATGGAAACGTCCCGACGGCGTTGTTGCCTAGGTGGCTCGGCGTTGGGCTGCGTTACCATACACCGATTACCATCGTTGGCCTTGCGTTGTGATTTACGTTGCTATAGCAACTCAAGTTGAAACGTAGCAGACAACAAAGAAATAGTTACACGAGGGAGACGGATCCGACCGTTGCGTATTGGATCGAATTGGAAAAGAAGAAAATCGCAGAAAAATATACCGAATAATTTTATTTTATTTACTTAATTAATGTATTTTTATTTCGTTTTTTTTATGTACTCGTTGGTTTTTTCATTTCGTAATTTTTTTAGGCGTTTTTTTTTTTTTAATTGTAACGTTTTTATTTCGTATTGTAATGTTTAATTTTATTAATGAAATATTAGATTGTGTAATAAATGAATTTTTGAGGGTATAATTTGTAAATTGTAAATTTTAAAATGTGAGTCCCAAAAGGTGGTGTTATTTGGTATTATGATAAAAGAGTGATTTTTTTGTGTTATGTTGTTTGGTGTTGAAATGATGTGGCGCTGACGTGGCGGCACTTTTTCCGTGTTAACATGCTCTAACACCTAAGTTGAAAGAAAAGATTAACATGTATTGTCGTGCAAATTTCAAAATCCTCTTGTATAGTTAATGGTAGTTACACCTTTAATGTGGAGTGCTATCCTACACAGGCCTCCACCTTCCTAGTGATTTGTTATGTCCTTATCTAGTATGTTATGGTAATGTGAAACATTGTGATCGAATTAGCATGTCCTACGATAAAGTTTCTGTCAAGATTATAATCTCAGTTCAGTCTAGCTAGCGTCCCAAGCGTGCTTTAGCATAAACATCTATGAAAACATCATCAATCAGTACACACACTAGATTCTTTAGTGATAAGTTTATCTTAATTACTATCATCAATAACATCTTGTCAGTGAACTAGTTAGCATTGGAAAACTATTATTTAATTAATTTAGCGTACATCATTTATCCTTTCATTACCATTTACTATAGTTGTTACACATTTTAGATAAAAAGGTAGAAATTATTGGATAAAGCATATGCCTTTAACACAATAAAGGGTAATTGAGGAAGAACATAGGGTGGGGTTAATTGACTCTTATTGATGAGTCACTCTTGCACATTTGGTGTGACTAGAACAGTCGTTAAAGTTCCTCTCGCTATCTATATATACCTTCAAGGTGGTCTTGTTTCTTTCACAAGCAACCAAACTTCTTTCATCACCTTCTACTACAACATTGTCTATTCTACTTCAATTTTCATGGCTGCAGAAAACAACTTCACTATTCCAATTCCGGAAAGCAAAACCGTTGAGGAAAGTATTGACTACTCACAAAGGGGACAATGGCTTCGTGCAGCTGTCCTAGGAGCCAACGATGGTTTAGTTTCAGTTGCATCTCTAATGATGGGTGTAGGAGCTGTCAAACATGATGTCAAAGCCATGATTCTTACAGGTTTTGCTGGTCTAGTCGCAGGTGCATGTAGCATGGCAATAGGAGAGTTTGTGTCAGTATCATCCCAGCTTGACGTAGAGGTATCTCAAATGAAAAGAACAGGAGACAGTAATAAAGAAAGTGAGGAGGAACAGCTGCCAAATCCCCTACAAGCGGCTGCAGCATCCGCTGTTGCATTTATATTTGGAGCTATGGTACCATTACTTGCTGCTTCGTTCATTGTGAACCATAAGGTGAGGTTGGGTGTTGTCGTAGCTGCTGTCACAATTGCACTTGTGGTTTTCGGATGGATTGGAGCTTATCTTGGGAAGACTCCTATGGTGAAGTCTTGTTCTAGAGTTCTGGTTGGAGGGTGGATGGCTATGGCCATTACATTTGGACTCACCAAGTTGATTGGCTCTAGTGGATTATGAGACTTTAGCTATGTTTGTGTGTTCCTTATGCACGTCTACATGGTTGTGGCGAAACTCTACTACTAGCAGACTAGATAAATTTATTACCAAAATAAATCTAGTATCGTGCCAGTAGTAGCGATCTAAATTTGTTGCTAGTATTGTTACAAATACCTTTTAGCAACGGATTAGGTCGTTATAGTTGGCAAGATTTTTACTAATGATGACTAAATATTGATCTTTTATGTTCTTCTTATAGTTTACACGTAATTAAATTCGAGTTGAAGGTATACCGTGCAATATGGTATATGCCACCCATAAAGCATCTTACAATACGTTATTGATAATAAATTTTTAATCAGCAGACCAAAAATAGGTTGTGGATATATAATATTTCTTTTATATATGACTGTCGATTTAGTGTTTAATATGCCTTTTTAGTTAAGATAAGCTAGAAAAACTTGTAAACCAAACTACTTGATGTACATAACTAGAGAGTCATAAGTTTACAAAGTAAAAAATGACCTAAAAAACAACTTACTAAAATATTAATTATTTCTGTAAAACACCAAAAGTAGGAAAACGTATATGGGTATATAGATGATTTCATATATAGATATAACTTAACATTAAAAGGTAAATGGATTATTGAAGTAAGTACTTCTTATATGTTTTTGAACACGCAACCGGAAACCATGCACTATCCCATTATGGGACACCGCTATTTCAATCGAACTCATTATGACTAAGCAAACCGACCATTACTTAGAATGTCGTTGTTGTCTTCTTTCACGTATTGATCTTGATTCCAGTAGATGTCCTCTTTGTGATGGAGGCCGTGAAACGTCTCAACATATCTTTGTATTTTGCACGGTTGCACAAGGTTTACTGACTAGCTTCTTGCTAGTGTTTTAGTAATAAAAATCGCTGTTCCAAATTGAGTTAATCAAGTTGAATAAATAATAAATAAAAAGATGAAAATACATTTCAAGAGGACTGAAAATGTAAAAGAGGAGTGATAAAAAAATATTCAAATGAGAACAAAAATGAGCCATTAGCTATTGTGGGATGCAAACGTGAAGTTATCATCTTAAATCACAACAAATGAGTGAACTTCCCATTTTGAGTGTAACAAATTGCACATAAATGGCAACAACGCAATAAGTTTCATCAGTTGTCCAAAAATGTCAAAAACTCATAAATAAGCTATGAACCGCATGTGCAAAAATATACTATTCCTTAAGCTATTAGTTGCACGTTTAATCATATTTATCAAATTATTTAACAGAATAATTTGATAAAAACTTGCACAACCCTCACTTCTCTCCATATATGCACATTTTATCTCTCTTTTTCTTGAATCTTGCACACACTTATCACAAAAACTTGCACACACAAAGTTGAAAAAACACACACGAAGTGTAGGAAGAATGAATAACACGTTAATAGTAATGTGTGCCATGATTATACCATGTTGTAAGATACTTGCAATTTCGGAAACTAGTCTGAGAGTAGGTTTCTACGACGAAACATGCCCAGATGCAGAATCCATTGTTAACGGCTTTGTAAAAGACGCGGCTAGATTTAACAACCAGATACCGGCTATCTTGCTTAGGCTTCACTTTCATGACTGTTTTGTTCAGGTTCTTTCACTTAATCTTTTTTTTTCCTAGAAGCTTGCAACTTTCTTGGTTTCATTTGGTTTTAATTAATAATGCTTGATTTGAGTTTGATCAGGGTTGTGATGGATCTATTCTGATAGATGACGACCCGATATCTGAAAAACTAGCAGATGGGCATCAAGGAGTGAAGGGGTTTGATGTGATAGAGAATGCAAAAAGTCGATTGGAGTTTGTGTGTCCTGGTGTGGTTTCTTGTGCTGATATCGTTGCTATTGCTGCTAGAGATGCTGTTGCTTTTGTATGTTCATTTTGCATGTCACATAGCTACACCTTTGTGTGAGTGTTTGGGTGGGTGATTTGATGTTTGTGTTTTATTGGTTGGCAGACTTTTGGGCCATTTTATGAAGTTGAAACTGGTAGAAAAGATGGTTTCGTTTCAAATGTCTCATTGGCTGATAATATGCCTGATTTCAGAGATTCAATTCAGCTTTTGAAGCAAAAGTTCTTTGACAAAGGCCTTAATGAAAAAGATCTTGTGGTTCTTAGTGGTACTCTCTCTCCCTATCTTCTCTCTCTTCTTATAATGTGCATATATGATACATGTATATGTGTGTCTGTGTATCTATATCCCATGCAGAATCAATGGCCATGTATAGTTGGTAAGCATTTTGAGAGGTATGAATATGGAGGAGTTGGTTACTTGCATTTTTCGTAAGGATGTTGGGGTAGATTAATTCTAATATTGATGCATTTTGAGCACAGTTTTAATACTATTTCTTGTTTTAAATTGAAATTCATTTTTAAAAACGGTTGGAAAATAAATTGTTTGTATTTTGCTTGAAAATCTATGGATGGAAAAAATAGATGAATTCGTTGTACTCTTAACGCTAGAATCGTTTGATCATGTTTTGCAAGTAGAATAATTTCTGTTAGATATTTTTAACTGAAATAGTTGTTTTGATGCAAAATTCAATGATAACACAAGTAATTCATCAGCAGGTTTATTTTGTCATGGTCAGTTTGGCTTATTTATTTCAATGTGACAAATTTTAGGTGCGCATACTATTGGTACAACGGCGTGCTTCTTCCTTATGGACAGGCTCTACAATTTTGTATCTGGTGGGGGTCCAGACCCCAGTATAGATCATGATTTGTTACCTGAACTAACGGAAACTTGCCCTCCTAACGGAGACACTGACTTCCGGTTGCCGATTGATCATAATAGTGGTGACACTTTTGACGATCTGATCCTAGATAATATTAGGAGCGGTTTTGCAGTGCTACAATCAGATGCAAAGCTGATGAACGATCCGGTTACTAAACAAATATTGGACTCGTATTTTGGGTTCTCTAACCAATCTGTTCAACCATCTTTTGAAACGGATTTTGTCAACTCAATGATTAAAATGGGTCGTATCGGAGTTAAGACAAGTTCAAAAACAGGGGAGATTAGACGTGTCTGTAACACGTTTAATGATTGATAGATAAAAATTAACTCGGCACTCATGTTATCATAGGAATGTTGAAATAATAGTAAATCTATACTATACGTACAAAGGCTGTATAAACGATTGATACTCTTTTATTTATAACACATCGATGTTTATTTTTGACACGAATTATTTTATATAGCCACGATATAGTTAAAGAAAAAGTAATGTAGTCATGAAATAGTATGATTTTTATATTTGATTTAACTGTAGTCCTGTTAATTGAGACTAAGCCAAGAAATTATTAATCTAAAGGCAAATATGAAAATGCGTCAGCATTCCTCACAAACTACACCAGATTGAGGACAGACACCCTACAAGAGCTCAAAATAGACATTTCAAATGTAGTGCGTGACACCCAACTGAAAGTCGGTTTTTTCCTTGCTACGGTTTATCTTCGTCGACTAATTTGAAATGTTTAAACGTCCTAATTTTTCAAGTATGTCGTTCAAGTTCCTCTTACCCTACTTGTCATAATGTCCATGTAGCAAGCAGTTTTATATTTCAGGTGGGATTAGATTTGTGGCTGATGATTGTATGAGTATGGATACCCATGGTTTTGTGATCTAAAATGGGTTCAAGGTCAAGGCACGTCTCAAATGTGTTCAAGTTCAAGGTATGTTTCAAAGGTTTTCAAGTCGAGGCATGTTTCAAATGTTTTCAAGTTAGACATATGTTTCAAAGGGGTTTAAGGGTCAAGGCATATTTCAAGGGAATCAAAGTTCAATGGGTATCTCGAGCGTATTTATGGTCAATGCAAGTCTCATATGGTTCAAATTCAGGCAAACACAACAAATTAAAACCACTCAAAAATCAACAGTACAACTATGGTTGTAAACGAATCAGACGAATACGGACAGATGCTTGTTCGTCTTCATTCATTTAAGTTTAACCGGATAAATAAAAAAACACGAACTCTTATACGGACGAAATTTCTTATTCATGTTTGTTCGTTAAGAAAATAGATTTTTCATGTTTGTTTATGTTCGTTCATTAAAGTATTAAAAACAAGTATAAAAAATATTCAAAATATATATAACATTTCTGTTTGTGTGTTCGTTTGTCTAAATAAATTATATACGTTATTTGAACATACATAATTGAATAAAAACAAACATTAGAGAACGTATAATCGGACGTTCACGAACGTAAATGAACGAACAATACTTGTGTTCATGTTCGTACATTTACTTAAACGAACATGAAACTTTGTTCATGTTCGCTCAATTGAAATGTCCATTGAATGTTTGGTTCGTTTACGACCTTAACTACAAAAAAATATTAGTGACCTTGAACATTGTATTGTATATGTACTATGTATTTAGTATATTGTATTAGACCCATGGCTTTGAGCCCACCATGTATAAGTTTGCATGGTCAACTTCTAGTGGGCCTGGGCTATCTAATGAATAACAAAGTGATCAGGGTTCTTATAAGAATGATATTGGGCCAATGGTAAATCGGATGGGTTTGTTAATCGGTTTGTTAAATGCCGAAAACAAAAAAAGAATCCTTATTTTTAATCACATCGGAGAAAAAAACATGAAACATAATTGTTATCGCAATTATCTGAAAGGGTATTGTCGAGTTGCGATTGATAAAGTCATCAAGGACTCAGAATCATATGAGACCATTCCGATTCCAGTGAAGATTCAAGTGTATCACAAGGCTTTTTTTTTTCATCTTTGTATTATCTAGCTTTTTGCTATTTTTTTTCTTGTTAAAATATTGATTGCCATTTAAAAAATCATTACATGTCTCACATTCTCTTTAAGGCCCGATAAAGAACCTATTTTTATCATCTTTCGAAAGCAAGAGAACTTGTTTGTTCCGATTAGTTACGTGACCGAGTTTGAATAAAAGATGAGAATATTCTATTCCAAAATACTTTCACATTCATAGAAACTAGCTAAAAATTAGAAGTAATTATTAGAAAATTTAGTGCACTTGAGGGTACTGATTCACACATGGTAATGGGTCAGAAGGTACGGAGTGTACACCCATCAGGTCCCTGAACACCCTGACTATAATAGTGGTTTGGAGTAACTCATCAGAAGGTTTAGTCCTTCACAGAGTTACTACTGCTAGTACTGTTGGGCATAAGTTAGTACTGCTGGGAAAAGTTAGTACTGCTGGGCATAAGTTAGTACTGCTGGTATAACCACTAATCTCTGCTATTATGAAAACTAATTATTGTATGATTAATGGGCCATTAATCACTCATAATTCCATGGGCTAGGGTTTGAGTAATCTCTGTTGGGTTTTAGAGTTGTTGCTGCTTGTTCAGTTAAGACTGTTGATGGAAATTGCTCAAAGTCATTGTTGCTGCTAGTGTTAATGGTTACGGTTGCTTGTGTATTTTACTACTGCTAAGTGTTGCTGAAGGTATTCAAGAAAATATACAAGTGGTTACTATTGCTAGACAACATGTTACTACTGCTAGTTCAACATTACAACTGCTTACAGAGTTTCAACTGCTGATGAACTTGAAAAAAAATACTCTAAGTGTTTGGTGTTGCTAGAAGAAAAGTTAGTACTGCTAGTACAAACTTACAACTGCTGAAGAGTTTATGCTGCTAGAGTTAGAGTTAAGACTGCTAGAGTGTATAGTAAGTACTGCTTATGAGAAAAACATGTATAGTCGGTTAGATAATTATAGAAAAGATTTTTTTTAAGATTTATCTTGTATAGAAGCAATTATAAGTCGACTAGGACTCCTTAGTCTATAAAAGGAGGTTTTAGAGCATAGAGATATATAAGATTCTTTAGAAAACTTCAAGTTTGTAAACCCTAATACTCAAGAGTATTCGTATTATTAATAATATTGAAGTGATTTATTTGATATTGTTTGTTTAATTCTTCTTAAGATTAAAGTTTAGATTCCGCATAAACTTTAATACAAATCAAAGACAGTTTCTACATAAGTTATATTGGATCTATTCAATATTAACTTAACCTTTACAAGCTAAGGGAAATCGATCAAGTGCTCAACTGGGATCAACAAGTGGTATCAGAGCTTGTGATCTAGAGATTGTGAATCAAGAAGAACCTGTTTAATCTCATCTCACTGAAGAAGGAAGACATGGACTCAGAATCTACTCACATGATTACTGCATCAAAGGTGCCCATGCTCAAGTTTGGAGAGTATGAGCTATGAAGAATGAGAATAGAGCAGTACATTCGGATGGTTGATTACTCTATGTGGGAGGTCATAGAGAATGGCAATCAACTACCTAAGACTGAAACTTCTATTGAGGGTGTTACCATTACTTTGCCTATCAAGACTGCTGAAGATAAGGCACAAAGAAGGCTGGAAGTAAAGGCTAGAAGCACTCTTATGATGGGGATTCCTAATGACCAAGGTTTTCAAGATCGGGATCCTATTCAGGATCGATTTCGTCTTTCCAAGATCGAGATCGTAAGATCGGATCGGGATCTTAAGATCCTACCATAATGTCATTTTTTTAGTAGCCTTTGTAATATTATACAAATTAATAAATTATTATATATCATAAACACAAAATTATATAAATATTTCATAGAAATGTCGTCCTAAATTATGATTATGAAATGTATAAGAAGATTAGCATGTTGTTTTTCAAATTCTACAAAATACAATCCATAAATTTGTAGTTTTTTAGTTTGTAGTTCAAGAAAAGTAAGATCAGATCGGATTATATCTTAAGATCTTATGGTCAAGATCGGGATCCTATAAGATCTTAAGCTTTCAAAGATCCTACGTAAGATCCGGATCGTTTCTGCTTTGCAGTATCGTAAAATCGTAAGATCCTAAGATCAGGATCGGGATCCTGACAACCATGCTAATGACCATCAGTTGACCTTCAATCACATCAAGGATGCTAAATTGTTGCTACAAGCAATTGAGAAAAGGTTTGGAGGGAATGCTGCTACCAAGAAGACCAGGAAGAACCTCTTGAAGCAACAATATGAAAATTTTGCTGCTCCAAGTTCTGAAGATCTTGATCAGACTTTTGACAGACTTCAGAAACTTATCAGTCAACTAACACTTGTGGAAGTCTCAATCCCTCAAGAAGATATCAATCAAAAGTTTCTGAGAAGCTTATCACCAGAGTGGAATACACACACTGTGGTATGGAGAAACAAGGATGATCTTGATACCATGAGTTTAGATGATCTCTACAACAATCTTAAAGTCTATGAACCTGAAGTCAAAGGATCAGCAAGCTCATCAACAAGCACACAAAACTTAGCTTTTGTGTCCTCCTCCAATAACAGTTCTAGCAGTACTAATGAAGCAGTTAATACTACTCATGGAGTTAGTACTGCTAGCACACAAGTTAATGCTACTGGGTCTGCAACCCTTGATAACTTGAGTGATGTTGTTATCTATGCTTTCTTGGTTGGTCAATCTACTAGTCCTCAGATTATGCATGAAGATCTAGAACAGATCCATCCAGATGATCTTGAAGAGATGGACTTGAAGTGGCATATGGAAATGTTGACCATGAGGGCAAGAAGATTTTTAAAGAAGACTGGAAGAAACCTCGAGGTCAATGGACAGGATAGCTTAGGCTTTGACAAATCCAAGATTGAATGTTACAGATGTCACATAAAAGGTCACTTTGCAAGAGAATGCAGAGCACCAAGAAGCAAAGATTACAAAACTGGAGAGAGCTCTAGGAAAGCTGGGGAAACAACAACTTCTACAGCTTTGGTGTCTCAATGTGATGGTCTTGGTGGATATGACTGGAGTGATCAAGCGGCTGAAGGACCTAACTTTGCACTTATGGCCTACTCTTCTTCATCAAGTTCTGATTTTGAGGTATCTAATGATTCTGGTTGTTCAATTAAATCTTGTTTAGATAATATTGAGGAACTTAAGGCTAGGAATGAAAAGCTAATGGACGAGGTAAAAATGTTAAAGTTGGACAATTTAGGCTATAAAGTAGGTCTAAAATCTGTTGAGGAAAGACTTGACTTTTTCAAACATAATGAGTTAGAATATGTAGAAAAAGTGAATGTTCTTGAAGGTAAGCTTTTTGTTAAAGAACATGAAATTAAGGGACTTACTAAAAGGTTAGAAAATGATGAAAAATAAAAAGATGCAGCTTATCAGGAGTTAGAAAAACATCAAGTTAAGGTAAATAAGCTTGAGTTTGCATCTGAAAGTGTTAATAAGATAATTTTTTTTGAACTTATAAGACAATTGAGTGTCAATTAATGAGGAGGGGTAGTGGTATAGGGTATAATGAAGTTCCTCCCTGAATAACAGGTAAGTATGTACCTCCTATACCTGAATTGTCTTGTTTAGGTGAGTATAATGTTGAGCCTTTAGGAGAAAGTGGTGAGTCTAATGAGGAGAAACCTAAGGCTGAAAAGAAATATTCTGATGCACCTATCATTGAAGATTGGGTGTCTGATGATGATGAGGATCAAGAAAAGGCTAAACCTAAGGTTGAGAGTGTAACAGTTAAACCTAGTATTGAACATATCAAATTTGTCAAACCTTGTTTTGGTAAAAAGGTGACTAGGAAAATTGTTAAATACACTGAGCAACCTAGGGAGAACACAAACAGGCCTAAAGGTAACCAGAGGAGTTGGAATGGAATGATATCTCAAATGTTAGGAAGTGATTTTGAGATGATCAATAAGGCTTGTTATCATTGTGGTAGTTTTGAACATTTACAAGATAATTGTTTTTACTATCAAAAATCTATGTGAAACTATGCTAGGAGGGTGAATCATAAAAGTTTTTCTAAAAGTACTCACCCACTTGCTAAAAGAAACATGGTTCCAACAGGAGTACAAATAAAATCTAGTTTAGTATCAGTTACAACTGCTAAACAAACTGTTTCTAAACCAGCAGTAGTAACTAATACTACTAGATCAGTTAGTATTGCAAACACCAAAAGAACAGTGAATGGTGCTAAACAATTGTCTAAGTTTTCAAACAAAGCACATTCTACTGTAAAGAAGCCCATTCAAAAGAAAACAACAATTAGTGCTGCTAAGGCAAAAGCAGTAGTTTCTACTGCTAAGCCAAAAGCAATAACTGATATTATTTTGGGAAATCACTTTTATGCTGTTAAGGCCTCAGCTTGTTGGGTCTGGAAACCAAAAGTTAAAGTTTTAGATCATGTTTCCGGAAACAGCAGTGCATCTATACTTTTAAAAAGATTTGATTATGTAGATGCATAAGGCAGATCCAAGTCAGTATTGGCTTGGGTCCCCAAAATGAACTGATTTTCTTACTTTATGTGCAGGGCAACCCATAGGTGGAATTAGAAGATAAAGGAGTATTTGACAGTGGATGCTCAAGGCACATGACTGGAAACATGTCATATCTTGAAGATTTTGAAGCTATTGATGGAGGATATGTTGCTTTTGGGTGTAATCCCAAAGGAGGGAAAATCACTGGTAAATGTACAATAAAAACTGGTAAATTAGATTTTGATAATGTGTACTTTGTCAAAGAGCTTAAGTTTAATCTCTTTAGTGTCTCACAAATGTGTGACAAAAAGAACAGTGTTCTTTTTACTGACACTGAATGTTTTGTCTTATCTCCTGACTTTAAGTTGACTGATGAAAGTCATGTTCTACTTAAAGTTCCTAGAACAGACAACATATACAGTGTTGATTTAAAGAATACGGTTCCCAAAGGAGGTTTAACTTGTCTCTTTGCAAAGGCCACATCAGATGAATCTAAGCTTTGGCATAGAAGACTTGGACATTTAAATTTCAAAACAATGAATAAATTGGTTAAGGGAAACCTTGTAAGAGGTTTACCTTCAAAAGTTTTTGAAAATTCTGAAATCTGTGTTGCTTGTCAGAAAGGAAAACAACATAGAGCTTCTTGTAAGGCCAAAGTAGTGAACTCTATAAGTCAGCCATTACGTATGTTGCACATGGACTTACTTGGACCAACATCTGTAAAGAGTTTAATGAAAAAGATGTATTGCCTAGTTGTCCCAAATGACTATAGTAGGTTTACTTGGGTGTTCTTTTTAGCAACTAAGGATGAAACCAGTAGCATTCTTAAGGCTTTCATAACCAAGGTAGAAAACCTAGTTAACCATAAGGTTAAAGTGATAAGATGTGACAATGGAATGGAGTTCAAGAATAGGGAGATGAACCAGTTTTGTGAGTTGAAAGGTATTGAGAGACAGTATAGTGTAGCTAGAACTCCTCAACAAAATGGTGTTGCTGAGAGGAGGAATATGACAATTATTGAGGCTGCTAGAACAATGTTAGTTGATTCTAAATTACCTACTACTTTTTGGGCTGAAGCAGTTAATACTGCTTGTTATGTGCAGAATACAAGTAAGGTAGTTAAGCCTCATAACAAGACCCTTTATGAACTTTTACATGGTAGGAAACCATTGCTAGATTTCTTAAGACCATTTGGGTGTCCTGTTACTATCTTGAATACCATATATCACTTAGGCAAGTTTGATGGCAAGGCTGATGAAGGATTCTTTGTTAGATACTCAATGAATAGCAAAGCTTTTAGAGTATTCAATAATAGGAACAGGGAAGTAGAAGAGAACTTGCATGTTAGGTTTAGTGAGAATACAGCTAATGTTGCAGGGAGTAGACCAAACTGGCTTTTTGATATTGATTCACTAACCAAAACTATGAATTATGAGCCAGTTGTTGCAGGTATAGAGTCTAACAATTTTGCAGGTATAAAAGCTAGTAATCATGTAGGTCAAGCTGGAAAGGAGACAAGACCTGACAAAGATTATATTTTGATGCCTATTTAGACTGCTGATCCACCCTTCTCAACACAAGAGTCAAAGAGTTCACAAGGAGATGATCTTGCTGAAGATCCACAAGATGATAAAGAAGATGGTGCAAAATCTTCTAATGATGATAAAGAGGTTAATGAAGAAAAGCAGAATGATGAAAAGGATGATGTATCAGATGTTATTAACACTAGCAGTACTACATCAGTTAATACTGCTAAGCCAAGCGTTAATGCTGCCAATGAAGAAATTAACACTAGCAGTACTACATCAGTTAATACTGCTGAGCCAAGTGTTAATGTTGCTGACAAGGAAGGCATATCTTTTGATGATGATGACTATCCAGATGATCCAGACATGCCCGAATTAGAAGAAATCTATCTTGATACTGATGATGATGTACTTGGTGCAGAGGCAGACCTAACCAATATGGAAAATGAGGTACCTGTCAGTCCTATTCCAACTACAAGAGTTCACAAGATTCATCCTAAGGAACAAATCATTGGAGAGCCAAAATCTGCTGTTCAAACAAGAAAAATGATAAAAGATTTGAAGGAACAAGGTTTCTTTGTTTGATCCCTTCATTAAAGAAATAGTCACAAAGACCTTCAAAATTGTTTGTTTGCATGTTTTCTATCACAACTACAACCCAAGAATGCTCACAAAGCATTACAAGATCCAAGCTGGGTGAAAGCTATGCAAGAAGAGCTTTTACAATTTAAGCTTCAAGAAGTTTGGACACTGGTAGATTTTCCTAATGGGAAGAGGGTAATTAGTACTAAGTGGGTTTTTAGATGCAAAAAGGATGAAAGAGGCATTGTGATTAGAAACAAGGCAAGGTTAGTAGCTCAAGGATATACTCAAGAAGAAGGTATTAGTTATGATGAAGTATTTGCTCCAGTTGCAAGAATTGAAGCTATAAGATTGTTCTTGGCTTATGCTTCATAAAAAGACTTTGTAGAGTATCAAATGGATGTTAAAAGTGTTTTTCTGTATAGGACTATTGAAGAAGAAGTTTATGTCTCACAACCACCTGGTTTTGAAGATCCTAATTTTCCTGACAAGGTTTACAAGGTGGAGAAGGCACTATATGGCTTACATCAAGCTCCCAGAGCTTGGTATGACACATTGTCAACATACTTGTTGAACAATGGTTTTAGTAGAGGGAAGATTGATAAAACTTTGTTTATCAAAAGGGACAAAGATGATATCTTGTTAGTTCAAGTTTATGTTGATGATATCATCTTTGGATCAATAAACAAGGCTTTATGTATAGAATTTGAAAAACTTATGCATGAAAGATTTCAGATGAGTTCAATGGGTGAACTTACATTCTTTTTAAGGCTACAAGTTAAGCAAAAGGAGGATGGCATATTTATCAGTCAAGATAAGTATGTGGCTGAAATTTTGAAGAAGTTTGGATTTACTAATGTGAAGCCTGCAGAGAGAACTATGGACACATCCAAGCCCTTGCTCAAAGATGAAGATGGTGTAGAAGTTGATGTTCATTTATACAGATCAATGATTGGCTCATTGATGTATCTTACAGCTTCAAGACCTGACATCATGTTTGCAGTATGTGCATGTGCAAGATATCAAGTCACACCAAAAGTTTCACATCTTAATGCTGTGAAGAGAATTTTTAGATACTTGAAATGTCACACCCCCAAATTTCGTGACTTGCAGCGGAATGAAGCATTCAGGGGCGCGACTTGTAACACCCCGACCCCACAAGGGTAGAGATATCACAAATACATGGTTTCATATCAGATAAACATAGCATACAATCAATAGTAATACAATGGTTCTCAAAGGTTACAATGAAATCTTGCAATACAAGGGTTACAAAGGAAAATAAAAGCTGCCTATAAAATCCATAAGTACATCTCTTCTAATGGCTTCTACTCAAAGTATTCTAAGTCCAAAAGTCTCTTCACTTATACCCAAACCCGTCGTCCTGCTTATAATCTGCCGCACACGAAAAGAAAACGTGCGGCTGAGCTTAAAAAGCCCAGTGAACAGATATAACGGAAACAAAGCAGTAGCATAATGAATAATACATGAGTAAATGAGAATGGAAGCATGAATACATGGTGAGAATACAAGGTAAGAATACATGGTAAGAATGCATGGTAAGAATACATGGTGTCATAAGGGAAAGGGTAAAGGTGCAAGGTAAGGGAAAGTCAGTAATCCACTACGAGCCCATAACATGAAATCATAAGCATAATCATAATCATAAACATGTAGAGGGGAGACCTCTTAGTATCCTGTAAATATGAGGGGTGTCCTCATCATGGGTATCTTGTAAATATGAGGGGTGTCCTCATCATGGGTATCTTGTAAATATGAGGGGTGTCCTCAATCATGGGTTGGAGTAGCTAGCTCCCAGAGTGTGAAAGACGTGTATCGCACACACCATCAGTCACCATGAATAACATAACATAACATGAACATGAACAAATCTAGGATGCATCCATACGCCCCAGGTGGCCATAATCTGCCTCTACGTAAACATAACATGCAGGGACGGGACAGGTCATCACTCTCCTGCCCTAGAGTCATGCCATCGGTGCATCGACTGACATGGACATGAAACCCTCATGCCTAGTGAGTGGCTCGTAGCATCAAACTGAGGGTAAAGGTCAAGTATCTTGAATCATGTTTTAAGTTTACTTGCATAGGTCAATATCATGTTTCATAAGTTCATAATCATGGTTTATAATCATGGTTCATAATCATGGTTCATAAGCAAAGGTTCATAAGCAAAGGTTCATGGTCAAGGTTCATAAGCAAAGGTTCATGAATGAAAGGTTCATAATCATAATGGTTCAATAATCGAAGTCATAATAAGAGAAATGAAGGCCTCTTATCAAAGAAGCAGAATATCTGTACCTTATTGCTTGACAAAGATCACACTGAAAAAGATGATAACGAGCACAGGATTACTCCCTCTTCACACCTAGAGGAGTAAAGACATGATTACTAAAGCTCCCATTTCCATATTAAGTAACTTTCTATTTTTAGCAGGTTTCCATTTTTAGAAAGTTTCCATATTTAGAAAGTTAGATCAACATTCTTAGTTAAATCATTATTTCTGGAATTAGGGTATCTTTTATCACATTTACATATTAGGTCCTTAAGGATTCACAATTTACACTTTACACCCTTTAGTTTCAAAAGTTACACTTTAGGCCCTTAATTTATCAAAGTTTCACAATGGTCACTTATTTTATCATATTATAAGAATGTATCCTCAATTTTATAGAATTTACACAATAGGTCCCTCTAGTTTACAAAGTTACATATTTAGTCCTTTATTTTATAGTTTCAACTTTATATTAATAATAATTACATATTAACCCATTAAATTACCAAATTAACACATAACCCCCTGAATGTATTATTTTACTCAAAACAGCACTAACTTTCCAGAATTTACAAGTTTAGTCCCTCTATTTAATTATTTTATAATTCGAACAATAATTAAACCCTAAAAACATTTTAATCCCTTAAAATACAAAAATGACACTAGACCCCCTCCTTTAACATTTTATACGAATTATACCTTGTTCAAATAACTTACAAAAATTATCCCTTGAGTTTTTAGAATTACAAAACACACCCTTGGATTTAATTATTCAAATCGATATATATAAAATTAACAAAATCAAAACCCTAATTTCACTAATCATTACATCATCATTACCACATCATTTAAACACTTCAAAATTCCAGATTTAATCATAAGAATACCTAGGTCGATTTGATTTTAGGGTTTTCCATAATTTCACTTTTATTTCTATTTAGCCGATCCATAAACAATTTCCCCAATAATAGATTTAGGTCTCCACAATTCAAAGTAACATTTTTATAGTGTTATATGATGATCATAGATGTCATGAAAAATAATAACATGGTCCATAAAATTCGCATGCATGCCTTTTGATTTTATAATCGATTCTAGGGTTTATATCACAATATTTTCCATACGATTTATCCATGATGCATGGGTTGTTTTTATCATTTTTCCCAGGTTGTATTCGACATGAAGATCATCAGAAAAATGGCCAATGAATTTTAGAGGTGTCGTAGAATAAATTTAGGAATTACCTTGTTTACTAGCGCACGAAAGGAAATAATTCTCCAAAAAATAGAGATCGACCAAACAAAGCTTCACCACTATTTTTCCTAGGTTGAACATGATATAAGAAGCATGAGAAAATTGAGAAACGAATTTTTAAAGGGTCGAATGATTTTATACAAATTGTTACCTTTCGTATGGATAAAATGGAAGAAATTCGACAAGGCTTGATCTAGGCTCCTACAATTCGAATGGCCAATTTTCCAAGCTTCTTTGCAATGTGTTGGACTCCAGAAAAATGCTCCTTGGCCTTAGAAAATTCGGAATGAATTTTAGAGAGATTTGTGAATTTTCGGCTAGGGTTTTTAGTTTTAAAAAGGAGAGTAAATCACATATTGATATAGGGATGATTTGTGCCGAGTCAAAGGGGGGTTATTGACCAAATTTCGGAATTTTGGTCAAAAGAATTAATTGCCTTGATTAATTACTTTTAATGCCTTCTTTATTTCCCTTAATTACCTTTATTTAACTCATAAAGTTTGAATTTAAATTTTATTAGGCGCCCAAGGGCATTTTGGTAATTTTATGACTTGAATAAAAGTTAATTGAAGTTGTTAAAATTATTTGGGATCATAACTTGCTCATTGCTAGAAGTTTGGAATTTATTTTGTGCTTTACATATGTTTTATTTAGGTTTTAAATTCCCAGGGGCAATTTGGTCATTTTACATGCTATAGAATTTCAGGTATTACAACTTCTTCCCCACTAACAGAAAAATTTCGTCCTCGAAATTTGAAGTCGCCAAGTTAAACGAAGTCGTAGCAAGTCGCGAAAGATTGTCACGAACATTTTCACGCCCGGGGAGGTTCTTTCAAAAGGATCGCTTATAAGGAAATATGAACATGATTTTAGATCAAATTAACTGTATCAACAGTAGAGAGCTCTTCAGGAGTTCAAGATTCATAATTGAGATAAACAGAATGCAAACGATAGTTCAAACTTATCCAGATTTCTAACGAACGAAGGCAGAGTATATGAACAGGTAGGATGAACCTAAAGTCTCGCCAATCGAGGATATTCCAACGGAGATCAAGTTCTAAACTTATTAGGTACTTCCCAAGACATCCTATGGCCACAATGAGGGCACATTATATGGTGTAAGTATTATCACGTTAATAATACCAGTACCACATAATTATGCCTTCATGATGATCATACTTTATCTCAAGTCGTAAACAAAACCACCTATCTTAATCCACCTAGTACTTCTATAGTCTCAGAGGTCAACAAAATCGATGTCATAGTCAAGAGGGAAAACAACTACTTGCAAGAGTATCGGAATCCCAGATTGCCTATCAGATTAAGGTATGCCGTCCACAAGCGTCAGATCTTCTCCAATTCATCAAAGCCATCATTCGACGTACGAATAGACACGGAACTGGAATGCTTCTAAGGAGCTTAAATCATCAGAGGATCTTAAATTTGAGAATACTCGGAAGTGAAACAAAATTTGTGAACTTGCGTCTGGTTCGTCAAGCCTCCTGCTGTTCTTCTTGGAGTAATGTGAATTTCTGGCACGATCTTCAAATCCTTCATCCTCCAGTCGGCCTCCACTCTCAATTCATCTTAGTACAACCAAGGTGAATAGGGAAGTTAGACTGCGTGTCTTCATCAGCTCCAGGTTCGCCATCTTGAGTAGATTTCTTCTTCCGCATCGCCAACACTTCCGCCTTGTCAGGGATACCTTCACTCTTCAGGGTAGCCGCCGTTGTTGTTAACATTTCGAGTGCTCAATCAACCAATCCCTTATCAGAATGGAATCGAAGTTGACCATCCAATAAAGACGGGTCAACCAGGCAAATTTTATCATTCAAAAGTGAGAGGGAAACATTCTTATATGCATGGTTAAACATCACAAGACTTTTCATAGGGATAGAGAGGGGTAAGACGGAATCAAATAGCGTCAGAAGATTCATAGGTGCTTATCAAAAGCAAGAGACAAACAACATAATGTATCGAGTACATCATCGCCATGGAGATTCTCAGATTTGCCCGAAGAGGCATCAACATGATAAACAAAGGATCCGAGGTCAGAGTCGGAGTCTAGAGATAAGGATCAAATAGTGTCATGCAATTATAATACAGTTCTCAAAGACATAAATCTTGTAGGCATAAACTTTCAATCTCCAAGAGGGATTCAACAGGCTTAAACCAAAAGTAAGGCACGAATCAGAGTATTGCGGAAACAAAGATACTTAAACAAATGCCTTATAGTCTACCCATTCCTCACCGGTCAGAACTTAAGCTCCTATAGGGAAATCCTAGAGCAATTCTTACAGGTCATCTTATGAGCGCCTACAGTGGAAACTTAGTGGTCCTAACTTACACAGGCCAAGGGTAAATGTATTACAAATCGCAACCTGTCTCTGATACCATAATTGTAACACCCCGACCCCACAAGGGTAGAGATATCACAAATACATGGTTTCATATCAGATAAACATAGCATACAATCAATAGTAATACAATGGTTCTCAAAGGTTACAATGAAATCTTGCAATACAAGGGTTACAAAGGAAAATAAAAGCTGCCTATAAAATCCATAAGTACATCTCTTCTAATGGCTTCTACTCAAAGTCTTCTAAGTCCAAAAGTCTCTTCACTTATACCCAAACCCGTCGTCCTGCTTATAATCTGCCGCACACGAAAAGAAAACGTGCGGCTGAGCTTAAAAAGCCCAGTGAACAGATATAACGGAAACAAAGCAGTAGCATAATGAATAATACATGAGTAAATGAGAATGGAAGCATGAATACATGGTGAGAATACAAGGTAAGAATACATGGTAAGAATGCATGGTAAGAATACATGGTGTCATAAGGGAAAGGGTAAAGGTGCAAGGTAAGGGAAAGTCAGTAATCCACTACGAGCCCATAACATGAAATCATAAGCATAATCATAATCATAAACATGTAGAGGGGAGACCTCTTAGTATCTTGTAAATATGAGGGGTGTCCTCATCATGGGTATCTTGTAAATATGAGGGGTGTCCTCATCATGGGTATCTTGTAAATATGAGGGGTGTCCTCAATCATGGGTTGGAGTAGCTAGCTCCCAGAGTGTGAAAGACGTGTATCGCACACACCATCAGTCACCATGAATAACATAACATAACATGAACATGAACAAATCTAGGATGCATCCATACGCCCCAGGTGGCCATAATCTGCCTCTACGTAAACATAACATGCAGGGACGGGACAGGTCATCACTCTCCTGCCCTAGAGTCATGCCATCGGTGCATCGACTGACATGGACATGAAACCCTCATGCCTAGTGAGTGGCTCGTAGCATCAAACTGAGGGTAAAGGTCAAGTATCTTGAATCATGTTTTAAGTTTACTTGCATAGGTCAATATCATGTTTCATAAGTTCATAATCATGGTTTATAATCATGGTTCATAATCATGGTTCATAAGCAAAGGTTCATAAGCAAAGGTTCATGGTCAAGGTTCATAAGCAAAGGTTCATGAATGAAAGGTTCATAATCATAATGGTTCAATAATCGAAGTCATAATAAGAGAAATGAAGGCCTCTTATCAAAGAAGCAGAATATCTGTACCTTATTGCTTGACAAAGATCACACTGAAAAAGATGATAACGAGCACAGGATTACTCCCTCTTCACACCTAGAGGAGTAAAGACATGATTACTAAAGCTCCCATTTCCATATTAAGTAACTTTCTATTTTTAGCAGGTTTCCATTTTTAGAAAGTTTCCATATTTAGAAAGTTAGATCAACATTCTTAGTTAAATCATTATTTCTGGAATTAGGGTATCTTTTATCACATTTACATATTAGGTCCTTAAGGATTCACAATTTACACTTTACACCCTTTAGTTTCAAAAGTTACACTTTAGGCCCTTAATTTATCAAAGTTTCACAATGGTCACTTATTTTATCATATTATAAGAATGTATCCTCAATTTTATAGAATTTACACAATAGGTCCCTCTAGTTTACAAAGTTACATATTTAGTCCTTTATTTTATAGTTTCAACTTTATATTAATAATAATTACATATTAACCCATTAAATTACCAAATTAACACATAACCCCCTGAATGTATTATTTTACTCAAAACAGCACTAACTTTCCAGAATTTACAAGTTTAGTCCCTCTATTTAATTATTTTATAATTCGAACAATAATTAAACCCTAAAAACATTTTAATCCCTTAAAATACAAAAATGACACTAGACCCCCTCCTTTAACATTTTATACGAATTATACCTTGTTCAAATAACTTACAAAAATTATCCCTTGAGTTTTTAGAATTACAAAACACACCCTTGGATTTAATTATTCAAATCGATATATATAAAATTAACAAAATCAAAACCCTAATTTCACTAATCATTACATCATCATTACCACATCATTTAAACACTTCAAAATTCCAGATTTAATCATAAGAATACCTAGGTCGATTTGATTTTAGGGTTTTCCATAATTTCACTTTTATTTCTATTTAGCCGATCCATAAACAATTTCCCCAATAATAGATTTAGGTCTCCACAATTCAATGTAACATTTTTCTAGTGTTATATGATGATCATAGATGTCATGAAAAATAATAACATGGTCCATAAAATTCGCATGCATGCCTTTTGATTTTATAATCGATTCTAGGGTTTATATCACAATATTTTCCATACGATTTATCCATGATGCATGGGTTGTTTTTATCATTTTTCCCAGGTTGTATTCGACATGAAGATCATCAGAAAAATGGCCAATGAATTTTAGAGGTGTCGTAGAATTAATTTAGGAATTACCTTGTTTACTAGCGCACGAAAGGAAATAATTCTCCAAAAAATAGAGATCGACCAAACAAAGCTTCACCACTATTTTTCCTAGGTTGAACATGATATAAGAAGCATGAGAAAATTGAGAAACGAATTTTTAAAGGGTCGAATGATTTTATACAAATTGTTACCTTTCGTATGGATAAAATGGAAGAAATTCGACAAGGCTTGATCTAGGCTCCTACAATTCGAATGGCCAATTTTACAAGCTTCTTTGCAATGTGTTGGACTCCAGAAAAATGCTCCTTGGCCTTAGAAAATTCGGAATGAATTTTAGAGAGATTTGTGAATTTTCGGCTACGGTTTTTAGTTTTAAAAAGGAGAGTAAATCACATATTGATATAGGGATGATTTGTGCCGAGTCAAAGGGGGGTTATTGACCAAATTTCGGAATTTTGGTCAAAAGAATTAATTGCCTTGATTAATTACTTTTAATGCCTTCTTTATTTCCCTTAATTACCTTTATTTAACTCATAAAGTTTGAATTTAAATTTTATTAGGCGCCCAAGGGCATTTTGGTAATTTTATGACTTGAATAAAAGTTAATTGAAGTTGTTAAAATTATTTGGGATCATAACTTGCTCATTGCTAGAAGTTTGGAATTTATTTTGTGCTTTACATATGTTTTATTTAGGTTTTAAATTCCCAGGGGCAATTTGGTCATTTTACATGCTATAGAATTTCAGGTATTACAACTTCTTCCCCACTAACAGAAAAATTTCGTCCTCGAAATTTGAAGTCGCCAAGTTAAACGAAGTCGTAGCAAGTCGCGAAAGATTGTCACGAACATTTTCACGCCCGGGGAGGTTCTTTCAAAAGGATCGCTTATAAGGAAATATGAACATGATTTTAGATCAAATTAACTGTATCAACAGTAGAGAGCTCTTCAGGAGTTCAAGATTCATAATTGAGATAAACAGAATGCAAACGATAGTTCAAACTTATCCAGATTTCTAACGAACGAAGGCAGAGTATATGAACAGGTAGGATGAACCTAAAGTCTCGCCAATCGAGGATATTCCAACGGAGATCAAGTTCTAAACTTATTAGGTACTTCCCAAGACATCCTATGGCCACAATGAGGGCACATTATATGGTGTAAGTATTATCACGTTAATAATACCAGTACCACATAATTATGCCTTCATGATGATCATACTTTATCTCAAGTCGTAAACAAAACCACCTATCTTAATCCACCTAGTACTTCTATAGTCTCAGAGGTCAACAAAATCGATGTCATAGTCAAGAGGGAAAACAACTACTTGCAAGAGTATCGGAATCCCAGATTGCCTATCAGATTAAGGTATGCCGTCCACAAGCGTCAGATCTTCTCCAATTCATCAAAGCCATCATTCGACGTACGAATAGACACGGAACTGGAATGCTTCTAAGGAGCTTAAATCATCAGAGGATCTTAAATTTGAGAATACTCGGAAGTGAAACAAAATTTGTGAACTTGCGTCTGGTTCGTCAAGCCTCCTGCTGTTCTTCTTGGAGTAATGTGAATTTCTGGCACGATCTTCAAATCCTTCATCCTCCAGTCGGCCTCCACTCTCAATTCATCTTAGTACAACCAAGGTGAATAGGGAAGTTAGACTGCGTGTCTTCATCAGCTCCAGGTTCGCCATCTTGAGTAGATTTCTTCTTCCGCATCGCCAACACTTCCGCCTTGTCAGGGATACCTTCACTCTTCAGGGTAGCCGCCGTTGTTGTTAACATTTCGAGTGCTCAATCAACCAATCCCTTATCAGAATGGAATCGAAGTTGACCATCCAATAAAGACGGGTCAACCAGGCAAATTTTATCATTCAAAAGTGAGAGGGAAACATTCTTATATGCATGGTTAAACATCACAAGACTTTTCATAGGGATAGAGAGGGGTAAGACGGAATCAAATAGCGTCAGAAGATTCATAGGTGCTTATCAAAAGCAAGAGACAAACAACATAATGTATCGAGTACATCATCGCCATGGAGATTCTCAGATTTGCCCGAAGAGGCATCAACATGATAAACAAAGGATCCGAGGTCAGAGTCGGAGTCTAGAGATAAGGATCAAATAGTGTCATGCAATTATAATACAGTTCTCAAAGACATAAATCTTGTAGGCATAAACTTTCAATCTCCAAGAGGGATTCAACAGGCTTAAACCAAAAGTAAGGCACGAATCAGAGTATTGCGGAAACAAAGATACTTAAACAAATGCCTTATAGTCTACCCATTCCTCACCGGTCAGAACTTAAGCTCCTATAGGGAAATCCTAGAGCAATTCTTACAGGTCATCTTATGAGCGCCTACAGTGGAAACTTAGTGGTCCTAACTTACACAGGCCAAGGGTAAATGTATTACAAATCGCAACCTGTCTCTGATACCATAATTGTAACACCCCGACCCCACAAGGGTAGAGATATCACAAATACATGGTTTCATATCAGATAAACATAGCATACAATCAATAGTAATACAATGGTTCTCAAAGGTTACAATGAAATCTTGCAATACAAGGGTTACAAAGGAAAATAAAAGCTGCCTATAAAATCCATAAGTACATCTCTTCTAATGGCTTCTACTCAAAGTCTTCTAAGTCCAAAAGTCTCTTCACTTATACCCAAACCCGTCGTCCTGCTTATAATCTGCCGCACACGAAAAGAAAACGTGCGGCTGAGCTTAAAAAGCCCAGTGAACAGATATAACGGAAACAAAGCAGTAGCATAATGAATAATACATGAGTAAATGAGAATGGAAGCATGAATACATGGTGAGAATACAAGGTAAGAATACATGGTAAGAATGCATGGTAAGAATACATGGTGTCATAAGGGAAAGGGTAAAGGTGCAAGGTAAGGGAAAGTCAGTAATCCACTACGAGCCCATAACATGAAATCATAAGCATAATCATAATCATAAACATGTAGAGGGGAGACCTCTTAGTATCTTGTAAATATGAGGGGTGTCCTCATCATGGGTATCTTGTAAATATGAGGGGTGTCCTCATCATGGGTATCTTGTAAATATGAGGGGTGTCCTCAATCATGGGTTGGAGTAGCTAGCTCCCAGAGTGTGAAAGACGTGTATCGCACACACCATCAGTCACCATGAATAACATAACATAACATGAACATGAACAAATCTAGGATGCATCCATACGCCCCAGGTGGCCATAATCTGCCTCTACGTAAACATAACATGCAGGGACGGGACAGGTCATCACTCTCCTGCCCTAGAGTCATGCCATCGGTGCATCGACTGACATGGACATGAAACCCTCATGCCTAGTGAGTGGCTCGTAGCATCAAACTGAGGGTAAAGGTCAAGTATCTTGAATCATGTTTTAAGTTTACTTGCATAGGTCAATATCATGTTTCATAAGTTCATAATCATGGTTTATAATCATGGTTCATAATCATGGTTCATAAGCAAAGGTTCATAAGCAAAGGTTCATGGTCAAGGTTCATAAGCAAAGGTTCATGAATGAAAGGTTCATAATCATAATGGTTCAATAATCGAAGTCATAATAAGAGAAATGAAGGCCTCTTATCAAAGAAGCAGAATATCTGTACCTTATTGCTTGACAAAGATCACACTGAAAAAGATGATAACGAGCACAGGATTACTCCCTCTTCACACCTAGAGGAGTAAAGACATGATTACTAAAGCTCCCATTTCCATATTAAGTAACTTTCTATTTTTAGCAGGTTTCCATTTTTAGAAAGTTTCCATATTTAGAAAGTTAGATCAACATTCTTAGTTAAATCATTATTTCTGGAATTAGGGTATCTTTTATCACATTTACATATTAGGTCCTTAAGGATTCACAATTTACACTTTACACCCTTTAGTTTCAAAAGTTACACTTTAGGCCCTTAATTTATCAAAGTTTCACAATGGTCACTTATTTTATCATATTATAAGAATGTATCCTCAATTTTATAGAATTTACACAATAGGTCCCTCTAGTTTACAAAGTTACATATTTAGTCCTTTATTTTATAGTTTCAACTTTATATTAATAATAATTACATATTAACCCATTAAATTACCAAATTAACACATAACCCCCTGAATGTATTATTTTACTCAAAACAGCACTAACTTTCCAGAATTTACAAGTTTAGTCCCTCTATTTAATTATTTTATAATTCGAACAATAATTAAACCCTAAAAACATTTTAATCCCTTAAAATACAAAAATGACACTAGACCCCCTCCTTTAACATTTTATACGAATTATACCTTGTTCAAATAACTTACAAAAATTATCCCTTGAGTTTTTAGAATTACAAAACACACCCTTGGATTTAATTATTCAAATCGATATATATAAAATTAACAAAATCAAAACCCTAATTTCACTAATCATTACATCATCATTACCACATCATTTAAACACTTCAAAATTCCAGATTTAATCATAAGAATACCTAGGTCGATTTGATTTTAGGGTTTTCCATAATTTCACTTTTATTTCTATTTAGCCGATCCATAAACAATTTCCCCAATAATAGATTTAGGTCTCCACAATTCAATGTAACATTTTTCTAGTGTTATATGATGATCATAGATGTCATGAAAAATAATAACATGGTCCATAAAATTCGCATGCATGCCTTTTGATTTTATAATCGATTCTAGGGTTTATATCACAATATTTTCCATACGATTTATCCATGATGCATGGGTTGTTTTTATCATTTTTCCCAGGTTGTATTCGACATGAAGATCATCAGAAAAATGGCCAATGAATTTTAGAGGTGTCGTAGAATTAATTTAGGAATTACCTTGTTTACTAGCGCACGAAAGGAAATAATTCTCCAAAAAATAGAGATCGACCAAACAAAGCTTCACCACTATTTTTCCTAGGTTGAACATGATATAAGAAGCATGAGAAAATTGAGAAACGAATTTTTAAAGGGTCGAATGATTTTATACAAATTGTTACCTTTCGTATGGATAAAATGGAAGAAATTCGACAAGGCTTGATCTAGGCTCCTACAATTCGAATGGCCAATTTTACAAGCTTCTTTGCAATGTGTTGGACTCCAGAAAAATGCTCCTTGGCCTTAGAAAATTCGGAATGAATTTTAGAGAGATTTGTGAATTTTCGGCTACGGTTTTTAGTTTTAAAAAGGAGAGTAAATCACATATTGATATAGGGATGATTTGTGCCGAGTCAAAGGGGGGTTATTGACCAAATTTCGGAATTTTGGTCAAAAGAATTAATTGCCTTGATTAATTACTTTTAATGCCTTCTTTATTTCCCTTAATTACCTTTATTTAACTCATAAAGTTTGAATTTAAATTTTATTAGGCGCCCAAGGGCATTTTGGTAATTTTATGACTTGAATAAAAGTTAATTGAAGTTGTTAAAATTATTTGGGATCATAACTTGCTCATTGCTAGAAGTTTGGAATTTATTTTGTGCTTTACATATGTTTTATTTAGGTTTTAAATTCCCAGGGGCAATTTGGTCATTTTACATGCTATAGAATTTCAGGTATTACACGACTGGTCATAGCACCAAAGTTGCAGTTATATTGAACGACCTAAAGTGTCGTTTAGAAAATACATCGTTTGATTATTTAAAAAACATTTAGAGTTACAAAGCTAGGTCCCAAAAGGTGAAACAAGTTTTCAGAAAACAAGTTCATACAATTTAAACGATGGATAAGTGCATAAAATATAAAGTGAGACGCGTCGACTCCGCGACTCCATGATGTCCATATGCAAGCCAACATGCGATACCTTAATTACCTGAAAATACATTGCTAAAAATGGTCAACAAAAATGTTGGTGAGATCATAGGTTTATATAAATGAAATGTTGTACGGATACCACAAGTATAAAGGGTATGACAAAACAATGCCACATAAAAATGATACATTAGCTCTTAAGCTCATGACCCCGAAGCTAGACTGAATGAAATGCCCCAACTGAGTGTTTGCCAATCACTCTAATATGACAGAAATGAAATGCGTTCGTTTGACAAGTTGGCGCTACCAACCCGAACGGAGGAGTCACCCTCAATAGATCTATTCACTCACTCTCGCTTGCTAACAATTAACGGTTCATGATAATAAAAGGGGACTTTAATCTGGGCAATGATGTAACTTAAGCAATGTAATGAGTTTGTATACTTTGGTCCGCATATGAAAATGGTGCAATGTATTCTCCCCTGAGAATTTAGAAAATCATGTAAACAATTGAAAGCGGGGCTATGAAAACTCACCTGATATGATATAGCAACAATGACAATGATGGATATGATGAAATAAAGCTCGGTCTCTAACCGCGACCTATTATGAATGATGTGATTCAATGTAAGCAATGATACAATGCAACACATGCAAATACGTATGTTAACGATACCACCTGTTAGTTTTGAAAATAGCATTTATCGACGAAAGATACACTTTTGACGTCTCGTTAAGTTATAAACTACTTTTCGTGTAAATATGTTGAAACGGTACTCCACGATCCTCGTTTGGTGTTCTATCGTAAAAATGTAGCGTTTTCATTGCAATTTAATATTTTCCTTAACTTGTGAAAATATGTCCAAAATGGCTTCGTGAAACTAGTCGCGAAATATTGCACGTTATGTGTTAGTGATCAAACTCGGCGTTTTGAAAACCTTGTAACAATGTATAAATGTCGTTTCATTTAACTTTTGATTGTACACGCCTTGATCAATAGAAAATCGGCTATCAATGTTATGTCTCGCAAAAATACTTGTTTTTATACTTAAAACACTTTCTATTAGTGGGCTGTCAAAATAAACATGGTACGTCGGGCTTCAAACGTGAATAACTCGGCCGTTACAAGCTTGTTTTCTACGTTCTTTACATCCACGGCTTCGTATAAACATGAACTAACATGATCTCAGTAGGTCGGGTTGTCTAGATCACATCTAACGCCTCGTTTTGTCATTTGAATCTCGGCGATCAGCAACTAAATTTTCAGAAAATTAGTTTTCGTCGTCTAACTTTGAAAAATCATATCTCCTTCGTTATAAGTCGGTTTTTAGTGATTCTTGCGGCCACGATTTCGTTTTTGAAAGAAATTTCTGAATATGAATGCCAAAATATACCAAAAGTTACTGAGTTTTCCAGACTTGGCGTTTAAGGACAGTAGCTATTTTAGATTGTTGCTCATTTCCTTGGTTCTAAACTTGATCATACTAACTCAAATCAACTCCACAAGTTCGCAAATCCTATCATACACCTTCTTAGGGTGTCATGGGGTCCTAAACATCACCAACCTTGGTGGATTTCATGAGATCATTAGTGAAACTTATAGATCTAGTGTTTAAGATAGTTTATGTTCAAAAGTGGTATGTAAAACATAAATAATTTGCATGAGTAACTAATATAACTTGAAAATACATAAACATGTGAATCAAATGAAAGTATAAGATGATCAAAATGTGTTCTTGAAACTTACTTGATGATTTGATGAGTTTTGGTAAGAAATGAGTAAGAAACTTGAGATTTAATCACAAAATCATAACTAGGAAGGTAAATGGAGCTTGATTATGACTTGAACTTGAAAAATTTATGGATTATGGTGGTGTTCTTGGTCTTGGCCGAACCTAGGAGATGGGATGGGAGGGTTTTGATCTTTTTTAGCTAGTTGGTTTATGTGTTGTATGTGTTAGAGTTAGTGGAGATGGAAATTAAATCAAACTAAATGCATTAATGAGTTTTGGAGTGTTTAGGCTAAATGGGGGGGGGGGGGTGGTTGGGGGGGGGGGGCGGCACATGTGGCTAATTTGAAAGGGATTTGATGTTAATGTAAGGCTTTATCCCCCATTTAATTGAAGTATTGGTTGATTAGTGTATACATTGAGTGTTATCGGGTACCGAGTTAACTAGAAATGAACCATGACGAGGTGAAATGAAATACGACGAAGTTATAAAAATTGTAAAATCATGTTCCTTGCAAGAATCGGGTGTTAGAATGATTATCGGATTGAAATTTCGTAAATCAACGGAGTTATAAACGTCAAACGAAAAATATAGCGATTGGTTTAAAAACACCGGGTAAAGTAATAATATAATCTCTATATCATTATAATTAGTTTGAAAATGTATTAGGATCATTGTCGGGAGTATTGGGTATAATGTTAGTAGAAATGACTGAGTGATAACGTTAATTAAACAATTAAGCATACGTTAATGAAAATCACACAAACCCATGCATGAACTGATATGATAATGATGTTACTGATGATATGCAGACTACTCTAGTTTGTATGATGTGCTTTTACTGATGATGCATGAATACACAGTTAAACCTAACTGGTTACGCGCATTTGAATACCCGTAAACCAAGTTTACGACATGATAAATGATGCCCATGAATAGTGATTTCCCTCCGGGAATGAATAGTGTCACATGAATAGTAAAATTTTTGTCGACTTCTCAAAGTCTCAAACTAACTTCAAAAACGATGAATAGTGAAATGATAAATAGTGATCGGTGAATAGTGATTAATGAATAGTAACTCATGAATAGTAAATTGTCGGGGTTTGGAAAATGACCTGAAATTATGAGTTGTGACAGTCGACCACCCTAAAAGGAATTCAGTCCCTGAATTCAGTTGATGTTGGTCTTTGGAGTGGTCTCGGTGAAAAGATGTGGGTATTTGAGTCGCATCTGGTCTTCCCGTTCCCAAGTAAACTCAGGACCTCTGCGAGAATTCCAGCGAACTTTGACGATCGAAATTCGACTTTGCTTCAATTGTTTGACCTCTCGGTCCATGATTTCTGCTGGTTCTTCCACAAAGTTAAAATTATCATCGATCTGAATTTCTTCCAATGGGATTACGAGCGTTTCGTCTGAAAGACATTTCTTGAGGTTTGAGACATGAAACGTGTTATGTACATTGCTGAGCTTTGACGGAAGCTCAAGCCTGTACGTTACCGGACCGATCCTTTCCAGAATCTTGAACGGGCCAATGTATCTCGGGTTCAACTTCCTGCGTTTCCCGAATCGTATCACGCCCTTCCAAGGCGAGACCTTCAACATGACTTTGTCTCCAACCTGAAACTCTAATGGTTTGCGTCGAACATTGGCGTAACTTTTCTGTCGGCTTCTGGCTGTTTGGAGTCTTTCTCTAATATGAATTATCTTTTCTGTTGTTTCTCTGACCAACTCTGGACCAGTAAGTTGTACATCACCAACTTCGGCCCAACAAACTGGGGATCTGCACTTACGACCGTATAGTGCCTCGAATGGTGCGGCTTTTATGCTCGAATGATAACTGTTATTGTAAGAGAACTCGATCAATGGCAAATGGTTAGCCCAACCATTTCCAAAGTCAATGACACATGCCCTGAGCATGTCTTCCAATGTCTGAATCGTTCTCTCGCTCTGACCATCGGTCTGAGGATTATAGGCGGTACTCATGTCTAATTTAGACCCAAATGAATCTTGCAATGACTCCCAAAAGTTTGAAGTAAAGCGACTATCTCTGTCGGAAATGATGGAAATTGGTGCACCGTGCCTTGAGACTATTTCCTTGACGTAAAGTCTAGTGAGCTGATCCATAGTATAAGTCTCTTTGATTGGAATGAAATGAGCTGACTTGGTGAGACGATCAACTATTACCCAAATAGCATCGTAACCTCCTGATGTTTTGGGAAGTTTAGTGACAAAGTCCATTGTAATGCGTTCCCATTTCCACTGTGGAATTTCTGGTTGCTGTAGTAATCCTGATGGTTTCTGGTACTCGGCTTTCACTTTAGCACAAGTAAGGCATTTACTAACATACGTAGCTATCTCTGCTTTCATATTCGGCCACCAATAAAGCTTTTTGAGATCCTGATACATCTTATCAGAACCTGGATGAATGGAGTACTTCGACTTGTGTGATTCGTGCATGATCAACTCTCGTATTCCACCATAGAGAGGTATCCAGCTTCTATCCTTGAAGCATAATGTTCCATCTGATATCCTTACTAAACTGTTTGCATTATCTTGCATTCCCTTGAGTGTTTCACTTGGTAGATTTTATTCCTTGAGTGCCTCGACTTGGGCCTCGAGGATCTTTGATGGTAGTGGTGAAATGATTGTCATTCCCAATGATCTGACTCTCAAAGGCTTGAGTCTCTCTTTCCGAATGAGTGCATCTGCCACAACTTTGGCTTTTCCTGGGTGATATCTGATTTCACAGTCGTAATCGCTAAGTAGTTCCAACCAACGACGTTGCCTCATGTTAAGTTCCTTCTGGTCAAGAATGTACTGTAAGCTTTTGTGGTCTGTAAATACTATACACTTTGTTCCATAAAGATAATGCCTCCAAATCTTGAGTGCGAAAACCACGGCACCCAATTCTAAGTCGTGAGTAGTGTAGTTCTTCTCATGCTTCTTAAGCTGACGAGATGCATAAGCTATCACTTTCTCGTTTTGCATTAGCACTGCTCCAAGTCCTTTGTGTGAAGCATCGCAATATACCACGAAGTTTTCAATCCCTTCTGGCAATGAAAAAATTGGCGTGATGCAAAGTTTCTGTTTCAATAACTAAAAATCGGTGTCTTGCTTTTCTCCCCAATCGTACTTCTGGTTCTTTTGTGTCAACTTGGTTAGTGGCTTAGCTATCTTGGAAAAACCTTCAATGAACCTTCTGTAATATCCGGCAAGTCCTGAGAATTGACGAATTTCTATGGGAGTTTTTTTTGTGTTGCCCAATCTTTAACTGCCTCAATCTTTGCTGGCTCAACCTGTAGTCCCTGACTATCAATGACGTGACCAAGAAATTGTACTCTGCGGATCCAAAAATCACACTTTGAGAATTTGGCGTACAGTTTCTCTTTCTTGAGCAGCTCTAAGATTATTCTAAGGTGTTCTCGGTGCTCTTCTTCACTCCTTGAGTAAATCAAGATATCGTCAATGAATACGATCACAAACTTGTCCAGATATGGCTTGCACACCCTGTTCATGAGATCCATGAACACAGCTGGTGCGTTGGTTAGTCCGAACGGCATTACCTAAATTCATAATGACCATAACGTGTTCTGAATGCTGTCTTCGGGATATCTCCCTCCCGAACCCTAAGCTGATGGTAACCCGATCTCAAGTCGATCTTGGAGTAATAACTGGAACCTTGCAACTGATCAAACAAATCGTCGATCCTGGGAAGTGGATAACGATTCTTCACCGTTAATTTGTTTAGCTCTCGATAATCAATGCACATTCTGAAAGATCCATCTTTCTTCTTTACAAACAAGACTGGTGCTCCCCAAGGCGAGGAACTCGGCCTAATGAATCCTTTATCCAAGAGCTCTTGCAATTGGTTCGACAACTCTTGCATTTCTGAAGGTGCAAGTCGATAAGGTGCTCGCGCAACTGGTGCGGCTCCTGGCACTAAGTCAATCTGAAATTCGACTTGGCGAGTAGGTGGAAGTCCTGGTAAGTCTTCTGGAAAGACTTCTGGAAAATCATTAACTGTTGGTACATCCTCAAGTCGCTTCTCCTCCGACTTCTTTTCTGTGATATGAGCCAAGAATGCATAACAACCCTTATTTATGTATTTTTCTGTTTTAATGCACGAGATGATGCTGAGTCTAGTCCCACTGCGTTCTCCGCGAACGACCAATGTTTCGCCATCATAAGGAAGATGAACAACTTTTTCATCACAGATGATTCTGGCATGATGTTGAGATAACCAATCCATTCCAATGACAATGTCAAAACTTCCAAATTCTATTGGCATGAGATCTATATTGAATAGGTGATTGAGAAAATTGAGAGTGCAACCACGAATGATCTTGTCGATGCCCACTAAACTACCGTTAGCTAGTTCAATGTGATATGGAGTGTCTAATGCGGTTGGTTCAATGTTGAGTAATGGTGCAAATGCAGTAGAAACAAAACTTCTATCGGCTCCTGAATCAAATAGTATGGATGCATAACGATTATAAATGAGGAACGTACCCGTAACGACATTCGGGTCCTCCCTGGCATCTTCTCCTCTAAGGACATATGCTCTTCCTCTAGCTGTTCCACCTTGGTTATTGTTTCCCTGATTCTTTCCTTTTGGACATTTATTCTTGAAGTGCCCGACTTCTCCACAACCAAAGCATGTTACTGGGGGCTTCTGATTATCGACCACAATCGGAGCTTTGCAATCCATGGTCGAATGGCCAACCTTCTTACAGTTCCCACACGGATTCGGACAATTTCTAGGGTTATGATGGGTTTGACATTTGTTGCACTTGGGTAAAGTACCATTGTAACCTCTTTTCTCAACTTGACCTGCAACATAGGCCTTAGCAGTTTCCTGTTTCTTGGGTGGTGGTTGAGTAACATTGCTACTCTGGTTGTTGTCCCGATTTCTTTTGTTGTTGTTGTTATTGGAATTGTTTCGGTTGCTGTTATAGTTGTTGTTGTTTCGGTAGTTGTTGGAATTGTTGTTGTAGTTACGGTTACTGTTGGTGTTGTTGTTGTTGTTTGAGGTAGTTCATTTCTTCACTATCTGAGCCATGAGTTTCTGAGACATTCTGATTGCCTGATCCAATGTTTGTGGGTCAAAAGAAATCACATCACCATGGAATAATTGACTTTTTTTCCATCTTTTTTTTTGAATTCCCTCCAGACAGAGGTAATCCTCCAATGAAATTCTCTAATAGCTTCTCAGTGTCCGGAACCATTGTCGGACATAACGCTGCCAATTCCTGAAACCTCCTGATATATGCCTCAATATCATCTGCTTCACTGCTCATAAAACTCTGTTTCCATATTTTTCACTTCTGTTCGTGGGCAAAACTTCTTTGTCAGCAACTTCTTGAATTCGTCCCATGTAAGCTTGTGAGCATTCTCCATTCCCATGGGCTTTGCATACGAATTCCACCATGACATAGCTTCCCCAACGAGTGTACTAGTAGCAAACTTAACCTTGTTGTCCTCCAGACAGTTGCATAGAAGGAATACTGATTCTGTCTTTTCAAACCATCGGATCATGGCAGTGGCTCCTTCAGTGCCTTTGAATTTTTCCGGATCACCACTCTTGAAATCTTTGTACGTACATTTACGTCCATTTGTACCATTGGTATTTGTTCCTGCGGCTTCCGCGGTTTCTGCCCGCGAAGCGGCTTCAGCAGCAGCTGCAGCTACGGCAGCTCTTTCTGTAACCAATGCTGCCTCTATACTGTCGGCAACAAGCTTTCTGACCTCGGCTGGTGTCAAAGCAGTAGTGGCTCTTTTGGGTGGCATAATTCTTCACAATCACAAAAGATAACAACAATGAGAACCCACAATAGAAAACGATCATCATACACAATATATACAACCACAACATGTATATACATCCACAACACGTATAAATACAACCACAGCATGTATAAATACAATGAAACCACAACGAAACATCATAAATATAATCACAACGCACATGAATATAATACATGAAAATTTCGGTTACGCAGACTGATATCATAAAATAGCACAACGAAAATCCTGCATAGTAGAGTCACACTTGATATATTTGTTTGTACTACAAGCGAAAGTGATCCGTGTGAAACGTATATATCAAAAATACCAATTAAACGTGAGAATAGACAAACCAACCCTTTAGGAAAAATGTTAACTTGCAAAAACTCACGCTTGTGATATGTGTGATACCGGGCAAGTGATCACCCGGGTCGTGTCCTAACGAGGTGTGAATGGAGGATATCGTTTGAGGTTAGGAATTAAAGTGCTTGATGATTGAAATTTGGATTTTTGTGTTTTTAACGTCTAATTAATAAATGAGAAACAAATTCTCAAAGGAAAATTAAGAGTAAAGCAATTTAAACTAAAAACGCGATTCGGGAATTATAAACACGAGCCGACAACTAAAATATTTGGAAATCTAATCCTACAAGTGCCAAATTATTTTTCCTAGGATCTATATGACAAAAGAAAATTTTGAGAAAAAGATTTGTATTTTTCTGATTTTTTAATTATTTATTATGAATTAAAAACAGTTTAAACTAAATAAATACGAGAAAAATAGAAAATGAACAGTGAAAATTCTCAAAAATTACCAAAAAATCTATTAAGCTAATACTAATCTAGGAAAAATATTGGAACAGAAAAAACACTAGAAATAACCTACAAAATAAGCGAAAAAACAGTTTAAGCTAAAAGAGTAAAACAAGTATAAAAATAAAAAAAGAAGAATATGACACCAAGCAGAACTTGGTGCATATGGTAAGGGTCCCAGGTTCGAATCCACTCACACCCTCTTTTTTTTTGGCAATCTTTTTTCTTTTTTTTTTTTCTTTTTTTTTTTTTTTTTTTTTTTTTTTTTTTTTGGGAAACTGAATTAATAAGTGAAATAAGCAAATTATTAAAACTGACAAACTTTTTTGAAATCTAAAAATAAGCTCAAAACAGCTTGTTGACTGATCAGTGGGCTTAACAAGCCAAAATCAAACAAAAGGCATAAAAAGGCTTAAAGCTACTCTAATAAGCTAAAGGAGATAAGAAATAAGCTGAGGGAACTAAATAGCATCTAAATGTACCAACATTATCAGAATAAGCCAAGAGTACAAGCAAATAAGCTATGGTTCAAACCAAATAAGCAAATGAGTCTGCTCTCACACTAAGGTGCAGGGCAAAAATGCCCTTTTTCAAACCATGAAAAAGCTAGTAAAAATAAATTCTAAAAATATAAAAAAAATACAAATGACAAGATAAGCCAGGGAACTGTTACTATGCTAAATTTCAGCTTCTAACAACTTACTATGAAGGATTTAAAAATCAAGAACTCAGCTGCAAATGTGGGAAATTCAAAAAAAAGAAGTCTGCTGATGTTTTTGTGCAGACAAGATCAAAGAAGCATAGATCAAAAGGGATTAGCCAGGCTTCTAAACCACACCCAAATGAACTCACTTGAGCAAGAAAATGCCAAAAGGCAAGTGCTAAACAGCTTCTACCAAAAGAAGCTTAAACGGACAAGCTCAGACCAAAAAATCATTATAGCAAGCTCAATTTCTAAAATCTTATCAAATGAGGCCACTAGCTCCTAACAACAACTGATAAATCCCACTTTGATCAAGCTCAAAGTTCAGAAAAATGTGCATGAACAGTTACTAGCCAATTTGACCCACTTTGGGTCTTAACCCAAACAGTCCTTAAAAGGGCTGGTTTGGTTTTTTTGACTGCAAAGAACCAATTTAAGCCATGAAAGGCATCCACCAATGATAGACTGACTTAATTAAGTTAATATAAGCAATTTTCAAACTTGAAATAAGCACAAATTAAGCTGTGCCAGATTTTAACTATTTTTGGATTTTTTTAAAGGTGTTTAAGCAAAACTGAGATTAAGAGTGATCTTACAATCAAACTAACCTGTATTAACTTCAAATAGAACAAATAAGCACAGAAATTGACAATAAGCAATAATAAGCAGAAGAACAGTAACCGTTGACTATGTTTGACTAAACAGGAAAAACTTGAACTTTAATTAAAAATCAAATTACAATACTGGAAGAGAAAGATAAGATAACAATAAGCTAAAAAATACAATTACCTTAAAAATTAAGCTAAATAAAACCTGCCTAAATTGGCTTACAAACTACCTATTTATACTAAAAAGCTAAACTAGGGTCTTCAACTCTTTTGTGCTAGTTTTGTGAGATAAAACTGCCTTGGAGACTGATTTGTGCTACTTGGGAGCAAATCCCAGCCGTGGATTGGTTTTAATATCATCTCAGCCCTTGGATTCAATTTGGCGCCCAAAATAGTTATGGATTGCCAGCGTGGCAATGGTCACACGTGAAGATGGTACTTGGGGAGGGGGGTTAGAGTGGCTGTGGCAGAGGTAGGGGAAGACATGGGATGTGGTGAAAGGTGATGGTGATGTTATGGGGAGGAGAGAAAGAAAATCACGGGAGTCAGGGAAAGGGGAAGAGTTGACTGATGGTCAACTGGGTTTGTTAACTAAAAATAAACGGGTGGGTTTTTTTTTGTTTTTTTTATTTTGGGCTTTTGGTGTTTGATTTGTTGGGCTGGGTTTAAGGGTTAATAGGTGGCTGGGTTTATTATTTAAAAGAGTTGGGTTGGTTATAGGATAAAAGGGATTTAATTAGGTTGGGTTTTGGTTAAAGTGGATTTGATTTGGTAAAAGGGTTAAAGCTCAAGGACCATAATTGTAAATTCTGAAAATCCCAGGGACCAAGGCTGCCAAAGTTGAATATTAATTCCAAGGACCATTTGCGTCATTTTGGTATTTTTGGGGGTTTGAATTTGACTTTTGACTTTGACTTGATCAAATGCACCATTGTTGTCGAGTCGATCCAAAAATGCCCGTTTTCGCTCCGTTTTCAATCCTTTGTACCTGAAACACATAAAAACACAAACCAAGGATATCTGCAATATATTTTGGGTGTTTTTGGCCATTTTTGTGTCTTTTATGGGTGTAAAATGATGAGTATTTACACACTCATCAATCCCCCACACTAAACTATTGCTAGTCCCTAGCAATCCAATCATGTGAAGTAATGAAAGGATCAAAAGAATACCAAGTATACCCCGTTTCGACTTTTTATTTGATGCGAGAAATTTAAACTTACAACAAAATAGATAACATGCTTGATTTCCAAAAATGGTATCATGAAACGGGATTCACACAAAATGGGTGTCTCCAGGGAATTGTAATCGTCATCCTCTTTTTTATACTCCCAACTAAGCTTAAACTCAATGTGCAAATGCTTTAGTAAAATGCTAACACTACTTATACTAATAATCTATGTAAGCCGAGACTTAACTTTTCACTCCCACATTTATTTAAGTTAGGTGAATGTGCTTAATTTTCAAAATTTTGATCACAAAAATCGACGTTTTTATAAACTTTTGACTAATACTAGTTGAAAGATAGATTTAAAATTCACAACAAGCAACTTTATTCAACATACACATTTTTTTTTTACATACACATTTTTTTTTTCATTTCATTTTCTCATCATTTTTTTTTACTTGTGCAAATAAACTAACGGAGTTTCACGGGATCCAAGACCTTACACCTTCCTGGAATAAAGGATCCGAGGGCCGTTACAACGGAGAGTTCCAAGACTCTAAACATTCCTGAAATGAGGATCCAAGGGTGTTAGACCAAGACCTCACACATTCTTGAATTAGAGGTCCAAGGGCCGGTGTAAGAGGGTAGCCAAGACCTAAACGCCTTCCGGAAATAAGGATCCAAGGGCCGATCTTGAACCTTAGCTTTTTTAGCACATACATTTATTACTTAACTTTTGCAATTTTCATGCAACGTCTCACTTTCATTTTGCATTATTATGACATATGCTTGTTCCGAAGTTTAAATAAAGTTTTGAACTAGTATTTTTCAAAATCGTATAGAAAAATGATTTTTTGTGTAAAAATGTTTGAAAATAAGCACTTATTAAGTCAGATTAGTTATCTCCTGGGAGAAAAAGCCATAGATTACTTGTATAAGCTCTAAAGAGAACCAACTACTCTACGCTTAGCATTTTCATTTGCACAAATCGTAAAACCTTAGTCTAAATGTTAAGGAAGCACCCAGATCAACACTCTGGCAGAGTCGGGATTCCCTTTGTTCTAACCTAATCAAGACTAAACATAACACACATTTTTTTTATTATTTAAAAACGACAAAATTTTAAAATTTGGGTCAAAACGGGGGTACTAGGGAACTAGAAGGTACATATGTGACAAAATTCGCGAGAATTCCCCCCCCCCCCACACTTAGAATTGAATATTGCCCTCAATATTCAAAGTACCGGCTATTATGCCGCCACTTAGAACGTAAAAAGGTAATACTAATAGCCAAGTGTGGAACAGAAATCTCCATTTTTCACAAAAAATGATTAAAAAGATATCCCTAGATAAACGTTAGCAAAAAGATCGGATATTGGGCGGCTGGATTGAAAATAGGCGCATCAATCATCACGATCTAAGGGAAATCTGCAAACAAGAGCAAACAACACACAAAAGCACAGCACAGCAGAGGAATTCCCCCACACTTAGTGTTAGAAAATAGAGAGAAGTCAGAAACATGGGTTGTCACCCATGTGGTGCTAATGTTTTTGTTAACCGAGTCACTAGCTTGACTCGACCCCGAATTCATTGGTTCATGGGGAAGCAAGTGGAAGAAACAATCTCCATCGGAATTTCATTCAATGTGTTTGGATAAACATTTGAACATAAGAAAGTTCCACACCGACGAGATACCCACGGTATTTTAATAGTAGAAACTATAAGGGATGATACCGGGGTCAAAGATAGTGTCCTCATTCCCGTAGGAGAAAAGGGAAAGAGAAATCACACCATATGTGATGAAGAGAAGCAAGATTTTTATGATTATCATAAAAAACTCTTCATCATCAAAAGCAATATTGTCCTCAACGGGAGGGAGGGTCGGGATGAAATTTTCAAGAAGTAAATTCTTATGATCAATAACACCTCCCCCCACACTAGAATCATCCTCAGGATCAAAGTAGAAATGATCATATTCAGGAGGAGATATAATATGAGAGAGTTCACTGGAGAACTCCTCATGATAAAGATCATTCATATTAAAATGAAATGCATCATACTTGGGAAGAGAGACATAAGAATGAGAAGTGGTACTGCCACTACTCGCCTCTTCCGAATGATCGATATCAAAGCAAAAGGCTTCAGAAGCCGAGAGAGAAAAATCAGAATGAGAAGTGGGATTGCCACTACTTTCTTCAGCCGTATCAAAGATAAAACTCTCATATTCGGGAACAAAATCCTCGAGCTCGAGCTCCAAATGATCTGACGGCTTATCTTCAAACATAACTTCCTTCGGGGGGAGGGAAAATAATGGTTCATCAAATATCATCTTTTCTAATAATGGAGCATCTCCCCCCGGATCACTATCGGGCTCAACAATTTTCGGTGAAATTGGAGCATAAATAAGAAAACCTCGAGCTCTTCCATAGAGATATCACTTCTCTCAATCGGAGGAGAAGGATGGGAAGAGTCAGAAATGATTGGTGCAGAAACAGGAGTGGAATTTTTAGTTCCATCCATAGAATCAACAATTTCAATACGACAAACCGATTCCGGAGGTGGGACAAGTGGTGTGCTCTTAGAGCTAGCAATTTTCACCACTTCCGTTGTGATCTCCGGTTCTTGTTCATCATAATCAAAGATACTCTTTACTTCCCCAGCACAGCTCTCAAACCATTTGCTTGAACCAGGGGTAATTTTCATTGCTTTGAGCTCAACACGTTTGTTTGAAGTACTCTTAACCGTGAATCTTGAAAGTATCGAATCACTTCTTTCGGAAGCAATTACGAGATCAGATTTTTGATTAACCGTAGCAACGTTGCATTTGGTTAGAGATTTAGAGTCCTGATTTATGTTAAACGTGACTTCTTCATTATCAACCCGAATGGTTAATTCTTCGGCGTATACATCAATGAGAGCACGACTCGTTCTTAAGAAAGCCCTCCCCAGAATGAGTGGAACTCGAGGATCGGCATCAAAGTCTACCACAACGAAATCAGTGGGAAAGTGGAACTTTCCTACTTTCACAACGACATCCTCAGCTATTCCAAGCGGACGAGTTATAGTACGGTCCGCTAGCTCGAGTGTCATGCAAGTAGATGTAAGCTCCGGAAGAGATATTTTCTTCCATACCGAGAGTGGCATAAGGTTAATGCTTGTGCCAAGATCGGCCAAGGCTGAGCACTGAACCATCCCCGAGAAATCACGTGGGATTAAAAACTTGCCGGGGTCTCCGAGATTTTCGGGAAGCTTCTTGAGGAGAACCGCCGAGCACTGCTCGTTAAGTGGGGTTTTTGCCATCTCAGACAACTTATCCTTGTTGCTTAGTAAACCTTTGAGTGTAGATGCAAATTTGGGCATAAGGACGAGAGCATCTGCGAAGATTATGTCAAAGTGCAACTCATTGAATATTTGAAAGAATTTCTCCATTTGTTGATTGGTTTTGTCTCTAAGCTTTTGATCATTATTCCTCGAAGGATATGGAATCGAAGGCCTAGGATTGGTCTTCGGAACATCGGGTTCCGGAACTTGAGTTTGGACATCTGGAGGTTAGACGTGTGCGGTACTTCGTGGGCTTGAGAAATGCACCTTGTCCGTTGTCACCTTGGTATCTCGATTCACTTCCCTCGGTGGAGGGGGCATAGGAGTCGAGGGTCCATTATGCGTCTTACCACTTCGAGTGGTGACGGCTTTCAACTCACCCTTCGGGTTGGGAATGGTATTTCCCGGAAGACCTCCTGAAGTTGAAGCTTGATTCATTTGGTTCATGAGGCTAGCAAACATGTTCTCAATTTTACTTTGAGATTGCTTAATTTTATGATTTGTTGTTCTAAGTTCGTTTTTGAGCTCATGACCTTGTTTTGTTATTGAGGTTTGAAAATCATTTTTCAAAGTGGTGATTTAATTTTGCATTGACCTCATGTTGGCCTCATTTGACTTGATGTAACTAGAAAGTTCATTTGAAGGACCAACGGGGGCTTGGTAATTAGAAGCTTGAAAGCCTTGATTGAAATTACCCCCTTGGGTTGGATATTGATTTACTGGGGCTTGAAATTGGTTTCGAACATCTTGCCCTCTCGGTTGATTTTGATTGAATCTATTTGGATTGTTGTGTTGAGAAAATCCGGGTGGTCTACTTTGATTACTAACACGATAGTTCGGGTCAATTTGAGGACGGTATTGGTTACCTCCTTGGTTGTAAGCCCCGGCTACCGTATTAACTTCAAATCGACTACCATCGGTGGCAGTACAATTGTAGTATGCATGAGGACCACCACAAGTGACACAAGTTTCTTCCACCGCTTTTACTTAAGTCGGTGAAGAAGTTTGTGGGGAAGAAAGTTTCTTTTGCTTGGAAAGAACCAAGGCTTGAATTGCATCCGTGAGTTTTTCAATCTTAGCATCGGTGCTAGAAGTACTCACGTGAGATGAAGAAGGAGAAGCACTACTAACTTGGGAAACAACCGGCTTGCTTCGTGTAGTGCGGACCTTGGACTTATTCTCAATGATGGCTAAAGCGTCCTTCGGAGTTCGATTCAAGAGATTGCCACCGGCGGCGGCATTAAGAGAATCTTGGTCCGTTTGGTTCAAACCATTATAGAAGGTGTCGAGTTGATGTAATTCGGAGAAACCGTGGTGTGGACATTTGCGATGTAATTCTTTAAAACGATCCCACGCTTCACTAAAGGATTCATCAAATTTTTGAGTAAATTTGGTGATTTCATTTTTAAGGCTTGTGGTTTTAGAAGGGGGAAAGAATTCGTTCACAAATTTCGACACTAAATCTTCCCATGTTTCAATAGAACGAGGGGGTTGTTTTTCGAGCCAAATTCGGGCTGCCCCCTCGAGAGAAAAAGGAAAAAGGAGAAGTTTGATAGCTTCTTGAGGAACATTTCGGTATTTGATGGTAGAGGTGATCTTGTTAAACCATCGAATGTGGGAGTGAGGATCGTCCCTCTCAAATCCGAAATATTGACTTGAAGTTACTAAGGTTAGCAACCCCGTTTTAAGCTCAAAGCTATCGGCAACGATTTCCGGAACAACAATAGCATCTCCGTAACCCTCGGTGGGTGCTTGGAGAAGCTCAGACATGGTGCGTTCATCCGCCATTGTGAAAATGGGAGGAACGGGAATAGCACGAATCTCGGGTTCGGCTATTGAGGCGGAATGCCTACGATTACGTCTCCGACTACGTCTTCTCGGGGTATGCACGAGTTCACGTAAAGGACTTGTTGACGGAGAAGAACGAGTGCGCATGCACTAAAAAAAAACAATTCAATTAAAACGAGACCGAAGCAAAACACAAGTGAACTTAAACCAATAATCAACAAGCGTACGGTAGCTCTTCAAAGATAAACGCACAAAGGTAGCGAGAAAGAATGGATCTCTTTTCGAGGTGAAGTTCGTTGGATCGCCTCTCATATACCCTCTTATAGTTTATTTATCAATCAAAGGTGAGCCGATATTCGCAAGTGATACAAAGGCAAGTTTTAATCTTTTGTTTGGAACTTATTATGATAATATTCCAAGTTGAGGAAATATTATATTGAGATGCTTTTATCTTTTATTTTAACACAACAAACGAAAATTGTTTTTGTATTTTGTTTTTATAAGATAATAATATACAAAGAAAAAGAAAAATATTTGTATTTATTGGGTTTATGGAAGACGGAACTCACAAGGAAGGATCTCAAGTCACTATCGTTAAAACCTTTAAAATATTGTCGCAACACAACCTCCCGCAGCGGCGCCAAAAATTTGATCCTGTGAAAACGTATATATCAAAAATACCAAGTAAAGTGAGAATAGACAAATCAACCTTTAGAAAAAGGTTAACTTGCAAAAATCACGCTTGTGAATGTGTGATACGGGCAAGTGATCACTCGGGTCGTGTCCCAACGAGGTGTGAATGGAGGATATCGTTTGAGGTTAGGAATTAAAGTGCTTGATGATGAAATTTGGATTTTTGTGTTTTTAATGTCTAATTAATAAATGAGAAACAAATTCTCAAAGGAAAATTAAGAGTAAAGCAATTTAAACTAAAAACGTGATTCGGGAATTATAAACACGAGCCGACAACTAAAATATTTGGAAATCTAATCCTACAAGTGCCAAATTATTTTTCCTAGGATCTATATGCCAAAAGAAAATTTTGGGAAAAAGATTTGTATTTTTTTGATTTTTTTAATTATTTATTATGAATTAAAAACAGTTTAAACTAAATAAATATGAGAAAAATAGAAAATGAACAGTGAAAATTCTCAAAAATTACCATAAAATCTATTATGCTAATACTAATCTAGGAAAAATATTGGAACCGAAAAAACACTAGAAATAAGCTACAAAATAAGCGGAAAAGCAGTTTAAGCTAAAAGAGTAAAACAAGTATAAAAATAAAAAATGAAGAATATGACACCAAGCAGAATTTGGTGCATATGGTTGGGGTGTTGTGTGTTTGAGCTAAGGGTCCCAGGTTCGAATCCACTCACACCCTTTTTTTTTGGCAATCCTTTTTTTTTTTTTTTTTTTTTTTTTTTTTTAGGGAAACTGAATTAATAAATGAAATAAGCAAATTCTTAAAACTGACAAACTTTTTTGAAATCTAAAAATAAGCTCAGAACAGCTTGTTGACTGATCTGTGGGCTTAACAAGCCAAAATCAAACAAAAGGCATAAAAAGGCTTAAAGCTACTCTAATAAGCTAAAGGAGCTAAGAAATAAGCTGAGGGAACTAAATAGCATCTAAATGTACCAACATTATCAGAATAAGCCAAGAGTACAAGCAAATAAGCTATGGTTCAAACCAAATAAGCAAATGAGTCTGCTGTCACACTAAGGTGCAGGGCAAAATTTGTAGGTCCTCTTTATCTCGAACACACACACACGTATAACAAAGTTAAACACGTACTACTACTTATATAATAAGCTACGATAAGAGATAAGCTAGTAAGCAATAAGAGAAGAAGATAATAAGATAAGAAGAGAAGAGAAGTGGAAGGTATTCATTTCATACGATTGAGAGACAAAGCTTACACCACATACATGAAAAACCAACTAGTAAAATAAGCTCCCTACCCTTCTATTTATAGGCAAGGGATTAGGGCAACTCTTACAATAATGTTTCTAGAATAATTAACACTTAATTGGGCGGTCCATGGGCTTCTAATGGACAGCACCTAAATTGCAAATATAAAGCCCTATTTAAGCTACATGTATCGAAATGGTCAAGACTTGAAATATTATAAAACGTGTTCCTAACAATCTCCCCCTAAGTCTTGATCATCAATGTAGCTTGACGTCATCTTTGCTTCTATGGCTTCTGACGTCTTTATAATCTTTGTTTCTTTGTTCTTGTTTAGAGATGATATGATGTTGTCTTGATCTGCCAATCTCCAATGTCTTCTCGTCTTCTCCATCATGCTCATATGTCTTTGACTTGTTTTCTGCAACATGTTCTCACTTTTCAATCTTTAACTTGAGAAAGGTTGAGGTGCTTGAACTTTTGACTTTACTGTATCATATGTTGAACTTTTGTTGTTACTGAGTCTTTGAGAGAACATTTCTTCAAGATATGAGCATGATGGAGTCTTGATGGTCGAACTCCAGATCCTCAGCAGCAGCAGCAGCATCAGCACGAACCAACTGGTACTTAAAGGCTCAGACTTGAGATCGTCAACAGCATAGTATGAAGACTTTCTCAAGTCCTGACCCAGGCCGTTCTGAACCGGATTCCCCCGAAAGGGATAACACGGACACACCGAAGTGCACCCACGATTCAGTGAGTCGCTGGAGATCACCCCACGACTGTAGACCGTTTGGAGAAAACACTAAGCGTAACCCACAAGGAGTTACCGAAGTGACCTGCTGTCAGGGCTGTTTGATGTTGACCCTGGCAGGATTTCCATTCAATCATTGATAATTACATTTGTGACTTTTCTCATGAACGTTCTTGGCAGATTGCTAAGATCTGCGAAGGACTCTTTCTTAATTTTACAACTGCTGCCCATGATGTAGAACAGCAGAGTAATACTAAGTGTTCCTAAGAGATCTTTGATGAATCTCATGGCTCTAGACTCGATTAGTGCTCTTTTGTTTGGTCGTCGGAGGCGTGGAGCATAGTGCCTCCTTTTCAATATCAACACCCTCGTAGTGAGAGGTCGATAGATGATGAAGGGTCCTCCGTGAGAATGAAACAAATATCTTTTGAGAGATACTTGAGTGGCTAGAAGGTTTAGTGCAGTGCGTCACTGGGTCCATGACGTCTTTTGTCTTCAATACCGGTGATGCTCAGTCAACCAGTAGATTATGAATTGAACCCGGTGTCTGTCCTAAGGTTGAACAATTGGAGGGCTATTTCTTTTCACCCTTTTCTTTGCTTTTCTTTTTAATTCTTCAACTCCTTCTTTCTCCTTTCATTCATTTTCTCCTTTTTTGTATCATACCTAGGACCTTCTAGTTCTAAACTATTGGTGTTGTCCATGGGTAGATCCCTCCGGCTCTGGCGGATCATAGAACGGTTTTCCCTAACCTTAGTCACCTTATAACTCCATGACTATCCTATGTTGATGCCATTTACCAAAACCTTTGAAAAATCTCTCAAAGTGTCGATAATTGTAAAGACATTTTGTTGACACCTTGAGAGTTTGATGATTTTCAGAAAGACTCCCCCTTAACATGTGCGCATAAGTAATAAATTTGAAATTTGCACATGCCGGAAAGAGTTGGCACTTTTGAATTGATAGACTTTCAATAAACATGATCACCGCGAGACACACTTACATCACTAGTAAACTAGCTTGAAATTATTACCCGTCCAGATCACATTCAAAGAAAAATCGCTCAAAATCGGTACATTCTACTCAGACACGTCCTTTGCGAGACACGTTTACATCACCAGATAAACTGGCTTGAAATTATTACCCGTCCGGGACATGTCCTTTCGACTACTGACTTTTCCTACCGTCAATTCGAGGGTCAATTCTGAGTTTGAGCACTTGTGAGATTCCAGCAAATGAGACACCATATTTTAATCATCTTTTACTTCTCCCCCTCAAAAATAGCATACTCATGATGTTTTTGAAAAACTTTATGATTAAAATATGCTATTTTTGAGTTTTAGGGAAGAATTTCAAGAACATTTGTTATTATTAGAACAAAGATTATATTTTTCAAATACTCCCCCTTAACAAGGGAATACTTGTCCTTATGAGCAGAATGTTTGAAAAACTTTAGAAAACATTCTGGTTTAATTCTGCTCATAAATAAGAAGCTTTCGCTCCTTTTTCAGGATTGTGGCACTGAAGCGTACCTCAGGGTCCTTTCTTTGGGGTCCGGGTTGTACACTATTATATGTGCACAAGCCGTAATGTCATAGACATAATATGATAATAATGAGAAAGAATGATGAAAGTATTGAAATCAACTTCTTACATCAACCGCCTTTGCCAAATGTGGTAAATTTTGGGTCCGTCCTCTGAAATAGCCTTATGGGAAATGGTGGACGACCGCCAACATATGTCTCGAGCCTCCTCATCTGATCTCTGCGGTAGAGCCTCTCTTCTATCTTCCAGATAAAATTCTTCACTTGCGTCAGCTGAGGATTATTCCATCTCTTACTTTTATCCAATTTATGATCATGAACTCTAAGAACTAACCCATCACGTACGCTTTTGAGTGTCTCATCACAGAACTTGTGAACTTCATTGAATGCCATGAAACGGTTTGTTGATGTTGCACTTCTGTAGATGAAACCGAACACTGGGTCGTTCTTCATCATGTATTGAGAATCTTTGTTATCAGCAAGATGAAACATAGGCACCTCAAGATTAAGCTTTTTCTGATAACTTTCCACTCCGAGCTGAAAATCCTCAACACGCTCTTTGATAACCGTTCTTCTTATGAAATGACATATAGCCGTGCTAAAAGCATATAGAAGATCGGTGTTGAGATGATTCGGCTTTCCTTGCACTTTCATGAGATACATATCTTCAATATCATTGAGACTGAGGTCTGGAAAGTCTGCTTCTGTGAATGTGTAGATCAAGCCGTCTGGTCTACGAAAAATGATCTCAAATATTAATGTGTAATCATACTTTTGTGATCCCTTAACACTAATCACTGCCTTGATGCGTAGATTACTGAACACCTTTTCTCGAGACGTTAGGCAGAGTTTATACTTGTACCACGTCTTTCTTTTTTCAGGCCAGTGGTAAATTCCAAGCTCAGCGTCATGATCATATTTCACTTGATGTTTGATGAAGATATTGTGGTGTCTTGCAGTTTCCTCAATGGCAGGATTGTGGTAGGTTGCAGCAGGAGTAAATGTGATTGAGGTGGCATATTTGGTCTTGCTGGAAGCTCCATGCACGAGTAGTTCGAGATCTTGATTGAAAAAGAATGTGAAAGGGATTTGTGAAGTTCCATGATATTGTCTGATCACGGGAAGTGGCTTCGTCCAGTCTGTGATATATGGACGGTTCTTGGAGTCACGACCATCTTCCCTGAATACGTCTGGATTTGTCCAAGGTGATACTCTAACTCAGCTGCGCTTGCAGATTTATCTTTTAGAAGAAGGAAGGCATCATTTTTAATCCGACGAAGTTCTCTTTTTGTCATCTTCTTGATGTGTAGAGCATGTTTGATTTTATGTGTAAATTCAAACGTGCTATCTTCAAGTTTGGAAGCTTCGTCTTCGTGGATCTGAGCACTTGCAAGATGATCAAACCAGTCATTACCTTGCATATCTTCATCTGTATCCAGCCATGTGACTACAGCCGGTTCCTTGGAATTTTTCTTGCTGTTTGAAGATTTTGACTTTGGTGATGGTTTTGGTGGTGAGAGAGGTTGATCAGCTTGTGGTTGAAAATCCATATCTTCAGCCGTGAAATGCTCAAAGTGATGCTCTATTGCAGTTGGACCAGAATCTTGATTCTTTGGAGGTAGAGATGATGTGGTGTTTCCTGTTGGCTCCTGAATGTGAATCCCAGACCCGCTTTTGTGTTTCTTTGATGTGGGGTTTGGGTCTTGGTCTTCATCATTCTTGTCACGAATTCGTTTTCCTTTGTCAGTAGTGACCTTGCTAGATTTCTTCTCAATATGTGCCTGAAGAGTTGTGATAAGGTTGATTTCTTCTTGAGAAGGAGATATGATAGAGAAGAGTCTGTCGAGAAGCACGAGTTCGATTTCTTCAGTGGTGAGATCTTGAATTGGTTTGGATTGTGGAGTAGAAGCGATGACTTCTTTGATTTTGTTTTCAAGCTGTGCATCGATGTGCTCATTAATATTTTTCTGAAGATCAGGAAAATATTTCTTGACATAATGCCTTGTTTTATTTTTGACTTTATCTTCGATATTATAAGCAAGGAACTCATCCATCTCCTTCTTGGTTTGCTGCATCTCTTCCACCTGTGCAGATAGATTTTTTACAAAGATTTGCATCTCAGTAATTTGTTCTCTTAGCTTGGACTCTTTCTGAGCTTGAACAAGTTTGGCTGCTTTCTTAAGTTTCTTGGTGAGGGGTGAGATGACTTCAATTCTAGTGACCTTGGCAATCTTACTCACATACTTACCTTTTATGACTGCTTTTATGCTTTCAGCCACTGTTGGCTTTGCTTTTGGTGATGGAGGTTTTGTTGGTGATGGAGTGAGTGATGGAATTGGTTCTTCAGCGTTAGTTGTAGAGTCTTTTGGTTCAGATTTGGGAGGAGAGTCCTTTGGAGATGATGATGGAGGTTTTGGAGAGTGGGGAGGAGACTCAGAAGGTGTTTTGGGTTTGGGAGAAGGAACTGGAGGAGTTTGAGCTCTTGGTTGTTGTTGTAGAGATTCATCAACATCCATAGTATGATGAGGTGGGGTGATAATGTAATTATCAGCTTCTTCATCTTCTTCTTTCTGTTTTCTTTCAGCTTCTTCTTTCCTCTTCAATTCTGCTTCAGCTTCTGCCTCTAGTTCATTGGCAGCATCTGTAGACTTCTTCCCAGTAATTTCCCGTTCCTCTTCAGAGTTGTCCCAATCATCATTGTCATCTTGATGTTGTGGTTCTTTTGGGATGTCATCAAACATAGAGTCCGAAATTTCATGATCTGTAAGAATTATTTCTTTCTCCGTTTCAGACTTAGTTTGAACTTCCAAGTTGGGTTGATTAACCGAGCTTGGTTGTTGAGGTATAACAGACTCAGGCCTCACGGGTTGATTAACCGTATTGATCTGAGCTTGTGGTGGTAGCAGATTCAAACCCTCCGGGTTGATTAACCGGATTAGAATGGGTTGAGGCTGCTTCGGGAATAACTCCTGATCCTCCTGCTCCCTTAGCTATCTCCTTTTGCTTTGCTTCTTCCATTTCCTTCATTGTTTTAACTTGTAGATCAGCTCTTCTTTGTTCATCATCTTTCATTGATCTTCTGCTAGCCAGCATTGCATTCTTCATATCAATTTCTGTTTGAAACTGAGCTAACTTCTTATCCATAAACACTTCCTTTTCTGATTCAGAATCTTCAGAGGAGTCAGAGGTTTCATCATGAATTCCAATATCTTCAACTTTTGGCTTAGGAGTTGTCTTTACTCTTCTCTTGAGTGGTCTGGGAGGTTTTTTCTTTATGGCACTTGATGCACTCCCAGTTCTACTGCTTTTGGAACGAGTTTTGGTAGATCCCGTTCCTTCAGACAGTTTGGTGATTCCAACGAGCTTCTTTTCATAAGCCTTGTCGTATTCTATGTAAGCTGAAGTTTCTTTGATTTCTTCTGTAAGTAATACCTCTAGCAGTCTTAAACCTTGCTTGTGAGTGCTGTCTTTAGGAAAATACACAGAGTTGAAAGTTGTGTCCATACTGATCACATGCATTTCCCTGTCTTGAGGTCGAGGAGAAATGTCGTGATGCTCATCTATGAGAAGACTTATCAGCAATTTGGTGTATCGGACGAAAGGGATTCTTGATAATGGTTTCTTATATTGAGCTCTTATCTGAAACACCAGATCTTCCCAGATGAGAGCAGCAAAGTCAAGTTTGTGCTTAGTGACTATACCCCAGAAGAGTTGAGCATGTGAGAGTCTTGGATGTTCATGTCCACTATCTCTTCCTGAGACCGATCGAATCACTATGTAGTACATTGTTCTCCATGGTTGTGGAATGGATTTTGCATTGATGTTTGAGATTATTGTGAGTGGAAGATCGGGTTGTTCATCGTAACCAATGCCAATGAAAAAGTTGAGAATGTCTTGTTCTGATGGTGCAGGCCAATATCTGTGAGATGTTTCAGGTGGTCCTGGTAGTGATAATGCTTTGCGTAGATGTGCGGGTGTGACTGTAACTTGTTTTCTGTCTAGAATGCATGTAAAGAATCTGTCACGGTCATCAAGCTTGATAGTACTCCACATCTGATGGATGTACAATTCTGGAACACTATCTAAGTTCTCCAAGATACTTTTGCATTCATGACTTTTGAGAATCTCAATGGCAATTAAGCAGCTTGGTTCAGCACATTTGATTTTATCAAAGACAACTCTTGAATTGTTTTTCCCATATTTAGCCGTGAACCCTTGAGGAAACAGATCTGCTTTGGTGATCATGGGTAGAGTTTGTGGTTCTTGTGCAGCCATTGTGATTGATCTGAAACATCATAAAGACACCATTTTGCAAGATATATGTGTGTTAGCATTAGTTTATACTAAGTGTTGCACATGATATCTGTATTTTAGCATGACATTTTAACTTGAGTTGATGAATGATCGTTTATTTTGCACAAGGAAACCTTCTTTTTCATTTGACAAATCCATGGGAAATTGATAAGTTCTTTAGAAATTGACAACTTCGAACACAATAGTCAAATACGAGAGAATTAGACAATTGCGGGAGAAGTTGACATTTGTGAAAGAAATTATCAATTGCGAAAGAATATGTCAAATGCGATAGAGAGTTTCAATTGCGAAAGAAACTTTCATTTGCGAAAGCAATGATCATTTGCGAAAGGAATTGTCAATTGCGAAAGCAATGGCAATTGCGAGAGCAAATGACAATTGCGAAAGCAATTTCAATTTCGAAAATATCTTATATAAGAAATTTCGAGACCTTTTGACGACGATTTTCACCATATTTTTCACATTTCATGTTTACTCAAAATTAAGTTATTAAGCTACTTGCAATGGAATCCTATGCGCGTGATGTGTCGTTGCGGTTTAGCAGTTTTAATGCCTACTCAAGTTTTAAATTTATATTTAGCCGACTTATCAATAACACACACACTTAACGAGCAGTGTACCCGGTCAGTATGAAGATAATGGTAAGTAGAGTGTCGATCACTAAGAGTGGAACGTATAATCTCGTTAATCTAATCAGTATTTTAATATCCTAACGCAAGGGGGTTTCAGCCTGAGAGACTGGCACAGTTTTGTTTGCAATTAAATAGTAAAATAAACAATAGGCACGAATCAGCAAGTAGCACACACGTACACAGATAGATACTAGAGACAATAAGAGGGTTGTCCTTATGATTAAGTAGATTGTCACTTGTTTTATTGATAGCTTTATATGAAGTGTATGTAATTAACCCTTTCTCGTTGGTCCTATTCTTATCGGCGAGTAAACCCTTAATGACGACTTATGTCTAAAAGTTATTCCTAAGTGATCAATTTAGAAACAACCGTGGGAGCCACACCTTGTCCCGCAGTCGGGTGCCCGCAAGCCACTAATAAACACAGAGGTGGTCAATGCACTAATAAGTAGTAACCAAAGACATCAACATATAAACTTTAATTGATGGGAAAGCAAGTATTAAAGGGAGTGCAATCTTTCCGTTGTCACATTACACAAGCCACCAATCCTGATGAATTAAAGTTTGCTAAAACAATAAAACAAAACTACTTAATGAATTAAATACATGCAGCACCTTCTTACAGCTCTTGTATCTTCGATTTGGGTGTGTCTTGTGCTGCCTTCTTGACTGAATTCGTCCTTCTCTTCTGTTCGGTCTTTAGGTTTTCGAACTTTTCGAATCTCCCCAAATCTTTTTAATGCGTCTGGTCTACGGGGTATTTATAGTTTGTGTCTGAGGGAAGATGCGGCGCATCTACTAAGTAGATGCGGCGCATGTACTTAACTTCGCGTGGGGTCCAAGATTATAATATTCAGGAATATTCGTACACCGCCAGAAGATGCGGCGTAACTCCATGATTAGATGCGGCGCATGTCTTCTTGTATCTTGGATCGTATCTGGTGATATCTTGATAGAGATGCGGCGCATGTTGATAGTGAGATGCGGCGCATCTGGAGCAGATTAGTCTTGATCTTCTTCATTTCAGTAGACTCTTCACTTAATGCACGTTTTGCTCCATTATTAGTCCAAAATCGCCAAGTTTCACCAAATGCTTGTTTTTACCTGAGAATTACAAAAGTAAACGATTAAGTATCAATCCTCATACATAATATAGTAAAACAAGTCAAATTAATAGGATAAATGATAGTAATAAAATGTACTTATTTGAGTTCATCAAATATCCCCCCACTTGAACTTTACTTGTCCCCAAGTAAACCTTAGATTAAATCTCATGAAAATGTATCCTAAAAGATGTTAGGATTTATTTTTATATTTAAGCATGTATTCGTTTATTTCATAATCACACAACTAAACACTTAACGAATTAGAAGTAAAATAAAATAAGTCGATAAAAGCAAATCTAATCGTTTAACTGTCCAGTCGCGACGAATATTCTATCATAAGCTTGGCAAGTATACACATCTCCACCACTAAAGCTAAGGAATAACAAGTCTAAAGCGGTAAAAAGGGTTTTTAGGCTTAAGGGTTAATTATTCTCTTTTCTATCGATCTCAAATTCCAGAAAAGGCGACAAAATCACAAATACATGATCGAATCCACGAACACGATACTTGCAATTGCTCAAATCCTTAACTCGAATAGGCTAAAGATAGGTCCAAACTTCACCAATAATAATATATCAAAAAGGGCGACAAAATCATAAATACATAGCCGAATCCACGACTACGATACTTAAGATTGCTCAAATCCCTAATCTCAATAAATCAAAGGTTTGGTTGGATAAAGAACAATAAAGGGCATGGATAATATTTGGGATATAAATTGGTGTAAAATAAAAAATAAACAAAACAAATAAATTAAAATCCTAAGTGTGGTTAATCACTATCCCAACCATCCCATGAATAAGACTCATATCATTGAATAACTCACGCTTTAACACTTGAAACACACGCTTTAGGTAGACACGAATTATACTCAACAAGATCTTAATCAAAGAATAATCCTTAATTGGCATTCCCATAACTGCCAATTCCCATTCAATCCATAGATATAGTACAACAAATAGTGGCCATATGAACCACTTACATAACTTTACATCGTTGGCTTAAAATAAACATCCAACTCTTTTTTCTTTCTTTTTCTTTTCTCATTTTTTTTTTTTTTTTTTTTTTTTTTTTTTTTTTTTTTTATAAAGCATAAACATAGATGTGTAAAATTTCACCACATCACTACAACTTTCTTTCCGGATAATTTTTTTCATACTTTTCATAACTTCAGAAATAATGGTAATAGTGAAAGTAGTAAACACACGAAAAATAAACTCTAAAATATACAATATTTACTTTCACTTCAATTGCATTATGCAATTTCCCGACCTAACCATAGATAATGAATTACGCACGCGAACACAGGTAATGTAAGGAAACACACTCTGCCTATAGCAATTAACCAACCACGGACTTTAATCTACAGGGTAGGCTAAGGTTTAAGGGTGTAACGAAACATTTTAAACATAGGTGTAAGAAACGAAAGGAATGGCTCTGAGGGTTTTTCTAGGGGTATCTTACTCTAAAAATGAGAGTAACAAAAGGGTTTATACGGGGGTTAACTAACCAGTGTAGCTAGTTAATAACACATAACATATAAAGGCTATTTGGTGTAATCCTAGAATTTTACCAATTTAGACAAGTCATTCCAATTAAATAAATAATACTCATTATGGTGGTCTCGAATAGTATACAAGCCAAGTTCTAAAGTTTACAAGTCACCGGCACACTCATAGATTTGTGAATTTTGGAAAAATCACAATTTTTGAAAATAACGTCTTGTGTGCAGTTATGCAACTTAGATCTTAAACAAAAACATGCTAAAATTTTTTTTAAGTTTGATATATTAAGCACATTTTAAGCATAATTTTTGAAAAAGTTTAGGACAAGTAATTGTTAAGTGTTCTAATTCTCCTATCCCCCCACTTAAGTTAAACAACGTCCTCGTTGTTTGTATAAAAGGTTAAAAACTGGAAATAAAAAGAATTAGAACGGAAAAACTCCCCTGAGATTTGCTCGGTATGATCCTCCATTTGTATATGAGCAAAAATCAACTTCTTGTGGATTAGAACGTTAAAGCTTCATACTTGATTTATCCACAGGAAATCCAGGAAACTATAATACCACCAACACTTTAAAACACACCTAAGATAAGAAAGGTTCAACTTGCATAACACATTAGTAGTTAGGAAAAATAAAACTTAAAAATTAAAACTGAAAATCATCAGGTCAGTCGATGCGCCGTATCTTATTGAAGAAGATGCGCCGTATCGATCCTGGAATAAATACGGATCAGAATAAAGATGCGCCGCATCCTTAACCAGGGATGCGCCGCATTAAAATAAACTGATAAATAGTTTTAAAGTCGAAAATTAAAATGCAGAAAAATAAAATAAGATATGACCATTGCAGAGGATGCGTCGCATCTCAGGACTGAGATGCGCCGTATCTTCGTGCGGCCTGGACTGACTCGACTCAGAAAACAGAATGATAAATGATAAATCCGGGTTGTCTCCCGGTAAGCACTTGTCTTTATTCCAGAGTCTTCAAGTTAGACTCACGTTCAGCTCTTTAGTATCGATCATTGAAGGAGTCGGAAACATCACGCTCCTTCATCCCCAATTTAGTAATATTGAACACTCCTTGCTCGTCCTTAATTTCCACGCCGTTTTTCTTTAATATCTGTATAAACAAAGTCCTGTCCCTTTCGGGCAGAGATGACAAAATGATAGACGGGAAATTCTTATTATTATGTAGGCACAAATAAGCAAGGTGGGGTGGTAGTTCAACAAACACATCATGATTCAAATTCGTTTTCTCAACTACTCTCCTACGTTTATTAATTACTACACAATCATACCACTCATCATCAGAATCACTAACAATATCGCGTCTAAGTTCCGTAGGTACATTAAGGTCAATGAATTCCTCAAAGTCTTCATGATTAGGATTAGTTGAGTTGTTTTGAATCAATGTTTCTCCCATAAGTCTAGCTTCAAGATCGAGGTCCATACGCTCCCTTAATCCTAGCACATAAACACCTCTAATTATGCTTTTAACCGGATCTTGGCACTTATAGACTAGTTTATTATTCCCTACTCTTAATGAAAATTTTCTTTTAAACACATCCCCGGCAACGGCGCCAAAAACTTGATGCGCGTGATGTGTCGTTGCGGTTTAGCAGTTTTAATGCCTACTCAAGTTTTAAATTTATATTTAGCCGACTTATCAATAACACACACACTTAACGAGCAGTGTACCCGGTCAGTATGAAGATAATGGTAAGTAGAGTGTCGATCACTAAGAGTGGAACGTATAATCTCGTTAATCTAATCAGTATTTTAATATCCTAACGCAAGGGGGTTTCAGCCTGAGAGACTGGCACAGTTTTGTTTGCAATTAAATAGTAAAATAAACAATAGGCACGAATCAGCAAGTAGCACACACGTACACAGATAGATACTAGAGACAATAAGAGGGCTGTCCTTATGATTAAGTAGATTGTCACTTGTTTTATTGATAGCTTTATATGAAGTGTATGTAATTAACCCTTTCTCGTTGGTCCTATTCTTATCGGCGAGTAAACCCTTAATGACGACTTATGTCTAAAAGTTATTCCTAAGTGATCAATTTAGAAACAACCGTGGGAGCCACACCTTGTCCCGCAGTCGGGTTCCCGCAAGCCACTAATAAACACAGAGGTGGTCAATGCACTAATAAGTAGTAACCAAAGACATCAACATATAAACTTTAATTGATGGGAAAGCAAGTATTAAAGGGAGTGCAATCTTTCCGTTGTCACATTACACAAGCCACCAATCCTGATGAATTAAAGTTTGCTAAAACAATAAAACAAAACTACTTAATGAATTAAATACATGCAGCACCTTCTTACAGCTCTTGTATCTTCGATTTGGGTGTGTCTTGTGCTGCCTTCTTGACTGAATTCGTCCTTCTCTTCTGTTCGGTCTTTAGGTTTTCGAACTTTTCGAATCTCCCCAAATCTTTTTAATGCGTCTGGTCTACGGGGTATTTATAGTTTGTGTCTGAGGGAAGATGCGGCGCATCTACTAAGTAGATGCGGCGCATGTACTTAACTTCGCGTGGGGTCCAAGATTATAATATTCAGGAATATTCGTACACCGCCAGAAGATGCGGCGTAACTCCATGATTAGATGCGGCGCATGTCTTCTTGTATCTTGGATCGTATCTGGTGATATCTTGATAGAGATGCGGCGCATGTTGATAGTGAGATGCGGCGCATCTGGAGCAGATTAGTCTTGATCTTCTTCATTTCAGTAGACTCTTCACTTAATGCACGTTTTGCTCCATTATTAGTCCAAAATCGCCAAGTTTCACCAAATGCTTGTTTTTACCTGAGAATTACAAAAGTAAACGATTAAGTATCAATCCTCATACATAATATAGTAAAACAAGTCAAATTAATAGGATAAATGATAGTAATAAAATGTACTTATTTGAGTTCATCAAATCCTATGACATAACCGAGCATTTTGTCCAAGTTATAACATATTTTATCCACAAGAACACATAAATCAAACTGCTAGTGTACGCATGTTCTTCATAAACCCTTATGATCAATAAACACATCTGTGATGTTTCTGGGTACATTCTTAACATGCATACATTCAATTCAAGTCACAATAACAACAAGCCAACACATTAATTACATCAAAACACTTTCACACGATTTTGCCCAATTCGTGCTCTAAAACCCTAAATCAAGAACAATCAATAATATGCGATTCTAGGAACAATTAAGCATGCATACAACGATTATCATAACATACTAAGCCTAATCGTACATGCAATCATATCAGAAACACATTTAATCAATTATCCCCAATTTAGCGCAAGCCCTAGATATAAAACAATTATCTTAGACAAATTCCACCGTTGGATTGCAAAACCCTTCAAAACCGTTTGTTATAATCCTGAAACAATCGTAAAAACACTCACAGATTCACTAGATCTTGAATGGATGGTCAGATTCAATGAGAGCCGTTCGATGTGTTTGGTGAGGAGAGTAAATGCGAGGGTGTGTGATGTCAGAGAAGTAAATGATATTTGACTGTTTTATTTAACTTTTCTAAACTTTACCCTATTGTCACATTTAGTCCTCTAACCTTGAACTTATGCATTCATAGTCCTATCCCACCAAATTAACTAACTCTAAAGTCCCAAATTTGTCCAACTAGGCACACTATTTTTCCATCTTATGATCACATCACCAAAAACTTTGTGAAGCAACAATTTTAGAAAGCATGCAAGTACAAATTTAAAAATTTTAAATGTTGTGTCTCCCCATCAACACTTGTTCGAAAATAATATGTGACATGTTAAAAAAAATTGGAACAAAGTGTTGTAAAAGAGGTTTGTACTTGCATTTTTTTTTTTGTTTTTTTTTTTTTTTTTTGTTTTTTTTAAATATATATTTACAGTGATAGTTTGGATGTTTGACTCATTTAATTGTTTTTGAGAAAATTTTCCAAATCATTTGGAGTCAAACATCTCATACCAATCCGGTGAACCAGATCCACAAATCTTGCATGGGGCAAGGCTTTTGTGAACAGATCCGCCAGTTGGTGTTCAGTTCCTACAAAATACAATTCAACAGTACCCTTTTCCACGTGTTCCTTGATGAAATGGTACCGAATATCAATATAATTTGACTTGGAATGCTGCACGGTGTTGCATGAAATAACGATGGCACTCTTGGAATCACAGTACATAGGAATCTTGTTGAAGACGTATCCGTAGTCCATCAGTTGTGATCGCATCCAGATGACTTGAGCACAGCAGGCAGACATGGCTACATATTCAGATTCTGTTGATGATAATGATGTACAGTCTTGTTTCTTTGATTGCCAAGAGACGAGCTTGTCACCCAAGAATTGAACTCCCCCTTATGTACTTTTGCGTGTGTCTAAGCACCCTGCATGGTCAGCGTCTGAAAAAGCTACAAGTGCAAAACCAGAATCCTTTGGATACCAGATCCCCAAGTTAATGGTTCCCTTAATGTATCGAAGGATTCTTTTTACTGCTGACAGATGCCGCTCAGTCGGTCTAGACTGATATCGGGAGCAAAGGTATGTGGCAAATACAACATCTGGTCTGCTAGCTGTGAGATACATGATTGACCCAATCATACTACGATACTTCGTAGGATCAATGGGTGTCCCATGTATGTCAGCATCTAACTTCGGGGATGAGGAGGACATTGGGGTATTATAGGTGTCACAGCTGGTCATACCATGCTTTTTCAGGATTTCCTGAGCATATTTTGACTGACTTAGAAATATACCACGGGGCGATTGGTGAACCTGCAGTCCTAGGAAGAACTTCAGCTCACCCATCATAGACATCTCAAAGTTTAGTTTCATTAATTTAGCGAAAGCGTTTGAATATTTTTTATGGGTTGAACGAAAAATAATATCATCCACATATATTTGTACAATGAGAATGTCTTCCCCGTGTGTCTGTATAAATAAAGTCGGGTCAACAGATCCTTTGGTAAAATGATTGGCAAGTAGAAATGCAGATAGTTTATCGTACCATGCCCTCGGGCCTTGTTTAAGGCCGTAAAGGGCTTTCTTTAGCCGATATACGTGGTTCGGATGTTCTTGGTCCACGAAGCCCTCTGGTTGTGTGACGTAATCCTCTTCACGGAGTTGACCATTCAGAAATGCCGTCTTCACATCCATCTGGTAAACCGTTATGTTCTTGTGAGCCGCGTAAGCCAGGAACATGCGAACTGCCTCGAGCCTTGCAACCGGAGCAAACGATTCTTCAAATTCGATACCCTCTTCTTGACTGAATCCTTTTGCTACGAGTCGGGACTTGTTACGAATCACTGTACCATTTGCATCCAGCTTATTTTTCCAAATCCATTTCAATCCAACAACATACACTCCATCTGGTCTTTCAACTAATTCCCAAACTTCCAAACGTTTGAATTGTTCCAGCTCTTCTTGCATGGATTCAATCCAGTTGTCATATGTAAGGGCTTCTTTGATGTTTTTAGGTTCAGATTGACAGACAGTGAGTGCATACATGCAGTGTTCACCATCTGAGTGGAGTTTTTGTCTTGTCATTACTGGATTATCAGGATTTCCAATTACGTTTACCAAGGGATGATCTCTTGTCCATTTGTGGGTGGATGGAAAATGTTGAATGTTGTTATGCAGATATGACGGATCCATATTGCTAGAGGATGATTCTCCAGTTTCTGGAATGGTTGGTGGTGGAGCAAATGGATTGAAGAATGCATTCCCGTCATAATCTGAAGGTGTGAGAACTTGGTTAGAAGTGGGGGAAGAATCTTCAACTGCAGGTGGAGGTGTTTGACCCATAGATGATGAGGGTTCAGGTTGAGGTGCATTGTTATCAACTGCTGTAGAAGTAGTTGCAGATTGATCAGGTTCTTGATATGTGACATGTTGAGCAGCGGAACTGGTGGAAGCATCTAATGCACTATTAACACAAACTTCATCAAACATTGGTGCAAACAAATCTTCCAGATCCTTCCTGTTAAAGGGTAAGGGTGCAGCCGAAGATTCAGGGAAGTTTAGACGGTTATGTTCGGGTTCTAAGCGGTCTTGCTCAGAAGCCATATCCGTAAGTTCATCAAAATTTGCGTGTATAGTCTCTTGAATTTCCCTGGTCCGACGATTCCAAATTTTATATCCCTTAGAATTCTCACAGTAGCCAACGAATATCCCAATGTCTGCTTTAGCCTTAAGTTTACCAAGATCATCTCTATCATTCTTCGGGTAACACAGTGCTCCAAAGACAAGAAAGTAGTTGATGTTTGGTTTTCTGCCTTGAATGAGCTCATATGGAGTTTTGTTGTGTCGTTTGTTGATCATGCAGCGGTTCTGGGTATAACAGGCAGTATTGACAGCTTCAGCCCATAGGTAGTCTGGTAATTGGGCATTGATCAACATTGTTCTAGCTGCTTCCACAAGCGTACGGTTTCGTTTTTCAACTACACCATTCTGTTCGAGAGTGCGAGCAATTGAATATTGATGAACAATCCCATGCTTCTCAGTGTATTCCCGAAGGTTTTGATTCTTAAATTCAGTTCCGTTGTCTGTTCGAATAATCCTGACGGTGTTACGGACTTGAACTTGAATCTTCGTGAGAAACGTGATGACCATTGAAGGAACTTGATCTTTTGTCCGAAGAAAGTAGACCCATGTCCATCGTGAGTAATCATCCACTATTACCAAAATGTACCTTTTCCCGTTTATAGTTTGAACCTGCATTGGACCACACAAATCCATATGTAGCAGCTGGAGGACATGATCTGTGCTGTGTTCTGTTTTGGGAGGAAAGTGAGCACGGTGACTTTTCCCTTGTTCACATGCAGAACACAAATGATCTTTGGCATATCTGAATTTGGGTAATCCGTCAACTAATTTATTCCTTGCAAGGTCAGTCATGGTTTTGAAATTGAGATGAGACAATCTTTTATGCCATAACCACGCCTTTCTGGGATTAGCCTTGGAGAGTAAACAGATAGGAGATGATCCTGTCATGCCTTCAAAGGATATGGTGTATAGACTGGTTCCCCGTTTTCCTTTCATCAAATCATTTCCTTGAAGATCACGAATGAAGCAAGTTTTCTCCCGAAATGCTACTTCTAATTCTCCGTCACAGAATTGTCCCACTGAGAATAGATTGTGACCAAGGCCTTCAACATAGTATACACGACTGATTTCGATGTTCCCATTAACATAATCTCCATAGCCCATGATTGCTGCGAAGTGATCATTCCCGAACCTGACCGTTCCGATGAACTTTGCAATAAAGTTTGTTAGAAGCTTGAGGTTGCCGGTCATGTGTTGGGAACACCCGTTATCAACAATCCAGAGGACAATTTGTATCACATGCACACAAATTTTGGAAACAGGTGGAGAATTGGTAACGGTTGGACCCGTTGGGTTAGTAACACAAGATTTAATTATCTTAGGAACCCATGTAAAACTTGCTGTGTTTTGTAACCAACGTTGCCATGTCCAACTAGTCTCAGCCTTTTTCCTAATAAATGCACTAGGTGATTTGGTTGTCTTGGGTTTGGCTATGGGTGTTTCAATGGTTTGCTCAGAAACTACTAGAGGTGGTTTCCCTAAAATGGACTTGGCAACAGTTTTGAGCCTAGAGGAAGAGCCACTAGTTCGTTTCTTTTTTCGTTTCAACAGAGTTTTAGCAATGCAGTTTTGATGATCACCAGATAGTATACTAGCACGACAAACAATACAACTAGCGTCAACCATAACATCATCATTAACATTCATAGATTTAACGTCTGTTACAACATTACTAGAATTAGACTTAGAGAAGTTTGATTCTATTCCTGACATTACATGCGTTTTATTCAAACTACTTGCTTTAACATTAACTTCTGCAGACTTAGATGATCCATTCCTAGGTTTCTGGACTCTACGCTTCTTTTGTTTCTTGTAGGTCTTTGAGTTGCTAGCCTTAGACATGGTATCTAATCCTGTGGAAATTGAAGTAGTTTCATTAGTGGTTAAGTCTGATGTTTCTTGTAGAGCATACGCACGTACGCATCAAGTTTTTGGCGCCGCTGCCGGGGAGTGAATTGTCATTATCTGTTAATTTGATTAGTATTTTAATTAGGTTTTTCTTTTTAATTTTTAATCTAACCGCTAACCGTGTTGTGTATTAGATTAATTGCATTCATTGTATTATTTGCATATTTTCTGTTTTGTGTGTTATTTGTTTTCTTTTATTTTTGTTTATTTTCGTTTGTTTTTATTTTTGTTTTTATTTTTCGTATTTTCTGTATTCTGCTATCGTTGTACTGAGCTAATTCAAACGATACGGCGCATCTATTTTCATAGATACGGCGTATTGCGTTTAATTTTTATAAAGTACAACGCGTTTAATTAATTCGAATACGGCGCATCTTTCCCCAAGATAAGGCGTATTCTGTTTTTCATAAGAAATTTTTTCTAAACGATAACGCTATACGACGCATCTGCTTTAGCAGATACGGCGTATCTATTATTTTAATTAAAAACAGTTTTCGAGTTATTAAACAGATACGACGCATCGATCTCTGTCGATACGGCGCATCTTTACTGATAATCAAAAATTTTATATTTTGAAACGTAACGAAGTTACGGCGTATTAGTTTTTGCTGATACGACGCATTAAAATTTTTATAAGTATAACTAATTTTTGATTATTTAAACATACGGCGCATTTGATTTATCGAGCGCGGCGTATTGCTTTTCTGAATAAAAGTCTGATTTATTTTTAACGTATTAAGATACGGCGTATCCCATTTATAGGATACGGCGCATCGTCAGCTGATATCAGAAACTTTTATTTTACTTTGATTGTTTCACTTTTCTTTTGCACAAGTAAGTTTTATTTCAGGAAGATGGACGATCCGGATATTACGATGGAAGAATACCTGTTACTGGAAATGGTTAAGTCAAAGCAAGAAAGAAATAGGTTGTCGTTTCAACACACTTGGTGTATGTTAAATGATGATGAAGAAGATTCATATACCGTGAAACCAATTCCGGCAATTGTTCTTGATAGTACTTTTTCTCCGGAGAGTGCACAAGATGATGTGTATACGGAACCCTACGCTGAAGAATATTCTGCAATCGTATTACCACCATTAGACAATCCAACGAATGGAGATGAAAAGTATTCTAATTTTGATTTCGAACCATTTGACGCCATAGTTTATGATGACATACCTCAACCAGATTTTGACCCAAAAAGGGATTTTGAAGAAATCTGGGATTACTTATTTAAGGATGAAATTCGGGACGATGCTGAAATAGAAAGACCACTAGTTGAAGATGGAGATTCACAAGATGAATTGAATTCACTTACAACACAAAGTGGTACAAATTTATTTAATATTATTAATCTCGATACTAATAATCTTGCTAGTTTTCCTAAACAGGTTGCAAAACAAAAAGATGATGAGGTGAAATCCATTACACTACCTATTGAAGCACATGAAGCACCTGTGATCAACCCGTTTTTTGTGGAGCTCGAGGAAGAATTTGGTGATGAGCTCTTGAACATTGCTATGATTAATGAAGATGATGATTTCGACCCTATGAAGTATATAGAGGAACTCGAACTTTTACTTGCTAAAGACCCTTTCTCATCTTCTGCAGAAGTCAAGGGACGCCTTACTACCAACGAGAAGGAGACTCATTTTTCCTCAACACACTACTCTTTCAGATGGAATGGTCAAGTCATCCAATTTATCAACCAAACCGGGTAAGAATAGGAAAGATGTACATATATTGCCAAGGTATGATCTTTATGTATTTCTTCTATCTTTACTAGCAAATTTACACTCTTTTCGTGTTTATTGCTACTATCACCCGCACTTGATCCCAAGTGGAGGGAACAACACCCTATTACACAGTAAATAAGGGTGGAGTCAGGCTCGTGACTCGAACAAAAACAAGCGCTTCGTGGGAGGCAACCCATGCTTATCTTTTATTTTATTTTCTGATTTTGTATTGAGTCAGTCAGGCCCGCAGAAGATACGGCGCATCTCAATCCCAAGATGCGACGCATCTCCTGCACTGGTCATATCTTACTTTATTTTCTGCATTTTTTATTTTCCACTTTAAAACTCTTTGTCAGTTTATTTAATGTGGCGCATCCCTGGTTAAGGATGCGACGCATCTTCTATTCTGATTCGTAATTATTCCAGGCTCGATACGGCGTATCTTCTTCCATAAGATACGGCGTATCGACTGACCTGATGATTTTCAGTTTAATTTTTTTGTTTTATTTTTACTAACTACTAATGTATTATGCAAGTTTGAACTTTCTTAATTTAGGTGTGTTAAAGTATTGGTGGTATTATAGATTCCTGCATTTCCTGTGGATACATCAATTATGAAGCTTAAACGTTCTCATCCACAAGAAAGATGATTTTTGCTCTTATACAAATAATGGAGGATCATACCGAGCAAATCTCAGGGGAGTTTTTCTGTTCTAATTCTTTTATTTTCCAGTTTTTAACCTTTGATACAAACAACGAGGACGTTGTTTAACTTAAGTGGGGGGATTGGAGAATTAGAACACTTACTTGTCCTAAACTTTTCAAAAATTATGCTTAAAATGTGCTTAATATATAATATATCAAAATTTAAAATTTTTAGCATGATTTTGTTTAAAGTCTAAGTTGCATAGCTGCACACATGACGTTATTTTCAAAAATTGTGACTTTTCAAAATTCACAAATCTATGAGTGTGTCGGTGACTTGTAAACTTTAGAACTTGGCTTGTATACTATTCGAGACCACCATAATAAGTATTATTTTTATAATTGGAATGACTTGTCTAAATTGGTAAATTTCTAGGATTACACCCAAATAGCCTTTATATGTTATGTGTTATTAGCTAACTATACTGGTTAGTTAACCCCCGTATAAACCCTTTTGTTACTCTCACTTTTAGAGTAAGATACCCCTAGAAAAACACTCAGAGCCATTCCTTTCGTTTCTTACACCTTTGTTATAATGTTTCGTTACACCCTTATGATGAAGCGAAAAGTGTACCGCTTTTAAGGGGTCATTTAAGCCCTAAATCGTATTTATTTGATCAAATATCGCCCTAAATCGTTCCTTTTGTCATTTTAGGTACTTTTGAGGAGAAATCTGGAAAAGGAGGCATTTTGGACGTTTTTGGAGCATTAAAGTGAAGAAAACGACAAAGTCTCAAAAATCGGCTAAAAGTTACCTTTGACGGCGTCAACTTTTACTCTGGACGGCGTCATGCCTTGGCAAGAAAAGGTGGACGTGAAATTTACTCATGATAAGCCAGTGAAAATTGCATGTAAATTCTGACGGCGTCACGCTTTAACCTGATCAAGGGCGTCACGGCTTAAATCAAAAGGGGACGGCGTCACGTTCAAGGTTCGACGGCGTCAAGCCTTGATAAGCCAGAATGGATTTTTGAAGAGCTAAAGAGGGACGGCGTCAAGAAGGTCATCCGGGAACCCTAGAAGCGGCGAGGTGACGGCGTCACACTCCATAACGTGACGCCGTCAGATCCAAAAATCTATATATAGTTTTCTAATTTTTTGTCATTAGGGAGAGCTTAGTGTGTGGAATTTTGGGAGAAAACCCTAAGACGATTTTAGCTTCTTTTTCAAGGCTTTTTGCCTTGAGATCTTCCATGTTACATTGAAGATAAGTTATCAATTAATCATTCAATATGTCTATGTGTTGTTTGATTTTATCTTATTCTTGTCTTTTGATTAACATGTTAGGCTAGATTTATCTTGTGTTTGCTTAGATCTAATGAAACCTAGCTATTGATTATTGGTTATTAGTGTGTTGTTAGTTGTATTGGATGATTGTTTATCTATGTTAGGCTTAAGAAAACTGGCTAACTTCCTATTCGGTAACTTGCTTGAACGTCTTAAGAAACATGAACCAAAGGCGTACTAAAGGTTTTTATGGTTGTATTTAATGCACAAGCGAATTCTAGTGATCCCATGTTAGGAGCTTCCTAGCCGGCTCGACATAGGAGTGAAGTAGGAGCTTGTAGAGTTGGGGAAGTACGTACGCCACCCCACGAATGGTATTAAGGAATACACCCGTCATCCACGCGACTAATACACACTAATTAACCGGTAAAAGATAGTTAGGGAGTAAGGAAATCTAAGTAAACACATTTCTCTACACATAAGTTTCTCACCAACATTTTATTTTCAGTTATTTATTTTATTTGCATTTGTAGTTATTTGGGTTAGTTGACTAGCAACTAATTCCGCCCACTCTTTCAAACCCGAGATTTTACTTGCTTTCATAAAAATTATAAAAACATAAAAAGAATCTTCCTCAACCCTTAGACCTAATTAGAGTAGTCTTTCACACCTAACGAACACTATTCCCTGTGGAGAACGATCAATCCCCCGTACTTACCACTACACTATACTACATCGGTCAGGTACACTGCCTGGTGGGGTTGTAAGCCTCTTGAGATCCCTCGAGAGGTAAAACCTGTTGTAAGGTTACAAAACCACGCATCAAGTTTTTGGCGCCGCTGCCGGGGAATAGTTATTGTTTAGGTTGAATTTTTATTTCTATTAGGTCTACTCACTAGATTCCTTTCTAGTGAGATTTTTATTTTATTTTTCTAGGTTTTCTTTAGTCTATCTATTTTCTTCGTGTCTTTGGTCGTAACCATTACCATCCGACATCATGGAAGATGGTAATATCCTTAACCCCCACAACCCACCACCACAACAACCACCACCACCTCCTAGAGCCCGTACTTTAGGAGAGTATTCCCGTCCTAGCCACCATGGCTATCGAAACACCATTGAGCTCACTCAAGGAGCCAATATCACACCCTTGCGATCCGACACCATCCGGTTGGTGCAAAGCGGATGCGCATTCCATGGACTTCGTTCTGAAGATCCTAATCAACATCTCAAGGAATTTCTCAAAATCGTTGATTCTATAGACCTTGATGTTGCCACTCGAGAGACGACCCGATTGCGTCTCTTCCAATTCTCTTTGCGGGACCAAGCTAGTCAGTGGCTAGAACGTCAACCCGCAGGATCCATCACCTCTTGGGATGATCTCACCACTCGTTTCCTTGCTCAGTTTTTCCCACCAGGAAGAACTACCAAGCTAAGGAATGATATCTTGATGTTCCAACAACGTCAAGGCGAAACTCTCTACGAGGCATGGACTCGATTCAAGGACTTACTCCAAAAAGTCCCTCACCATGGCATAGAACTTTGGCTCCAAGTCCAAATCTTCTATGACCATATCAATCTCTCCACGAGGCAAACCATTGACCAATCGGCCGGTGGTAAGCTACGTGATCTAAGTGCGGAACAATCATGGGCTCTCCTAGAGGATCTTGCTCTTTATGACAACGAAAGTTGGAGTGATCCCCGTGATTTGAATAAAACGGTCAAGGCAATATCTTTGCCTACGAACAATTCAAGCACTTCCGACCGTAGGATCATAGAACTTGAAGACCAAGTCAAGTTTCTCATGAAATCCTACGAGGCTCCTAAACCTCCAAGCCAAGTGAACAAAATCACTTCTTCATGTGAATTATGTAGTGGTCCCCATGACACTCGTGATTGCATGGAACTCCCCGAACAAGCTTTTGTGGACTACGCATCCTCGCGTACCGACGGAGCGGGAGACAAGTGGTACACTTTCAAACCCGAGCCAAACCCTTATGGTGATTCATACAACCCCTCATGGAAAAATCACCCGAACCTTAGGTGGAAACAAAACCAAAACGCACAACAACCCAATTCTTCCAACCCACCTAATCGTTTCCAATCAAGCGGTTCCAACTCGAACCGTACTTTCAACAACAATCCTTCCGACAATGGTAGTACCAATAACTTTGAAGGATTGATGTCTCAATTTATGGCATCTCAAGAAGCTCGTTTAGCCAAGTTTGAAGCCGATTTCAAACAAAAACAAAGCGAGATGACCAATAAGATTGACACCTTGTTGAAAGCCCTCAATGACCGAGAAATGGGAGCACTCCCTAGCAACACGGTCAAGAACCCAAAACTAAACGTCAACGCTATTTCATCGGTTTCATCCCCTAGTTCTTGTCCATAATATTATTCGGTCAATTCCATGAGCACGTGTTTCAAACAAACCCAAGTCGTTCCAAATGACCAAGAAGTTATGACATCCAAATTGGTCAACAACATAGTTGAAACACCTCCCACTCAAAACCTTGACGAAGAATTCAAGGAGCTCCACCTTGAAAGTCCGGTTGTTGATGTGTTGGATGAGAAGAAGCTCAAGTTAGGCGAAAAAGGGACCGCCTTCGTTCAAAACAAACTACCTAAGAAGTTAGATGACCCGGGCTTATTCGTTCTACCTTGCAAGATCGGTAATTCGGAGGCTTATGACACATTAGCCGATCTTGGATCAAGCCTTAACCTACTTCCGTTACCTCTCTACACCTCTCTAAAACTAGGAAAACTTGAAGAAACCGAGGTGATAATAGGTTTAGCGGATGGGAGTGTTGCTTACCCGGTTGGAGTAGTTAAGGACGTTTTAGTACACATTGGAAAACTAACCATTTTAGCCGATTTTCACGTCCTTGATATGGTTAGCGACCCTACATGCCCCTTGTTGATAGGTAGAGGATTTTTGGCGACCGCTAGTGCTATGATTGATTGTAAGGAATCCAAGATAGCGGTAGGAGAAGGAGATACTTGGTCAGTCTATGATGTTAAGAAACACGCCTATGATACTAGTGATGAACCGACACCCCATTGGTTAGAGTTGAATAGGAGACCATCTAGATATGGACCTTGGATAGATAAAGGCTTCATAGGACCCCAACGCCCATTTTACCTAGAAGAGGACTTTGTAAACCGAACACATACGGTAGAACAACTCTTGGCTAGGGACACCGAATTGGATCCATTTGAAGACCCTCTAGTTTTTAGAAGGATGATTGAGTTCCTAGGAGTTTTGCCAATTAACCTAGGAATGAATAAGTGGACTTGTGAGGAAGATGATCATAAGTGGAGTTGGGACAAACCACCCAAAGATGGAGATGGGTCATGGCATATTAAGATGACACTGTATGACCCGGATGGAGAGAAGTTTGAAAAGATATATCGTACTAAGCGGACCAATAGGAAACTTCAATCCAAGCTTAACCCTAAAGACGTCCTCGACGACGAGCTTACTTATATAGGGTAGCGTGACTTTGAGTCTAGCTACAAGACTCGTTAATAAAGAAAAGCGCTTCTTGGGAGGCAACCCAATATTTATTTGCTTTATGTGTTTATTTATTTGTTTGTTTGTTTTTATTTGTTTCCGTATGTTTGTTTAATTTTTATTAGTATTGATTCATGTTCAAAAGTAAATTGTGAAAATGCTTTATTTTGTTTTTAACTTCGTCTTAACTACATATAAAGGTATTTTGCAAAAGATAAGTGTAAGGGAAATCTAAATCGGTTTATTAGAACACAAATGAACATGAATCGTAATAATAATAAATTAGCATACATATTCGTATTTGTTTGAGTCAAATGCTTGTATCGAGTCATAATGATGTTTTGCAGGATTTCCAGGAAGTAAGGTAAAGGTTTTTCCAGAAATTTTCCGGAAACTTAAAATGAAAATTTTTGTCAGGTCATTTCTGACGGCGTCAGGGTTTATAACCTGACGGCGTCAGATTTAATTTCCAGAAATTTTTGAAAGTTTTGTTTTCATAAAAAGTTTTTATTAAAATCTCCAACTTATAATCTCCAGGAATCTGCAAAATTATCATTCCACAAGCATTATATCCTTATATATAGATTTATCCCGCCGATGTTATGCAGGTTTTCGTGTTTGTTTTCTCAGGTTTAACAGGTTATTTTGGACAAGGAAATGTTTTTGGATCAAGCTTTTGGCGATGCATTAGTCATGGAGCTTCAACATTACTTTGGAAGAAGATTTAACCGTATTATTTCATTATCCACCGAGCGAATCAGGGGAGTATTTGATTTCATTCTTTTAGTTTTTGCTTTTACATCTTGTTATTTGAACATTGGGGACAATGTTCATCTTAAGTGTAAGGGGAGGGTAAAAGTACGATTTTAGAGAATACTATTACGCTTGATTTTTGTTTGTTTAATGGTAGATGTGTAATAAAACTGAGATAAATACCTGTTAGGGTAATTTTAGTGCCAAATTTAAAATTTTTTACAACATATAGGAGTGAAACTTTGATCTTAATGAGCGTCTCACGGATAGGAGTTATATGACTAGCACAAAAACCGTACCACTAAAAAATTTTCCACCCCAAATATATGAGGTTCACCCCTAGAATTGGTAGGAAAAGCATTTATGCTATGATGTGTGTACCGGTAGCACTTAGATTCTAGAACTTGCGTTAGGACCATTCTGAGGCCACAAGTGAGACTACATTCGTGTAGTTAGATTTACTACATGATAAGAGGCATTAGGATTAACCCGTTGTTTTACACCTGTGTTTTTGTTATAATTACATTGGCTACATTGGTCAAGTAATTCCCCCACACCCTTTGCGTTGTACTCATTTTTAGTACACGATACCCCTAGTACACCCCTCAGAGCCTATCTTTTCGTTTCAACCTTTAAGCATTTTACTTAAAGGAAGAATTTGTTTACACCCCACTTAAATGTACACCCAAATCGCCTTATCCTACCTTGTATGCACTCATTTTTAGTGCATTATTGTTACAACATTTGTTTAAACCCAAGTTAATTATCTAGTTGATTACATGGTTGCTAAGTCGAGTCATATCCTTGTACATATTGTTTTGGGACGATTGGGACTCATGGGTAAAGTACTAGTGTAATGGAGTAATGGGGAAGAACATTATTTATTACCCCCATATGTGCTAAATGTTTTAAAAAGTACTCCAAGTTTTTCAATTATCTTAATTCGAGTCATTAGAATAGTTATTTGTAAAGTTATGTAAAAGTTCAAGTGTAAGGGGAATGCAATGCCCCTATGATGTATTATTTTGGATGGTAGGGCAAAAGTGTATGCAAAAAAAAAAAAAAAAAAAAAAAAAAAAAATCAAGAAAAATACAAAAAAAAATGAGAAAAAGAAAAAGTAGAAAAAACATACGGACTACCATCCCGTTTCATTTTATGTTTGTTTTATGTTTTTGTTATTTTGTTATTTTCTTTCATTTGCTTAAATCGAGTCGAGTCTTGGCTTAGCAACATTGTATAGTACATGTAATTGATCAAGATCTTTAACTCGCCACCAGTAAAATATCCTTTATCCAACAAAATCGTGTTTTCCTTTTCCCTACACCTAACGTTATAACCCATTTAAAAGCCCTCTTTGATAGTTTATCTTTGGTGCTTACGCCTAGTGGAGGAGGTTTTCGATCCTTTCCCAAGCCTATGGTAATCTATTTGCTATGACAGGTAGTGAGAGATATTATCCGTTTTCATTTATGAGATTTATTTTGATGACACTTGAGAGATGTGAGTATCTAAACACTACTTGTGAGGTGCTAGTTTGTAATCTCCGTGCTTATTATGATTGAAGTGGAACGATTATTTGTTGTAATTACTTTTATGTTTGCATTAAATGACCCCTAACTTGTATTTTGATTAGAATAAAAGCGCATTTGCTTGAGGACAAGCAAATCTCAAGTGTAAGGATATTTGATGAAGCGAAAAGTGTACCGCTTTTAAGGGGTCATTTAAGCCCTAAATCGTATTTATTTGATCAAATATCGCCCTAAATCGTTCCTTTTGTCATTTTAGGTACTTTTGAGGAGAAATCTGGAAAAGGAGGCATTTTGGACGTTTTTGGAGCATTAAAGTGAAGAAAACGACAAAGTCTCAAAAATCGGCTAAAAGTTACCTTTGACGGCGTCAACTTTTACTCTGGACGGCGTCATGCCTTGGCAAGAAAAGGTGGACGTGAAATTTACTCATGATAAGCCAGTGAAAATTGCATGTAAATTCTGACGGCGTCACGCTTTAACCTGATCAAGGGCGTCACGGCTTAAATCAAAAGGGGACGGCGTCACGTTCAAGGTTCGACGGCTTCAAGCCTTGATAAGCCAGAATGGATTTTTGAAGAGCTAAAGAGGGACGGCGTCAAGAAGGTCATCCGGGAACCCTAGAAGCGGCGAGGTGACGGCGTCACACTCCATAACGTGACGCCGTCAGATCCAAAAATCTATATATAGTTTTATAATTTTTTGTCATTAGGGAGAGCTTAGTGTGTGGAATTTTGGGAGAAAACCCTAAGACGATTTTAGCTTCTTTTTCAAGGCTTTTTGCCTTGAGATCTTCCATGTTACATTGAAGATAAGTTATCAATTAATCATTCAATATGTCTATGTGTTGTTTGATTTTATCTTATTCTTGTCTTTTGATTAACATGTTAGGCTAGATTTATCTTGTGTTTGCTTAGATCTAATGAAACCTAGCTATTGATTATTGGTTATTAGTGTGTTGTTAGTTGTATTGGATGATTGTTTATCTACGTTAGGCTTAAGAAAACTGGCTAACTTCCTATTCGGTAACTTGCTTGAACGTCTTAAGAAACATGAACCAAAGGCGTACTAAAGGTTTTTATGGTTGTATTTAATGCACAAGCGAATTCTAGTGATCCCATGTTAGGAGCTTCCTAGCCGGCTCGACATAGGAGTGAAGTAGGAGCTTGTAGAGTTGGGGAAGTACGTACGCCACCCCACGAATGGTATTAAGGAATACACCCGTCATCCACGCGACTAATACACACTAATTAACCGGTAAAAGATAGTTAGGGAGTAAGGAAATCTAAGTAAACACATTTCTCTACACATAAGTTTCTCACCAACATTTTATTTTCAGTTATTTATTTTATTTGCATTTGTAGTTATTTGGGTTAGTTGACTAGCAACTAATTCCGCCCACTCTTTCAAACCCGAGATTTTACTTGCTTTCATAAAAAATTATAAAAACATAAAAAGAATCTTCCTCAACCCTTAGACCTAATTAGAGTAGTCTTTCACACCTAACGAACACTATTCCCTGTGGAGAACGATCAATCCCCCGTACTTACCACGACACTATACTACATCGGTCAGGTACACTGCCTGGTGGGGTTGTAAGCCTCTTGAGATCCCTCGAGAGGTAAAACCTGTTGTAAGGTTACAAAACCACGCATCACCTTACACCTTAGTCTACCCTGTAGATTAAAATCCGTGGTTGGTTAATTGCTTTAGGCAAAGTGTGTTTCCTTACATTACCTGTGTTCGCGTGCGTAATTCATTATCTATGGTTAGGTCGGGAAATTGCACAATGCAATTGGAGTGAAAGTAAATATTGTATATCTTTGAGTTTATTTTTCGTGTGTTTACTACTTTCACTATTACCGTTATTTCTGAAGTCATGAAAAGTATGGAAAAATTATCCAGAGTTATCATTATAGTGATGTGGTGAAATTTTACACATCTATGTTTATGTTTCAAGTAAAAAAAAAAAGTTGGATGTTTGTTTTAACCAACTTATGTAAAGTTTTGTATTAAGTGGTCGATATCACCACTATTTGTTGTATATTATATTTATGGATTGAATGGGAGTTGAACGTTATGGGAACGCCAACTAAGGTTTATTCTTTGATTAAGATCTTGTTGAGTATAATTCGTGTCTACCTAAAGCGTGTGTTTCAAGTGTTAAAGCGTGAGTTATTCGATGATATGAGTCTTATTCATGGGATGGTTGGGATAGTGATTAACCACACTTAGGATTTTAATTTATCTGTTTTGTTTATTTTTCATTTTACACCAATTTGTATCCCAAATATTATCCATACCCTATATTATTCTTTATCCAAACCTTTGATTTATTGAGATTAGGGATTTGAGCAATCTTAAGTATCGTAGTCGTGGATTCGGCTATGTATTTATGATTTTGTCGCCCTTTTTGATATAATATTATTGGTGAAGATTACTTGGTCCTATCTTTAGCCTATTCAAGTTAAGGATTTGAGCAATTGCAAGTATCGTGTTCGTGGATTCGATCATGTATTTGTGATTTTGTCGCCTTTTCTGGAATTTGAGATCGATAGAGATTAAGAAGAATAATTAACCCTTAAACCTCAAAACCCTATTTACCGCTTTAGACTTGTTATTCCTTGGCTTTAGTGGGGGAGATGCGTATACTTGCCAAGCTTATGATAGAATATTCGTCACGACTGGACAGTTAAACGATTAGATTTGCTTTTATCAATTTATTTTATTTTACTTCTAATTCATTAAGTGTTTGGTTGTGTGATTATGACAGAAAGGACATGCGCCGTATCTAGAAATGGAGTTACGCCGCATCTTCTGGCGGTGTACGAATATTCCTGAATATATTAATCTTGGACCCCACGCGAAGTTAAGTCAATGCGCCGCATCTACTTATCCTATGCGCCGCATCTTGCCCTCAGACAGAAACTATAAATACCCCAAGACCAGACGAAATTCGGGGTGGGACAGTTTTAGAAAACCGAAGACCACAGAAACCTAAGGCCGAATTCAGACGAAGTAGCTGCACAAGACACACCTTGAACGAAGATACAAGAGCTGTAAGAAGGTCCTGAACGTATTTAATTCATTAAGTAGTTTTGTTTTATTGTATTAGTACACTTTAATTGGTCAGGATTGATGGGCTTGTGATCATGGATTTAACCATGCACTTCGACTCCCCTTAAAATTGCTTTCCCATTAATTAAAGTTTATATGTTGATGTCTTTGGTGACTTTTATTAGTGCATTGATAACCTCTGTGTCTAGCTGAGCATTGCTTGGGTCGCCATGCCCCTTCCTCGCCTATTTATTAGATCGCCTATGCATTCTATCGTCTGTAGAAAAGTAGGAAGAAAGATAAATGGGATAGTCATAAATAATCATTAAGGGTTTACTCGCCGATAAGATTAGAACCAACGAGAAAGGACTTAATCTCGGTGCGTTGCATCGAACTATACACTTCATATAAAACTAGCAATAAAACAAGTGACAAACTACTTAACTATCAGGACAGGTCTACTTATTGTCTCAAGTATTTATCTGTGTATGTGTGTGCTTGATCCGTCTGAAAATGTATATATAAATGTAAACAGTCTCAGAACGAATACTCGTTTGTAGTGTGAAACCAGGCAAGTGATCACCTGGGTCGTTTCCCAACGAGGTGTGAATGGGCAACTGTGAAAAGCTAGGATTAGAGTGACTGATGTGATTGGATATTTTTGATTTTTGCTTTATTTAATAATTCTAAATAACAAATTAAAAACAAATATACACAATAAAATTAAACGCGAATTAAATTAAGAAAACGCGTAACAGGAAATTTAAAATGGGACAAAAACTGAAATATTATAAAATTTATGAAAATTAAAACCTAAAAATGTCAAATGACTTAAAACTTATTTAAAAACTTAAATTATATTTTTTTATACTTTTTATTTAATTATTATTAATTATTTATTATTTAATTACTTATTAAACTATTTAAATTTATAAAAAATACTAAATGAACAAGGAAAATTCTAAAACTTTTTCTAAAAATATTATAAGATGAAAAGAAGCTAAGAAAATTATAAAAATGAAAATTACTTAATTAAAATTTAAAAAGATAAATTCTATTAAATAGAAGCTATCACTATTTTTCTATTTTTGATTTTTTTAAGGTCTAAAAATATAATTATATTTTTCCTAGATTAAAAATGACAAAAGAAAATTATGAAAATTAGATTTATATTTTTCTGATTATTATTTTATTTATTATGATTTAATAACTAATAGAAACTAATTAAAAAGATTAAAAATATCAAAACTATTCAGAAAATTATGAAACTTTACAGATAAATCTAAAATATTATTAAAAATCTAGGAAAATTAAAATCAAAAGTTTAATAAGCCTGGAGAGCTGATTTGGGCAGATAAGCAGTTGGCAAATAAGCCAAAAATAAGCTAAAAAGCACAAAACTTAACCAAATGCTCAGAACTGGCTTAAACAACTTAAATAAGCACAAATCAACTTAATATGACCAGATAAGCACTAAGGATCAGCAGATAAGCACATGCACAGTACACTACTCTTATGCAGAAAATGTAGAAATATGGCAGACTTGCAGATCAATAATAAGCAGATGAATAAGCAGTAAAGGGGGAACTAATGGGGGCAAAACCTAGGTAGCACTACTGGGTATCTTAAAAACCAAAAAGCCCTATCAGAAACAGGCTAATTGGAGTCCAATTGGACCCTAGATCAGCAGCCTCAGCAATGAGTCTGCTGTGTGTGCAGAGTTTGTGCAGATGGCACAAACCAAAGGGCACCTAATCCAACTCAATTTGACTAATCTATTATGACCAGGAATGACTCAGAAATGCCAATAAACAGGCCAAAATAAGCTTGTGGCTTAATCTAGCTTATTTGGGCATTTTGAGTGCTAAAATTCCCACAGCCAAAGCAAAACTTGATTTTCTATCTAAATGGCTGATCAGGACTTGGAAACAGCTTATTATGGCAAAGTTAAGCTAATCCAAAGTTGGGGAAAAAGTAAATGCACAGTAACAATGGGTTTGACCCATTGACTGCACAAAACCAAACAACCCTTAATATGGTGACTGTCTAGATTTTTCAAATGAAATACAAAATTTTAAACTATAAGGTCTGATTTTAAAGACTAACTAACTTATATAAACACTAATTAACAACTTTTATAACAGAAATAAGCACTAAGATCAGCTATGCTACTTAAGGGTATTTTTGGTCTTTTATAAGTTTTAAGCAAAATGAAACTAGGACTACTAAGTACTGATTAAACTGAAGAAATATACTTAATGACTAGAAATAAGTAGTGAATAACAATAATAAGCTGAAATTAAGCTATGGTACAGTGAACAAGAAAATGATGCAAAATATGAAAAAAAACTTACAACTGAATGGTTAAGAATAGGATAGAACTTGGATCAGAACTGAGCTTGGAATGTCACTTACCAAGTTTAGACCCCAATCAGCTTAATCACAACTGCTTAACCCTTCCAATTTCTTATTTGACATAACTTTGACTTTCTTTGACTTTTCTCACTTTTCTTGAATAGAACAGGTTTAATCTAAAATAAACTTATCAAAAGCTATATAAAGCTTTGATAAGCTTATAGAAAGGGTGTTTATGGCTTTTGGTTGGTTCTTAATAGCTAAACAACTAAATACGAATTACAGAGAAGATGGAAACTTGAACTTTCATTATAACTGAAATAGAGTACAATACAGAAGTAAATTACAACATAATACTTGAAACAAACTGGAATTTATAACAAAAACCTTAATTGAAACTGAAATAACATTTATCTAATTTCTACACTACTTTTGGTCCTAATCTACTGACCCCTGCTTCTGTGTGCCTCTTCTTCTTTATATAGCATTTCCAAAAGCTTTCTCTCTCCATTCCGAGCTAATCCCACCCATTTAATTGCTTTGAAGTGATCTCAATCGTCCAATGTATTTTTGGCGGGAAAGTCATCAAGTGGGATTTTTAACCTGTGAGGTGGAAGAGTGAATTTAATGCACTTTAGATTGTTAGGGAGTGTATTGGGAAGGAGGAGGTGAGGTGTTGGGTGGTTTTGCAGAGAAAACGTGGGCGTGGTGGTTTTGGCGGGGTGGTTTAAGGAAGAAGACGAGTCAAACATATGTTTGACCCTGAGATATTAAATAAGGGTGTGGGTCGGGTTTATATATAAAGGGATTGGGCTTGGTTTATGGTTTTGGGTTGTAACTGGGTAAATGGGTTTAGTTATTTAGGATTGGATTTGGATTTTAGGGGTTAGTGTTGGATCCGGATTTTGGTTAGTTAAACAAGGACCATTTTTGTAATTTTGGATTTTTGAGGGGTTGATAGTGTAATATTTCCAAAGTTATCACAAGGGTATTTCTTGCCAAATGTGAATAGTACAAGGGCATAAAACATAATTTTCCATTTTAAAACACCCGGGGACTAATATTGACATTTTTCAAACTTGGGGGACCAAAGTTGTAATTTTGCAAACTTGAACCTTAAAGGACTAATCTTGACAACTTATGAATCCCCAAGGACCTTTGATGATATTTAACATGTTTTGAATAACCAGGGACTAGTTCTGCCAATTTGTGAAACTTCAGGGACTGAAAATGACAATTATGCAAACTTTGTTCGTTTTTCACTTGTTTTCAATCTTTTTGTTCCTGAATCATATAAAAACACTTTTTATGATATTTTCTGTATTATTTGACTTTTCAAAGCATTTTTGGCCTTTTATGTGGGTTTGAACAAGGTAAATATATGTGTATTTAGACACATATCAGTGCTACTCGCTGATTCGTGCTTATTAGTTTAGTTTATATTTAATCACAACCAAACCGTGCCAGTCTCTCAGGCTGAACCCCCTTGCGTTAGATTAGGTTGTATAGCTAACTTAAGATATTAAAATACTGATTAGAATAACTAGATAATACGTTCCACTCTTAGTGATCGACACTCTACTTACCATTATATTCATACTGACCGGGTACACTGCTCGTTAAAGTGTGTGTGTTATTGATAAGTCGGCTAAATATAAATTTAAAACATGAATACTGCTAAAACCACAACAACATACCGTGGGTATAAATTAGAGCATACGCACGCACGCATCAGACATCATTTTCATTTTGATTCTCACTTTCAGAAGTATGACTGTTTTGAAATGACAAAGATGTTTTTAGATGTTGGTAATTTAATTCAAATATGACACTTTGATGTTGACACCAGTCAAGCCTCTTTTGAAGGTTGAAAACTTTATTTTCCACATCATGGTTGATTTGACGAAGATCCTCATTCTCTTTTACCAAATTTTCTATCTCCATTTGCAACATCTCAACATTTGCAGCATGATCATTCACAAGTAACTCATTGCATGACTCATAAAGCGAATTCATTATCACAGAAACAACGTCATAACACAGAACTTTTTCTAAGAGTCGATCATTTTCTTTTGCTAAAGTTTTCTTTTGAAGCTTTTGTCTTTGAACTTTGTCATCTTTAGCTTTGAAAATGCTCTTCATGGATGCTACTTCCGTTTGTAATTCTTGTTCCCATTGTGTTGCACATTTCTTCAGATGTTTGACATGAGGCAGAATTTTCTTTTGAAGAATATCTCGCTTTTCTTTCGCGACTGGGGAAAGAAAAGTAGAGACTTCGATTTGAGAACTAAACTCAATTTCATTCTCCAAAAGAAATATGTCTTCCATAAATGTCTTAAAATATCGAAGAATTCGACATTCTTGAGGCATTTGTGGATCAACTTCATCCTCTTTCAAAGCATCCTTGAGATTTGTAACAGTTTTGGACACAGGAATTACTGAAGAAGAAGCATGTATGTAGGTGTTTAACAACGTTTGTTCTGGTTTGTCCTTTGGAGGGACAAATGATTTACTTATATGAGGTCTTGCGTTATAATCATAATGAACTCTGGAAAAATCTTTGTCTGTTTTTGGTCGACTCTCAAGTTCTTTTTGACGTTCAAGATGTGCAAGTTCTTCATCATTACTAAGCACAACAACTCTTTGAAAGGTATCATCAAGTAATAAATCTGCATTGTATAACTTGGGATTTTTGCTGAGTGCTTTAGAAAGAAAACGTGGTTGGTCACAGCCAATAGCAAATCCAAATCCTTTCGGAACTGGTTTTACCGTTAGCCTTTGAATTTGAGTTATTGATTCACCATTTTTGTATACAATAGTTTGAAACTCTTTAAGTTTGGATTCCAAAGTGACAATTTCTTCAAGATATGAGTTGACGCGTTTGCTTGAGGCTTGCTTTTCTTCAAGAAGATTATTTTGAGATGTTGAAAGCTCGGATTGAGTTTTTAACAGCTCAGAATTTAAAGTATCAATTTGTTTTTTGAATTCAAATTGATCCTTCTCTTTTTTAGAGAGGAGCTCAGCCTTGGAAACGGTTAGCTCACGAACTTGACTTTCTAAATCTTGAACTTTGACGTACTCTTTTTGGAAAGCAATCTCAAAACCTTTTTCACGTTTTTCTTGTTTTTGATATCCTGAAAGTTGTAGTTTATAGCACTCATTGTCCTTCGTTAACAATGCAATTTTTGCTTTCAGATTTTGATTGATTTCATTGCATTTCTCAATTTGTGATTGGGTGGTCATTAACAAGGCCTGAAGCTCTGAATCTTGATCAGGCAAAGGATCATTTTGTTCAAGATGATCATAATTTTCATCGTCAATAGAATCATCAAATGAAACGACGGTTTTATCATCATCAAATGATACAACAGTGTTTATTTGATCATCTGATGAGAATGATGAATTATGTTGAACAGAATTTTCATTTGTAGATGAAGATGCAGATGGTGAAGCAATTTCATGTATAAGACATTGTGGATCAGGTACCTGAGAAAGACCATCGGTATCATAAACCGGGCCTGTCTCGGACATGTTCAGTTCCTGCATGTTTGCCATGAGCATTACTGCAGCATTTGCTTCGAGATCTTCCATCTCATCATCAGAATCAGCACTTGCCATGAAACTTTGTTCTTTTACATTCGTTGTGCCCCTTGTTTCATCTTTCAATGCCATCATAAGAGCTTCCTTGTGATATGCACTGCCCATAGTACGAGGCTTTGGACACGCGTTTGCGATATGACCACTCCCACCACAGTTGTAGCATGTGATTGAAGTATTTGCAATGCCTTTCTATGCATTCCCAGCCATCTGATTTCTTCTCTGAGTAGTTCCCATACTGTTCCTGTTACCCCCTGCAGAATTGAACCTGTTTCCTCCTGACTGAAATCTCTGAGACCCATAGTTTCCATTGTTTCCTGAACCATATCTGCCTGAAGACCGATTCTGAATTTCCACTCTACCATCGTTAATAACAGCTTGATTCCTGGTATTGGAAGATGAACGAAGACGATTGTTGGATTTGGTGAACTTGCCAAATGCCTTAGCAATTAATCCAAATGCTTCATTGAGAGAGTTGAATGCATCCTCTTCTTCATCATAATCAGCGTTTGAGTTTACTTTCATCTCACATTAAAATCATGTGTTTTAAAACCTGCCACGACGTACATTAAAGCAAACCTTCTTATTTATATGATGGCGTCTCTCTAAAATAAGACAACAAAGTTAGTTACTAAAAATGTACCCAAGTAATTTACTCAACTTTTTTTTTTTTTTTTTTTTTTTTATTTTTAATTCTCAATTCTCAAATTCAGTGATAGGGAATTACGGATTACGTAAAGTAGTAGATCATCATATCATACTATACTTGCAATAAATTCAATGATAGGGAATTACGGATTACGTAAAGTAGTAGATCATCATATCATACTATACTTGCAATAAAATGCGTATAAACTATAAAGACTTGCATATATACCAAATACCAAAAAGAAGGTAACAAGAGAAACGTTGATAAAGGGCGAGTATATCATGGGAGTTTCAAATTTCATTAAATATATAATAACAATAATAAAAGCTTCGGTCATACCGAAACCCAAAACGTAGCTTGCTTTCATTTCATTCCATCATTAAATTTGTATAACTTGTTACAAAAATTCATGTCTCCCACACCTCTCTCCCTTCTTTGCGCTCTTCTTCTTACTCTTCCTCTTGCCATTCTTTTCACTATCAATACCGACACCACCACAACCCTACTCCCACCACTTCTCACCACCATTTCACCACCACCAACGTTGAAAAAAATTGTTCATGCACCTAGAAAGGTGGCATTTATGTTCTTGACAACGGGGCCACTTCCACTGGCCCCGTTGTGGGAACTGTACTTTAACAGTAGTAGGCAAAAGAATTTGTACAACATTTACATACATGCAGACCCTAGTCTACGACATGACCTCATTTTTAACGGAGTGTTTACCAACCGTACTATTCCTTCTAAACCCACGCGCCGCCACACTCCCTCACTCGCCGCAGCCCACCGCCGTCTACTCATGCATGCTTTACTTCACGACCCGTTAAATTACCATTTTGCCCTTTTATCACCCTCATGCATTCCACTTCACTCATTTGATTTCACTTACAAAACATTAGCCAAGTCGAATAAAAGCTTCATCGAAATACTCGAAAATGAGCCCAGCGCGTGGGGAAGATGGGCGGCGCGTGGAGAGAAAGTAATGCTACCGGAAGTTGAGTTCAAGGATTTCAGAATTGGGTCTCAGTTTTCGATTTTGACACGTCAGCATGCCATGGTGGCAGTGAATGACACGTGTCTGTGGTATAAGTTTAAGCTGCCATGTTTGCATGAAAAGATACGCACGTGTTACCCTGAAGAGAATTATTTGCCTACGCTCATGTCCATGGTAGATAAAGATGGATGTGTGCCAGCAACGTTGACTTATGTTGACTGGAAAGGTGGATACGATGGTCACCCACATTTGTTTGCTAGATCTGAAGTAGGTCCGGATTTAATCCGGACCATTAGGGGACGGAGACCAAGGTATGGCAATGAGGAGGTGAACGGGTCTAATTCGTCTATGTTTGTTAGACAAAATGACCCGTTTTTGTTTGCAAGAAAATTCGGCTCGAATACCTTGGGGCGTTGTTGGATATAGCGGAGGATGTTATCCTAAGAGATTAGATAGATGAGGGTATATTTTGTAGGTATCTAAATAATTAAGAGTACTACAAGTAAAAAAGACGGGACCAAACCCGTGCTTTTAGTCATGTGTATTGCTTTTCGTTTTGTTGTTCCTTAAATTAAGGTAGGGGGGTTGGGTCCAGAGGGGGTGTGTTGACTTACCGCTGCCGCCGCTTGTACTGTCTGCTTTGTCGGATTGTACATTTCAGAAGAAATAGGCGGGACCTATGCGTAAGGAGGGTTATTATAACACCTCCCAAGGTAGGGATATAAACAAAAATATAGGCTTTATAAAAAGTTACTAATATAGTAAGATTTCTATGCATATTTTATAAAAAGTTACAAACGTTTATCAGAGTATGGAAAAGGTAAAATGATACTCATTAGTGATAGTATCGTGTTATCAAATGGATAAAACGTGATTATATGGCCTGGGATAAACCTTATGTTTATGAGAGTAAACTTTAAACTACACGAGGCCTTACGAATTCGTGTGATGCACCGGCTGGGCTTTAGGTTGAATTTATATGTGTTTTGTACGTAATGTTTGTGCATATGTTTATATACTTTTTACTAAGGTTGCGTCAATGTTTGTAATATAAGTTTTATATAATCAGTTATATATAATGTATTAGGTAGTTGTCCATCGGAACAATAGACACTTTCATCATTTAGTACTAAATAACTCACGTAAACAATAGATACTTTCGTAGATCTTGATGTTAACACATTTTTTGTGGAAAGTAATTAAATATATCAATATAATTCAGACCCGTGCGATACACACGGGCTCGATCTAATTGTTCATAACGTATTGTTCAGTAATAATTTTCGTCATTTTGATTATGGATGGATTTTGTTGGTTAATAAGTTTCTAAGTTGTGTTTGTTAGCATGGCATGAAAATTGTTGATACCTTTATTTCGTCACTTTTAATTGAGATCGAGTCAAAAACTCAAAATGATATTCAGACTCGTGCGATGCACACGGGCTGTATTTATGTGTTCATAGAGTAATGTTTGGCGCTAATTTTCGTCATATATAACTTGGGTTGCCTCAGGACCCGATGCAACTATTTTGTTGATTTTACAGTTTAGTTCTTCTTGCTATGATTCTTTATTTTTTTCTATGTTTCTAGTCTAAGTTTTAGACAATGAGCTTATAGTATAATGGGTTTAGAGTCTATTGAACTTTTGCTTATGTCTTACACTTAACTTTTTTAAATTTGTTATTATAATTTACAAATGGGTTCGAGCTCGTTTAGCCCGTGCCCATTTAAGCCCGTTCCTGTTCGGGGCCGAGCCCGTTTAGACCGTGACCCGTGCCTGCTCGGCCCGCCCGTTTTGCCACGTCTATGTGTTGGCGGAAGGCCTAAAGTCTATTGTTCCAAACTCTATATATTCTTTTTCGTTCAAGTATTAAAGAGTCTTTTGATTATATGTTCTTTTTTGTTTTAATTGCCGGAGATGATTGGTATACTTGCAACTGCAGTATCCTTTCATATTCATCTTCCACGTTACATTCAATTCGGTAGAATTGAAGTGTTCATGATGCTTTTTTTAGTCGTTTAATCTTTAACACTTAACAATAAATATAATAAATTAAGTTCGTTGCTATAGGTCTGTATTGAATTCGAAGCTTTAGGTTTGCCACTTCGATTTTCATTACAATGTCTATGAGTTATACATCGTTCGCTTTAGTAATTATGATTTTTTTGTATTTGTGACTGCTTTAGTTACTCACATTTGGTGATTTTATCAACAGATTACCAATAAAAGTTTGATGTGCCATTTTATATATTTTTATATTTTGTTTTATGTGTTTTAGAAATGGTCGAAAGGAACAAAATTTTAGTGATGTCGATGGGTATTAAGGTGTTGTTTCACATAAGGAGTAATTTATTTAATGGTTATTGGGTTATTTTTTGCATTCTCAATAATGCTTAGGTCAAAAGTCAAAACAACTGAATATTTGATTAATTGGTATGATTCGTATACCAAGCTCCTGAACTGTGTTGAAAAATGGTATAGCAAGTGTAAATGTTAAGTTAGATGAATTGGATCGAGCCAGCTATGTTAGTCATGAAGTTTAATGTTTAGGTTTGTGAATTATGTAATTGACAATTCCAAAAGAAAAAGTGTGATTTCCTAGCATGATATCATACTCAAAGTATACTATAGTAGGATTTATGAGAAGTAAATCACATTGTATCGTAATATAGCACTTGAAATTGTAGTACACCAAGACTAATTGACTAAATGTAATATCGAAACAACCAAAATTCCGGAAAAAAATGGAAGATAATGAGAACGCAAGAACTATACTTGCAGCTGGCAAAAAGATACGCTATCAATTCTATCATGGTTATTGGTTATTAGATTTGTACACTTAAAAAAAAGTTAATTTACGTAGTTAGTTAATATTACAAATAAAAATAAAAAATGAACTTTTGGAAATCATTATAATCAGTGAAACTGGGCCAATTAAGTATGGGCTGACAACTTTCCAACTCAAACAATTAGAGCCTAAGGATTCGGGGCTTACATTGATATATATATATATATATATATATATATATATATATATATATATATATATATATATATATATATATATATATATTCTCATCTGCGCCTCCACCTCCTTTCTTTCTTGTAACACAGACCAACAAAAAATTCTATTTCATTTCAATCCTCACGAAGTAACTCCAAATCACGAATATATTAACCTATGATATTTTGTCTTGTTACAACCGAACCATACATTTTTAGTGATTTCTTTCTTGAACCATTCAACAGATACCAATGTAAAGAAATCAAGATCTCAGTTTGGTTTTATTTCGTATCTTTTATGAGATTTAAAGAACTTTAAAGATCTTTACATCACGAAAAAACCCACTCTTCATAGATCTTTTTGAAGCAAGGCCTCTTTTAATTTTCGAAAGCTATAAAGAAAGGACAAAACCAACAGATTTCATCATTTAATTTGTTTTGTTCTGAAAAACGGAATGCAACAAAAAAATGACACTTTACCCGAGACCACATAAGGATCTTGAAGCCGAAATAGAGAAATTTGAAGGGTTCATTTGTTGGTTTCAGTTCGTGGTCGTGTTGTTACAACTGAAATAAGAAAGATTTGTTGTTTGTGTTCGGTTCGAACAGATGAAGTTATAAGGATGGATCGTGTGAATTTGTTATATGTGATGAATGTGTTTCTCTAAGGTTTTTTTTTTTTTTTTTTTTTTTTTTTTTTTTTTTTTTTTGGGAGTGATAAGGTAGAGAGAAACACATAGTTGGTGGCTGGTGTGCTGTGAATCGGTTGTGATCTCATATAATGCGAATCATTAGGGTTTATTTGGATTAGTTTGGGTGTTGTAGCATTTTTATTAGGCAATAGGTCGCAGGTAAATGTTTATTGCGTAAATATGATGTTATTTTTATTGAATTGCTCTCTTTTATAAATTTCTTGCTAAATTTATAATTCTTTCACGTACATATGATTTTTGAATGTGATAATGTATGCGTTGACTACTTGAGGGGTGTTTTATGATAAAATGTATAACTTTACGTTTTCTTTCATAGCGTAATGTTTAATTATAGTTTCATTAACTGTTAATTATAACTTGTTAATTAATTGGATCGGGTCGGGCCGAGTCGCACCAACTCGGTGTTTACTAATAGGATAAAGATTTAAGAATCTCGATTAAGGGTTGTACTATATTTGACAACTTAGACAAACAAAAAATAAATTAAAAAATAATAATAATAATAAAATAAATAAATAAATAAAAAAAAAATCGCGATTTTTAAAACGTATTTTGGCATTGTTAATAAGCATTTTTAACATGGTACTAAAAATCCAAGACATTAGAAACTTTCACCCACCAAAATAAAAGTTTTAAGACTAAAGCTGAGTTATTGATTCAAAATTTGCATTTGATATTTTTTATTGTGTTAGTGCGTAATCGGTTTAAATTGTAAATCTGTTGTGAACTTTTGTAAAAGTTCTTTGACCGTTTTGGACTCTAGGTTGTTTAGACCTTGATCTAGAGAACATGATAACATAGGCGGAATATTCAAACATAGAATCAATATTATCACAACAAGGTTTTACCAAACTTTCTCTTTTTATATCATCTCAATATTGTTAAATATAATACGGTTACATCAATGAATTGTAACAGGGATACTAAGATCCTTGAGATGACAAACAATACTAACCCTAATTCTGCGTGATCAAGTGTAGAACGTGTTAGCTATACTAACAAGGAATCATAAGATCCTTCAGGTTAAACAAAAATAACAACCAGGCGGTTTCTACCCAAACCCTAAGCCTGGTTTTCCCACACACACTCACTTTTTGGTGTTCACATTTTGACACAGTGACACACACTTTAATCTAAGCTAAGATCTCCCTTTTATAGAACAAAGGAGATCTTTACAATATGGATAAGTCTTGTCAACTACTTGCTTGTTATGTGTGTCAGTAGCAAAGAAACAACTTGTTCTGTGTTTACAACTTGTTGACTGATCACATATCTAAGATATTATCTACCGTATATATTTGACTTTTATACAAATAATATCTTATTCATTCTTATCCATTCAGCAGTAGTATGACTCACTCCAACAGCAGTATCTGATACACTAGCAGTAGTATTCTTGCACTAGAAGTAGAAACTCCAACACTAGCAGTAGTATGAATACACTAGCAGTAGTATCGACACTTAGAGAATTTTCTTTTTTGCACTAACAGTACCTTCTTTGTACTAGCAGTACTAACTTAGCAGTTAGTACTGTTAGTGTATTTTCTTGAGCAGTACTAACCTTGTGAACATTTAATTCTCAACACTAATCTTCAGAACATTTAATTCCCAACATCTGTTAGCATTACAAATTGACGTTTGACAACACATTTATCACAATCACCTAATGTTGTACATACGACACTTTTATTTTATATCAACCTATTAACATAGCCATTACAAATTCAATAATATCAACAATAGAAGAAATATTAATTTTTATGCAAAAATATGTACACGTCTTTTGCAAGCCTGTTTCAATATCAATGATATGTGGTCTTAAAAAATATGCATACTCATATAAAATCTATATTATATTTTAGGATGGATAATATAATAAAACATAAAATAATGTTTGTTATATTCTTATTTGTGGTTATCTCTCCTCTAAAAGCCCAATACACAAATCACAATACCCGATCCAACACATTCCATAACCGGTTGTGATATAACCTTTGTGTATACCCTAATTTTTTTCATTTTACCTTAACCCTAGCACATACATAATATAATCCGCCAACCACTTATCCTTTCACCTCTTCATCTCTTTCATCAAGATCATCATCTAAACCGATCTAATCTACATCTAAACACAACACAAAAACTCATCTCATCTAATTATCCATCATCATTCAACGCACCCTATGTATCGGACATCATAAACTCTAACTCACAACCGTACCTTTGCCTTGTTTGTCATTTGCAGTATAATCCAAATCAAGAAAGCACTTTATGGTTTCAAGATCCTTTGGAGGGTCTCAAATAGGTTCATCTTGTTGTTGGCCTCGTGTTTTCTTGTTTGTTTTGTTTTGTTGTTTGTCTCGTGTTTTGATAACTGAAAGAAAGAAATGGATGAACCATAAGGTTTTGTTCTTACTTTAATTTCGAAGATTAAAAAAGATCAATGATGATAAGTTCTTTGGTGTTTATGGACTTGGAGGTCTGATATGCTTTTGTAACATACGAATAGAAGAATCTGAGATCATTTGATATTATATTTTGTTTCCAGTCTTGGTTTAGTGATTGTAACATGAGGTGGATGGGATTTAGGTTAGATACGGAGTTGGTTTTGGTTGTGTTTTGGACTTAGGATTGGCAGTGGTGAACAATTAACTGTTAACATATGAGTCTCGTTTGAAGATGGAATGAGATAGTTTGTTATTTATACTCATCACAAATCCAATTGAAAAGTCATCTTCCTATTTGCATTTAATTCGGTGAAGGTGGTTCGTGATGGTTCAGATTCTTTTTGCTCGTAACTGCAACCCCTTTGTGTTCTTTAACCCATAAATGAGGGCATTCAATTGAACCGATTGTGTTGCGATCACCTTGTACTGTACATGAGACACTGTAAATGTCATTGTAATTATAATTAGTGTAGTTAATTATAAAAGCAAATCAACCAACTTCGCATGGCATGAAATTAATCTGAATAATTGGTGTCATTAATACTCCACACTCATTTTTTGAACTCAATAATAATTGGTGTCATTAATACTCCACACTCATTTTTAGGACCTAATCTTTCTATATATATGATGTTTGTGGTTCCAAAATACATTTTTGCGTTTTTTCAAATTTTACAGTTTACATCTATGTCAGAAAAGCTGGAACACATATATCTTTCGTCAGTAAATGTTAGACAATATACATCTCTTTGGAAGAACGCAGTAAACATTTTTCCGTTATCTGCTAACGCTGGTCTAACTTGATAAATATTTCCGTCTTTACAAGGATGCATTTTGCAGTTTACTCTCATTATTATCTTTTTTAATTTTAATTTTATTACTATTATTATAATTGTATTTTAAAATTATCTTTATTATTATTATTATTATTATTATTATTATTATTATTATTATTATTATTATTATTATTATTATTGTTATTAATCCCTCCGTCTCAAAAATATTATCCATATTTTCATTTTGGGATGCCTCAAAATAATTATCCACTTTCCTTTTTAAGTAAAAACTAGAGAATATAGTAGGGGAATATTCTCTTTGAATGGTTGAAAACAAAAGTGGCCCCACTTTTATTAAACTATGTGATTCTTGTCTCCTGACAATTAATTTGAGATGGAGGGAGTATTACATTTACTTTTTAAATTTTTATATTTATTGTATTAGTTTATTTATTATTATTATTATGATTTTTATTCTTATTTTTTAATTATTATATTTATATTTTTTAATTATTTATTTTAATTATTAATATTTTTTTTTTTATTAAAACCAACTTCTCATATTTTTTAACTCAAACTTTATTTCTTTATCCTTTAAAATAAAAAACACATACAAACTTCTTTTTAACAAAATCATTTAATCCATCTCAATTCATCAACAAAGATGATTTTGGGTAGGATAAAGATGATTTTGTTAAAAAAGGGGGTTGTTTGTGTTTTTTTGTTTAAAAAGATGAAGAGATGAGGTTTAAGTTGAAAAAGATCAGAAGTAAGTTTTCGTAATAATAATAATAATAATAATAATAATAATAATAAAGATAAAATTAAAATACAATTATGGTTGCACCAAGGTGTACAACAAGGTGATCCACTTGGACCTCTTCTTTTTGCTCTAGTTTTACATCCTCTGGTACGCAAGATTAGAGACTCCTTTAATCTTTCCCTCCAAGCTTGGTATCTAGACGATGGTACTATTATTGGAGATACTTTGGTTGTGGGGAAGGTTTTAGAGTTTATTATGAAGGATGGACCACGGTGCAGCTTACACCTTAATGTTGATAAAACCGAGGTTTTTTTGCCTGAGAAAGACCCCAGAAGCATGCTCGTAGGTGTTTTCCCGCATAATATTGCTCGACTGTTACACGGTGTTAAATTATTGGATGGGCCTGCTAGTGTGGACTTTGAGTTTAGTAGTGAGCTCGTCATGAAAAGGGTCGCTAAAACTACTGAGCTCATGGAGGCTGTTGCTGAGCTTAAAGACCCTCAATGTGAGTTGCTACTCCTTCGTGCTTGTGCCGGCATTTCCAAGCTATACTTTTCTATGCGCACATGTTCACCTCAGGTCTTTGAGCGTGCACACATTTCATTTGATGTGGCACTTCGTTCTTCTCTGGAGCATATTGTCACTGCTTCTGGACCTGGTTTTGGTGATTGGCAATGGAGGCTGGCCACCTTGCCATTTGCATTTGGGGGTCTTGGCGTATATTCTGCGAGTGATGCCTTGCACTATGCATTTCTTGCATCTAGACTCCAATCTGCCACCTTACAGACTAAACTCCTCCGACATTCTGGTATTGTAACTCCTGGACCTTCTTTCGAAGAGACCTTGTGTGCTTTTAACGCGAAAATGGAGATTGACTTTCTTAGTAACCCGGATGAGATCGCTGCCCCAAAATTCATGAAGAAATTGGCATACATATATTTCAAACGTGTTACCAAAAAGGCTGAATCCACCTTTTGCCTATCCACTCGACAAATGGCACTTTGGAGATCGCAAAGGGAAGATTACACTTCAGATTGGCTTAGGGTAGTCCCAATATCTGGGTTGGGACAGACTATGAACGCCAGAACTTATCGATGTGTGTTATGCTATAGGCTGGGTGTTCCCCTTTTTTCTATCCAGAGGCCATGCTCAGCTTGTTCTAAGGTTTTCATAGGTGATATTTACGGGGACCATGCTGTGTCGTGCACTGGCATTCTTGGTATTAAACATCGGCACAACGTGGTGCGTGATACTCTGGTTGACATCTGTTCTCGATCCGGGGTCTCGGCGCGTAAAGAGGTTGATATCAGACTTTGTGGAGAAAGGGAGCAAGCCTTATGTCCAGCTGATATATTCCTTTACTCTTGGGATGGAGGGAATGATGTATGTATCGATTTGACCGGGTCATCTCCCTTGACGCAAACTGGTATGATTGATTTTGCGCCAGGCCGTGTGGTAACTGACGCAACACAACGTAAACGCGTCAAGTATGGGGCTAAGTGTGCGGAGATTGGATATGGGTTCCTCCCCTTCTCATTCTCCTCTCTGGGGGAAGTTGAGGCAGATGTTGTGACCTTACTGAAGCGGATCCGGAAGTTCTCTATAACTCAAGACATTGGAGCGCGTGCTGCTATTCATATCTTCAGTAGGATTAGCTTTGCTATTAGTAGAGGTGTGGGGGCCCAGATAGTGTCGAGGCTCCCCACTAATTTCTTGTAATCCTATAGTTTTTCTAATGAATGATTATTATTATTAAAAATAATAATAATAATAAAATAATAATAATAATAATAATAATAATAATAAAATATTTAAAAAATACAAATAACGAGTGGGACGACCCCCCGCGTTGCGGGGGGAGGGGGTGGGGGTGTTCCCCAACTTTTTTTTGTTGGAAAAATTATTTCGTTAATAATGGCGCAAGTTTTATAATTTTTCGAGGCCGTTTGGTACGAAAAATAATAAAAACAAAAACAAAGACAAATATATTGATTTCCAGAAAGTATTGCATATTTATATTCGTTTTTGTTGGGAAAATTATTTCGTTAATAATGGCGCAAGTTTCATAATTTTTCGAGTCCGTTTGGTACGAAAAATAATAAAAACAAAAAAAAAAACAAAAACAAAAACAAAAAAAAAAAAAAAAAAAAAAAAAAAAAAAAAAAAGCTCGGCTACTTTAGCATGAACATTAAAAAACAATATTTTATTCATTTGACAGAGTTGGGTTTTAATATAGATAGATAATAAGATAAACTGCACGATACATTCCTTTTACAAGCAAAATTAACAAAATACCTCATGCTAGACCCACGTTAGCAAATAACGGAAAAAAGTTTGCGTCGTTCGTCTCTAGGAATGTATATTATACGTTTATTGATGCAGAAATATAGATGTCATAATTTTTCTGACAAGATTGTAAACTGTGAAAATTGTCAAATTACAAAGATGCATTTTAGAGTTTACTCTTTTTATGGTGATGAAAGATAAATAGCTTATTATGTCCGCGTGAGAATGCCTTTTGTGAAAGAAAATTATTGAAGACAAGTGACATTTTCAAGTTTGGACAATTTCTTTTACCAATATAGCTGTTACAATATTGGATAAATAAAAGATGAGCAATCAACAAAGAATTAGACGATAGTTGTTTAGTTTACTGGTTACAATAGAAGTAGAAACGTAATCCAAATTAACCTACCTTTGCTTGCTATAGCGCTAGCATGTATTCACCATATGTGTACTACAACAGGCACAAGCCATGTTCTGTTTTCCATTTTTGGCCTATTTCATCTCCCAACAAGTCATGTTTTGGTATTCGCATTTAGCCTTAGTCCATCATCTTAAAAAGTCATTTTTTTTCTTTGTTTTTCCTCTTAGGCATTGCCCATCATTTTTGTGTGTTAAGTGACTCAAGTCTAATGCCCTTAAACACTATGGAAACCATATTTAAAAGACTAAAGTGCTATACAATAACAATTGATAATAAGGTAAAAGCTATAAATGTTTCATGTACTTATACATTTAATTCATTATGAACTACAACTGATAAAAATCTAATTATGCATAATATATGTTGGGAATGCTCATAACACGTAAATGAAACGATATTTACGGGATTACATTTACTATCTTGTTAGGCCGAAACACGTGGACTAGTTATGTAATATTGTAATAGGTATGCTTGTGTTAGGCTATTTATAAACCCTCCATACTTCCATGGAGGGGTGAGACTTATTGTGTAATTTACTCTTTCATCTTTTATAATAAAACACATAGTTTCCTTTTTCTCTCTACTCTCTCTCTAACTATAGCTAATCTTTACTTTTATATTCCCCGACCTCTCGAATCACACAATATCAACCTAAAACACGATCCAACAATTGGTATCAATCGCCAAGGGATAGCTTAGGTTGTTTTAGGTTAGATTTGGTAAAACCCGATATTTACGGGTTGTGCACTTGTGTGATAATATCGTGACCTAACAATGTCGTTATTATTATTGGTTGATTTGTGGTCCAATCTTGTCAAAATCGTCTTATTTTAAATCTGTTATAACAAGTTTTTATAGTTTTTACATATCGAATGTTTTAATAGTTTTTAAGGTCAGATCTGGTGGTTTATGGTCAAATAACGTGTCCATAATCAGGTTTTTTAAAGGTAGGAAATACTGGATTTTTTCTGGGTAACTGTTGAAGATCTTCGAGTAAGGATGAAGATCTGGGTTAAATTTTTGAAGATCTTCGAGTAAGACCTCAAGGTTCTTCGAGTAAGATTAAATATTCCGAGTAAGCGTGTGAATATCTTCGAGTAAGGATTTTTCTCACAATGTTTCTTCGAGTAAGAAAAGGTCTGAGTACAATTTCCGAGTTAGGAAATCAGACCTTCCCATTTATAATCCCTTCGAGTAAGGGGATATATACCTTCCCAATTTTAATCCTCCGAGTAAGGATTAACATTTGGTAGTCTTCGAGTAAGGACTGTTAACTTTCCGAGTAAGGACTTACCCGTTTGACCTCAGATCTTAACAATCATCCTTGGTCCAAAAACAGTTAAAACGAAAATGAAGAGCAAGAATGAGACCAGAAACGTAAACAACTTTAACAACCTCAGATCTATGGCAGATTAAAACACGATCTAACAACCAGTTTGATCAAGACCATTAACCAAATACAATAACACTCTTTGCGACTTCAGTGTTGTACATCATCAGTCACTAAAATCAAACCGTAACTTAACAAAAATAATACTAGACTGAATGATATGTAATTGAACTTTACCATTGCCAATCCACTTCAATCCAACTCCAAGACTAACCTAAATCCCATCGACAAGCAAATAATATTCCACCTCTTCTACCAACAAGTTACAAAAACAAATTAATCAAACCCCATCTCCATTCCATCACTATGACTCGTACATAAAAGAAACTCATATAAATTATCTCAGTCATTTCTTTTCGCGGGTTACATAAAGTAATTCAAGACCAAAGGCCCAAAACACGAAATAAATTATCCTCATCGATCTATAAGAAGTGTAACTTCTTTTATTTATCTGACATGAAAAGGATAAGAATATAACAATTATGTTATCTTCTTCCTTTGGTTCGTTCATAACAGAAAACGTAAAACACATCATTACAAACCTACCAGAGACCAATACATTGATTTTGAAGCCGTAACACATTGCTCTTCGTGGATTAAATCATTCGAACAAGAAAAGATATAGGTTGTGTTCGGTTTTGATGTTGGAGATGAGATGAAATGAGATCTAGATCAGTTTTGATATGGGAGATGCGTTTGGATAATGGATAGGATAAGGTAGGGTGGCGGATTTCTCTATGCGTGTGTTTTGGCTGCACAACAAATAAAGGATATTAGGGTTAAGTATAATACTTATACCCAAATATTTAGGTATATTTGTTATGTTGGATCGGGTATGATTTTTCGTGGGCCCGGGTTTTCATCTTATTCACTTTGGGCTGAATTGTATAACCAATTTTTATGGATTGGGCTCTTGGATTCAAAATGGTTATATCAAAAATAACACATTGGGCTGATTTTTTATTTATTTATATTTATTTTATCCATTATATTTTTTAACGTTGTTAATTTTCGGTATAATTTTCTGGCAAAAAGAGTGGTATTTTGGTTATTACAAATTTTCACGGGGATACAATTTTGACAAGATCAGGAATAAACCATTATCAAAGTTCACTTAACCAAGTAACAAAGGCTAGTTTTGGACATTTAACCGCAAGATGTGACTACGGCGTTAATTCATTATTATTTATTTGGGGTTGAAGTGGAATTTCACGGGTGCGTGTACTTAGTATCTCAAGATATCGGGGTTGGTTGGATGCATGATTCTTTGAGATCCTTGTTCGAGCTTTTATCCGTACGAATGGCAGAGACTTGAGTTGTCTAGTTATACCTGATGTAAGGAGTTACGTTGTTGTGCTTATCACTTTAGAGGAGTTACGTTGTAGTGCTCAAGTGTCACAAAAAGTTGTGGATATTTCAAGAGACGTTCATATACAATTAAGGATGGTTGGATGGGTATATGATTCCCTACCTTTATTGAAATTCTCAGTATTGGTTCTTAGTTAGACAATAGTGCAAGTTTAAGTCACTAGTTCGGGTTATTTTACTTCAGTCACAAGTTCGTCATATTGGGTTATCTCCATCAGTAGTCACTACAAAGAGCCGTCAGAATCATAATGGGGTGGGTAAAAATTTAGCTGAGAGGAGTATAAAAGAGTAAAGATGTTATCAGCAGTTGATTCTCACGGGCTATTTATGGTACTTCACACATATTCGACTAATTGGACATACAGGGTTACGCTGCCTCCGTTTCCATCGTAAACATAGTGTGTATGCTTCCGATTCCGCGAAGACATCGTGGGGGAAGAGAGAGTGGGTGTTCTTTTGCTTTCTTTGACTTCTTTGCGAAAACACTCTTTTTCCACAAGTATCTGCAATCAGGGGGAAGAAATGTGCACATAGAGGACGCATAACAGATTCACGTGATCGAACTTACAATTTTATGACTACCGGAGAGATGTCCACAGAGATGATCAGTGGTTCAGTTTTGTGATTTTGGTGTAATCGTTTCAACTTTCGCAGGTTGTGAAGTGTGAAGTAGCCTACATATGTGAGAAGATCTTGCTGATTTCTTGCATGTTACCCCCAAAACGGAGTTTCCGTAGTGAGTATAATTGTGATTATGTGACTAGTCAGATTTGCTTGGTGTGGTTTATGGTGTTATCTACAAATTCCGCTGCGTACTTAAAACTTCAAAAGTTAGAAGACATGTTAACTGCATCAAAGTTTCGAATCTGCTGAAGACAGTTTTCAGTTTGGGGGGAAGCTGATTCAGAAACTTCACCAAAAAGAAGTGTACGAAGAAGCTGCTTAAGACATGCAGCATGAATTGGGGGGAAGTTAATCAAATTCATGCATATTACATCATTTGCCTACAAGTGAAGAAAAGTTCTCAAGCTGAGGTACAAGATGAAGACAAAAAGCGTAAATTGTAGTCATCCTCAGCATTTGAAGAGCTTATGAAGACTCTATTTTACTTATATTTGTACTTGTAGGAAATATTGTAAGTAATCCCTTATATCGTCCCATTGGGGGAAGATTGTTGGGAATGCCACTAGTACAAATCTAGGATTTAGTCACACATGCTGTTTTTTGAACGGCCACATAGTCAGATATTTATGTGACTAAATGTACCAGAATAAAATAGACAGCCACACTTGATCCGAATTTGTGACCATTTCGGAATTTCATTGTCACACATTTGAATATTTATGTGACTAGAGGTAACTGGTAAATTTTTTTTTTTGATTATGTAGTCACTTATGATTTAGGACGTGTGACAGATACAAATAAGTTTGAAACATTAGTCACACTATATATATAAATATGTGACAAATATATGTCACACAATTGAACTGTGTGACCAAAATCCATATATGGTCACATAAAGTAATTGTGTATGTGGCTAATTCATATAGTCAAGTTTGTCACACATTATTTAAAAGTGACTAAATCATATAGTCAAGTTTGCCGCACATTATTTGAAAGTGACTAAATCATTTGAAGTAATATTTTACATGTGCAGCACTTAGTTTTTCCCAAAAAAAAAATTCCTTAACTTTTCACAAGCCCCGCCTAATTTTTTCCCCAAAATCAAATCGCCCTCCTTCCCAAATATTTCATTGACCATCCCAAATCTCATATACACCAAAACTAGATAGATCTGGTCTTCTTCTTCTTCTATCTCCTCAACACTCTCCTCACCAACGCCACCGCTCGCACCACCACCACACTCGCACCAAGACCACCACTCGCACCACCACCACATCTGCACCTGCATGTGCATCCACCTTCTTTAATCAGTTGAGTAAACAGGATGTTACTAATGCTTTGTTAGTTTTGGATTATGAAACCGATTAATTGCTGGTTTTGATTCTACTATTGATTGTTGGTTTTGTTTCTACAGGTCATTTATTATATGCCCTTTTTGGTGATTCATCTGCTTCTTAAAGGTGCAAAGAGTGCTCCCAAAAATATGAAATTGAAGGTACATCTTTGATTACTTGTCACTTTTTTTTACTTGTATTTGATAACTAAGTAAGTTATTTGGGTATTTTTGCAGGCGCCGCCCCTCCTGCTCCCATCCCTCTTTCCTCCGCCCCTCCTTCTCCCATCCCTCTTCCTGCAGCAGCAATAGGTATTAAATTTCATATATTCTTTTTGTTTTGCTGATTTTACTACCCTTTGTATTTGTTAAGAGGTGGTCAAAAAGAAAAAAAAAAACCTTTGTTTTATCACCTCTTCTTGTTCTTCATCACAAACCCAAAACCTTGTAACTGATATGTAAAAAAAAAAAAAAAAAAAAAAAGAAAAAAAAGAAAAAAAAAACCTTTGTTTGGGGATTATAGATGATGTTACATGCATGTTGCTAACTGTTGTTCTTGCTGTTGATATTCTGGTTCTTGTCTTATCCTATCAAAATATGAGATTTTGAGTTTTTGGGTTATTTTATTCTTATAGCAAGTTTGAGAAAACTTGATGAACAGCCTGATTGGCTAAAAGGAGAGAAACTGAGAGACTGTCAACTCGAGGGCCTGAATTTTCTTGTTAATAGGTATGTTAGACACATACCTCCATCAGAGTTGACTTGTTTCATTTACAACTCTCACTAACAATATTCACAGCGCAGTTGGAGAAATGATACGAATGTCATATTGGCTGATGAAATGGGTCTTGGCAAAACTGTTCAGTCAGTTTCTATGCTTGGTTTCCTTCAGGTTCTCTAACATTTATTGTCATATGTATCTGTCAATTTGCTTCACGAAGCTGATTAAGTTAGGTTTTTCGTTGTCCCCACAGAACTCGCAACAAATTCATGGGCCTTTTCTTGTTGTTGTTCCTCTATCAACTTTGTCAAATTGGCCTAAAGAGTTCAAAAAATGGCTTCCTGATATGAATGTGATTGTATATGTTGGGACTCACGCTAGCCGAGAGGTAGGTCAACATTGATTTTGAACCTTGATTTGTGTTTTGTGCAAATTTATAATGTCGTCTTATCTTATCCTCTGTGAAGGGCTCTTCATAAGTCAAATAATTAATCTCTTAAAATGATGTGACCTTGAAATTCCTACTGTAAAAAACAAGTTTTTATTGAGGCAAAAGCAGAGGAAGGCTGCAAAAAAAGTACACGCCTGTTTACTCATCTTTATTTTTAGGCAGAATTGCATATATATCCCTCCCAAAGTGAATAATTGCATATATATCCTTTGTACAAGTTTTTGATGCACATAGTACAATGGTTTTTATGCATACTTTGGATATATATGCAATTATGCATTTTCGGAAGGATATATATGCAAAAACCCCTTATTTTTACATATATAAGCTGTTAGCTTTAAGCTTTACCCATTTTCTTTAGGAGGCAGAAGTGAAGAGTGAGGAAGCCAACGTTGAAGGAGCTTTACTCATCTTTATTTTTACATATACTTGAAGGAGCTCACAGAGGTTTTGGTTTAGGCCACGAGTTTCTTTGGTATACTGAAAGATGTTCTGCTCTGGTATAATCCTTTATGCATTGACTGCACATCTTTTATTTTAAGTTATAGACAGAATTTACAGAGTATATAATTTTATTCTCTTGATTATGAGAAATAAATGGCACTGTTGTATTTTTGTACTTTCATTATGGGATACTTATTTAGATGACCCTAAAATCGAAATTACATACATTCTAAATGATAAATGTTACTTTTAGGTAATTGGCAAAATGAGAGCACTAATGGCAGAAGATTCAGTCAGTATGCCCAACAATTCTTTCTTACTCGATGTCGATTCCAGGTAACTATCCTAACAAAACTTAACAATAATCAAAATGGGTATTTGGAAGCAGATGACACATCAGACCGCTTTTTCCTTCGGCTCTTGGTAACTTTTTGCTTATCTCTTAAATGCAAGCACATGCACATACACATACACATACAAACCAAACAGTCATCGATGGCAAGAAAAGATATTATCTGTGCTTCTAACTTTTGTCTTTTCTAATTAAAACAGAGACATCCAGATGATGAGATTAGTACAAAAGTTACTACTGCTAGTGAAAGTTAGTACTTCTAGTACAAAGTTAAGACTGCTTGAAGTTAATACTGCTAGTGTATTAGTTACAACTGTTAGTTATAAGTTAGTACTGTTGGTTCATATAGTTAGTACTGCTTATATGATATGTATTAGTTGTTTATGGAAAAGATTATAGATACTTAGGAAAGTATTGTAAGCCGACTAGGACTCCTTGGTGTATAAAAGGAGGTCCTAGGGTATAGAGTTATATACGAATTTTATATTTGGTTCAATTATATACATTCCAATTTTATTGTATTTGAATTTGTTTTGATTATATTTGAATTTGTTTTGATATATATTGATTTCTTAAATGTGACTAAAAGATGTATATAGTCACACTTATTAACACTTTTGGTCATTGTTTGCTTAATTCGTTGTGTGACTAAATATTACAAAAGGCCACAAAAAAAAAATTCATGTGGCAATTGGATGATCAATAGTCACACAAAATATAAATTTCTTCACTTTAAATAGCATATTGTCACACTTATTAACACCTTTAGTCACTTTATGCTTAATTGTATGTGACTAAATATCCAAAACAAACATGCTTTGTGTGACTAAATATTACAAAAGGCCACACAAAAAAAAATCATGTGGCCATTGAATGATCAATAGTCATACAAAATACATATTTCTTTACTTTTAACAGCATATGGTCACACTTATTAACACTTTTGGCCACTTTATTCTTAATTGTATGTGACTAAATACCCAAAACAAACATGCTTTGTGTGACTAAATATTACAAAAGGCCACACATACATAAAATTCACGTGGCCATTGGATGAACAATAGTCACACAAAATACACTTTTACTTGATTTTAAAAAGCATATGATCACACTTATTAACACTTTTGGTCACTGTTATTTAAATTGTATGTGACTAACTCCGAAAAAACAAAACATGTTGTGTGACTAAATCATCACAAACGTCACATTTATTGTATATTCATGTGGCCATAGGACGGGAAATAGTCACACATACTGATTAATCCAACAAAACTTGTGCCTAATTTGTCACACATATTCGGGTTTTGGTCACTCTTTTTCAATGAAAACGGCCACAAACTAAACAATGTGACCATATTCTACCTACGGTGGTGCGACCTTTTGTCACACACACCCAAAAAAATGTGTGTGACTATATGCATATCGTCACACATTTTTGGTGTGACGAAAGCCACTTTCTGTACCAGTGTGCTCCTAACACGTAAGTGGAACGATATTTACGGGATTACATTTACTATCTTGTTAGGCCGAAACACGTGGACTAGTTATGTAATATTGTAATAGTTATGCTTGCGTTTGGCTATTTATACCGCCTCCATACTTCCATGGAGGGGTGAGACTTATTGTGTAATTTACTCTTTCATCTTTTATAATAAAACACATAGTTTCCTTTCTCTCTATACTCTCTCTCTAACTATGGCTAACTTTACTTTCATCTTCCCCGACCTCCCGAATCACACAATATCAACCTAAAACACGATCCAACAATATACTTGCATTTATGCATAATATACATGCATTAATTATTCATTACACATGTTTTCTAGTTATGAAGAATGAATATTTTATGAAACATATATTTTTTTGGAACAACGGTGATGTATATATAAATTAAAAGAAAGGTGCAACTTAGCAATATGCTAGGAGCACAAATATACAACGATTAGTTACAGAGAGCAGTACGTGGGTTATCGAACCAAACACTCCAATTTATGCTAGCTTTGAAATGATTATGTGCAAATAACACAATGGCTTTCACACCTCTCTTCACATAATGCCAAAGGGTCACACTAGTGCACACTAAATAAAACAAGCAAGTAGAAATGAGAAACGAGTTATGAAATGAAATGAGAGTAACGAGAAAATGAAATTTTAGTGGTATTTTCATTTAGGGGCTAAACGGTAATTACCCGAAGTATAATATTTATCCAGGATAAATATGGGTAGAAAACGACAAAGCCACAAACCCCATAGGGGGCGTGTGAAGGTTGGACGACCCCTAGAGGGGCTTGGTTTGACTTCATGTCAAACTCCAATTGTTTGAAAAGCAAGTGGAGTTATTCTAGAATTCTCAATGGCACCCTATATGTACCAACAAAATTCTAGAGATCCTCATAACTCTTCCAATAACCCTAAAAGCTCTCCCCTCTCCCTTCTTGTGTGCGTTCAACCGAGCCAAAGGGTATAAACCTTTGGTCGATTCCTTAAAGTCGACCATAGGTTGATTTTCACTAAGTCGATACCCTAGTCGACTTTATTAGTCGATTAGGGTTTTTACCTGATTTTGTGCTCATCTAACTTGCATGGGTTCGGAGCCCTAGTTCTACCTGTGCAGTACCAGTGGATACCTGACGCTGTCCGGGTGGTGATATTCTAGAAACCCTAAGAAGAGATCGTGAAGCATCAAGATCAAGAAGAAGGTGTTCCATGCGGATCAAGAAAAGATTAAAGGAACTTACACATAGCAGGAGTAACAAGTAAGTATCCTAAACACCCTTTTATGTGTTAGATTAGTTTATATCTGTGATTAGAAGATCTAACTATTAGGGTGTTGGTCTGCACAGCTTTATGTGTTTATTTTTCCGCTGTGCATGTTTTTTAGCCGTGCGGGTGACTACCAGAACCCTACAGTCGTATCAGAGCCACTCTAATCAAATATAACCTAGTTGGGGTACTTAGTAATTGCGAATATTGTCATAAAGATCGAATCTTGAATTTGGTTATGCTAGGGTTTGGTAGATTTATTGATTAGGGTTTTTTGTGGCAATTAGGGTTCAATCACTATGGTGATCAAATTAGGGTTTACATGTTTGTATCCATTATCAAAATACACAAGAGTTTTCTAAACCCTTGAGGTTCTCGATTTAAGGTTAGGGTTTTTCCTTAGTCAAAATATACAACGGTTTTCTAACCTTTGAGGGTGTCGAATTCTTAAACAGAAAACCTCAATAAAATTACCCAGGATAAAACACATAATTCCTAATTGATATTGTCACAATTACAAGAACTAGGGTTTTTTAGATTTGTTTTCTTTGCATGCAAGTAAATTTGGTCTTCTCATTATGATCTAGGGTTTTAGGTATTTTTGGTAAGATATAAGCCTTTTTTAAAAACGTGCTAAAACAATTTATGGAAACATTTTGTTTGCAAAGGTGATCATAAGAAAACAAAAATTACTTGATTAGCAAGAAAAACTAATCAGGTTTAACCTAAACCCTGGGGGTCTATTTTATTGATCTCAGCTAGATGAGATCATAGAAATTGATAGAGTATAAATCTTGTTGACCAAGCTAGAAGTTTTCATAAACTGATGATTTTTCAGTTTTACCTTATTTGGAATAAGAGATTTCCAAATATGAAAACCAGGGTTTTAAAATATTTAAAGCATAATAGGGTATTTAGGAAATAATTTTTTTTTTTATTAAAAAGGCCACAATAAAATTGTTACGGAAAAAATCAAAACTTGGTGACTTAGAGTTTCTTATTGTTACCTAAGTCACATGCTTTTAAAATTTGAAGAAAAGAGGAAAAACCCTGATTAGGGCTTGTAAATTTTTAAAAGTTGAAAATTTCCTAAATTGACAATATGTAACAATAAGGTAAGAACCGTCATTCCGGGAATGACAAGTTGTATTAGAATGCAACGGTACAGGTGAAACTCGTTGTTTGCATGTATTTTAGGATGAGCTATATATACAGTGCATGTGTATATGTAGTATATATGTACTTGCAACCATGCTGTTTGTGTGCTTTTTCCTTTTAAGGAATCATCCTCATCAGCTTCACTGTCATTTGATGACACATATATAGGGTCATCATCTGATGTGGTGCAATTACCAAAAGCAACATTATCGTCATCTGATGACATGGATAGACTATAGTCATCACCATTAAGAGCTTGAATCTTTTACCTTTATTCCTTAGCATTTCATTTTTTGTCATAATAAACAGGTCATCAAGAAACTCATTTAGATTTTCCTTTGTGATGGAATAGTATGACCCATATCTTGCCATGATCTCATCCAACAATTCATCAGTCACTTTCATGTTATTCCATACTTTAGAATCATCCAAAGTTTCAATCACTTTTTGCCTTGCCTTGGATTTGATATCTGTAAAGATTATTCAAAATACAAAAACATGTAATACAAACTCCAAAAACAGTATTTACATCATAAGAGCTTGAATAATTTAACCTTTCAAAATTTTTTTCTGTAACCACTGGTAAAATTTCACCTTGTAATAAACTATACTTATCCTTTTTCTACGTATAATTTTTTTTATCTGATCATGACTACTATCTAATGTGATGTAACTCACATCCTTGATAAACGTGCTCACACGCGGACCGACACCAACCTACTTAATGTTTATTTCACATAGACATTTCCATATGTCAAGTATAAAATCTTACGATATTTCATTTGCCACTTTACGTTAATTCGTTAACGTACGATTATTAAACGTTCAATCTAAACGTTTCCTATCTATTAGAATTTTTACGAAACCCTTAATTATTATAATATTGATTATGAGTAACTAAACCCTAAAACACTAAAGTACAACTAATTCAAAGTAAGGTACAAACTTCTAAAGCACAGAAACTCTAAATTCACTTTAACCCCTGATACAAACCCTAAATTCACTAAAACTATGATTTTATGTAATAAAATCACCAACCCTAATTACTATGTACATGTTTTCTACAAATTATAAGTGTACAAGTCTCTCAAGACAATGTACAAACCCTTAATGCATGAAAACTAAATATTTATATAAATCTCATTATAAACTTCAGTGTACTCACTTTGAAGCACACAATACAATGTCATTTTGCACAAACACTAACCCTAATATTTTTACAACATTCAAACTAAGTGTACAAGTCCCTAAACCTAAGGTACAAGTCATTGAAGCATAAAAACTTAAAACTACACTTATTTATATTTAAACCTAATTAAACTAACATATATTAATCTAACTTACGTAAACATTAAAAATATATTTTCTATATTTCTTAAACTATAGTACAACCCTACCAAGCCTATGGTACCACCCTTTAAAGCATAATTTCATTCCCTTTTGTTTTCTTATTAATTCGACATTAATGTTAAACAAACAAGCCCAAGATTAATTTCTACCCAATAAATACATAAACCAAGCCTTAAATTAAGTTTGTTACCTCACCTAAACCTCAATGTACTCATTTTAAAGCACATGTACAAACAATCAAAGCCCATTCGACCCATATGAAATTACCCAAGTTCGATTCTAACCAAGAATAAACCAAACCATTTCTAACTCACTCCTTGGTAAATTTTACACCACATAGATTTTACAAGGCCTAGAATTACTACAACACAACATGTCTTCATGATATTTACCCTAGTCAAAATAAGTAGGTAAGTTCCATGGCTCAAGATCGAAACACATCACCCTCATTACATACAACCTCACAACCTTCCATGCATCACCTCACCATGTCTCTCTTCTCATGACATGATGACCTAGCCATACTTAAAACCCTTACTTCCTTCCCCTATATAAAGTCGAGCCACATTTCTTCTTTACACTCACCATTCATTCGAAACATATAAACTACACCCACACTCAAACACCTACTGATCTTGAAGCCTTAATAGAAGCCAAAGAAAAGTTTAGAAAAGCCTAAGAGGAGGGAGGAGCTCGGTTCCCTCTTAAAGTCTCTTTTCTCAAAAACCTACTTTAATCGAGTTCTAAGCTTGTAAGTTTTTCTAACCCATTTCAACTACTTTTGTAAGTCTTAAATATCTCTAAACATGATACTAAATCAGTTTCAATAGAAAGCTAAGGTCAAAAATGAGAAACTATATGTTAACATAGGTTAATAAATGTTAAAATAATAGACTTTTTATTTAAATTTCCTACTAAACCAACTACATATAAATTTTGTAGTTTACATATTGTTGTAGACAAAATTAAAACGAAGATATAGCAATTTGAATCACCTAAAACGAGTACACGAGTCAAAAGATACGGCCAATCGAAATTACTTAAAAATCTGTCGAAAACATTATGTGACAGAATGTTAAAACACGCGAAACGAGGCATTTCTGACCCGTTTCATCGAAAAGATAAAACACGAAAGTTCTCCGGAACGACGTTTTCTTCAAAATCTTTGGAGCACGAGTCCTAAAAATGTACGCCAAGGGCTGGGTAGTAGGGTCTGTTTTAAACTCAAAACTATTTCATTTTTTTGTTTTTGTCGAGGAACCAAGACAAACACCTCTTGTGATATACTTTGATACGAGCTTTAAACTACTTGATAGAAGCGTATAAATGAGCTATTAAAACTATACACATGCTATTGAATCAAACTCATAAGTTTTTATAAAAATTTGAACTTGTTTTTCTCTTTTCTTTCTTTGTCTCAAAACGCACCAAACGCCCCTCTTAGGTTAATTATTTCGACTACCAAACAATACCCATAAAATCTGAAACTTGGCCATTTAAAAGACCTCACAACATAGATATTAAAGGAACAAAAGCATAATAAAAATCTTGCCTCGCCTCGTCTTTAATTAAACCTTGTTTTGGGCTGCTCGCTCGTCAAAAACAAACACCCTTTTTAAATCGACCCAACATCCCCTCTTTGAAAAATTATTGTGAGCAAACGATAATGGTTTAGAAATTTGGGTTTGAACCATATAAAAGATCACCCAGGAAACTATTAAAAGAATCAAGAACGTTGTAAAATTATTGCGCAGTCTCGCCTATGTTTATTTTTCTTTTGGGCGTGATGAACAAAACCCAAACGCACCCTTTTAATTTTTTTTTTTTTTTTGAAAAGCTATAAGCTAAAACACAAGTGAATAAGCCCTTATCAGCTTATTTTCAAACTTATTATAACTTATTTCAATAAGTCGTAGCAAGTCTCTCCTTTTTCTAAATTCAAAACGCATTTAAAACGTATTTAGGACTAATAACGAAAAGTATAAAATCCTTAAGGGTGAAAACTTGCCAAAACTGAAAATGGGAGTTTTCTTGGGCTAAAAGTGTAAATATCTCCAAATTATTAATATAAGGGTTGTTTTTGTCGATGAACCATAGTTGTGGGTATAAATTGTCACTTTTGAAACTATAGGGTAGAAACTGTCATATCACCAAAGTTGAGGTGTAAAAGTTGTAAAATTATGAAAGTTGAGGGGTAAAAATTGTCATTGTATGAAAGTTGAAGGGTATAAATTGTCATTTCATGAAAGTTCAGCGGTATAAATTGTCAATATGTAAAACTATAAGGGTAAAAAGCGTAACATTTTATAATTATTACGAGAAATATATTTTGGCTCAGTTTATAATAGAAACTAATAAACGAGATATGTTTATCTCAATAATAAACAAACGAAACATAAACATAGAAACATGAAATAAGATAAAATCTTATAATCCACCAACTTTTGAAGAGACTTCATGTTGTCTTATTTAAACATTTAACTGTCAACCAAAACGTTACGACACGAATACTAAAACTCACAAATATTTGAATACGAATACTAAAACTTGACATACCAACCCAGGTAGCGTGCCGGAGACGTTTATCAACTATATTTGATTTGTTTTCCATCCAGACTACTAAGGTGAGTTCATAGTCCCACTTTTATACATTTTCCAAACTTGTGGGGAGATACATGCTACAAACCGAACACAAGTATTTTCTGTATGCTTTCCTGATTGATATTGCCTAAGTTTACCTGTTGCCCCTAAAAGACCCTCCATCATGAACCATTAATCACTTTCGGGTGAACGCGAATATAGTGAATAGATCTATTGGAATTGACGACCCATTTGTGTTAGCCGTATAGCTAACCAAATGCACTTTATTTGAGAACAATAAAGAGACTGGCAAACTCCTACTCGAGGGCATAATTAATACATTAATTATGTAGTAATTTACATCAATAGTTCATTAATATAATGTCCATCCTGTTAACGTTTTGCGTGTCATGAGACTTAGGGCAATATACTGAACTGTAATATTACTGATTTACTTTCTACTTAGCTTGTGTTCAACTGATTATTACTACAAACACTATGGATTTACTCAACATTTGTGTTGACTTTTTAGCATGTTTTATCTCAGGTAACTAAAAGCACGACTTGGCACGGAGTGGCAATGGATTTTCTTCTTATAAAAAGAGTGTCCATTTTGTTATCATTCAACAAATAACGTATCTTTTATAATGTATTTTAGAACTTCCCGTTGGGACCTCTATTATGTAACTCTGATTTTAAATAATGAATGATAACAATTTTATCTAAAACTTCTCTTTTCGAGTCGTTTTCTATTTTCATGACTATGATACCTGAAGTAATACCCCAACTTATATTCCACTGCGTATATCGAAAATGGGGGTGTTACAGATTGGTATCAGAGCCATGGTTATAGAGAAACAAATATTTTCAAACATTGGACTATAACCACACTTACAAAAATAAATGATTTTACACCATACCATTTTACGCCCTTCATGCCTGCGTATCACCGTGCTCAGTACATTACCTATTAGGATTACTTTACACTAATCTTCACACACTTGATATTTACTCTCACACACTTGATTATTTCACTTTCACTCCCTTAATATTATTAATTAGTTATAATTACTATTTACGGATTACTATAGTACCATGTCTTCCAAACCAGTTGATATTACCAAAACTACCCTTCGTACTACTCGTACATCACCTACCTATCAAAATACTCCGGATACGGAAGGTCACTATGTACTAATATCTCAACCATAGCCTAATATGGAACTTACTTAAATACCACCATCATCACCTACCCACTCGCCACCACGTCAGAAACTTAGGAGAGCTACTTCAGATGAAGAGTTGATTGGTTGTCCGACAACGTTCGAGGTTGGACAGAATTCACACCAAGAAACGATTCAGAAAGATGTTGAGCCAAACTCTCCACTACCTGACACTCTAGATTCCCCAATACCAGACATCCCAGACGACGTATCTACACCTAATTCCCCTGACTATAATTTAAACCCTCGTGATTCAATATGGACACTTCTTTATCAACAAGCCAACACCCTAGACATTCACACTGAACAGCTGGAAGGGTTACAACCATTGCGTTTCAAATGGTACGACCGTAACATTGACACTCTGTTTAGAAGAGCCGATGCTGAGAGACGAGCAGTGTTTGACTTAGGAATGAAGGTTGATAAGATGAAGGATACTTACAACCATGAATTTAGAAGTTTGGATTCTAGAATCCGCTGTTCGAGAAGAGAACACAGTCAGACACATGGTAGAGTGGAAGACATTGAAATGACCCTATTTAGAAGATTTCCGCCTTAGAAACCATGTTGGCTAATCGAATGAGGATGTATCAGGAATTTCAGGAATGCTTCTCAGAAATGAAAGCTGCACAACTAAAACTTGAGGCCGAAGTTAAGCATCTAAGTCAAGAACGTAATTGATCTTAACTTCACATGTATCATTATTGTGCCCACTAAACCAAATAGTTTTTGGTTAAGTGTATCCTGTATTCTCCAATAAGCTCGAAACCTTCCGAACTTGTAATCGACTTTTAAATTCATAACAGCCTCCTTTTGATATTTCTCTCTGTTATGAATAAATTCCTTCTATTATGCCCTACTATGATGCTATGCATGCATATAATGACTTCTCATGACCTCATGCAGAATTTCACCATTTGTTACTCTCCTTAGTAGACAAATGGCTTCACGCAAACCAAATCATACTCGAAACACAATAAAAGTCACTTTCCCCTTCCTCCGAACCTAGTCAACCGACCAACTTGTAGCACATCAAGTGACAGAAACTAGGACCACTGTTGCCAACAAAGGACCAAGCACTTATACAAGAGATAGAGAATCCTTAAACTACCACATGGAACATTAATAAAAGACCTTGTATCAATTGTTTTGCAAAAATAATCGATCAAGTTATTAATATCATGTTATTTTCAGTGATTATATCCAGACCTACCATGACATTACGTACGATTATTATGATTCCCTATACCTGCCATAACTAGGCTGTAAACATATAATTCTCTAAGATAAATTTCGGAAGAAAACTTGATGAATGAAGAGAAAGTTGCTGAACTTCAGCTTTTGAAGATGAATTAGTTTGTTCCTTAGCAGTTCCATACCAAGAGTTAATCATTTATCTACGATACTAACCAGACACATCGTAATTTTATGATTCTCAATTGGTTATGACTTCGCATTGAGACCACTTGTTAGGACTAGTATACTCGAATTATGTTAACACGGTCATTACGTAAATTCTAAATTCGTGATTCTTGTAATAGTGATAGAAGATAGTCAGCATGAACAATACAAATACCCTACCAGCACTAACCACACCAATGACTCCTGAAGCTATCCAAAAGTTGGTAATCAATATCATTGGCAGCAGTACTCGAAGTGACTACAGTAGCTCACCTGAGTAGCAACAGTATGGCAATAGGAGAAAAGAAGACGGTTGTGTCTTGTAAGCATACCCATGAAAGTTTCACGGGTTGTAGACCAGCTCACCATAAAAGTCCAGAAGGAATGACTAAACCTACCATCACCCATACCCAAGGATTTCCCAACCAAGGAATTAAGCGAGATGCTACGCCCAAGAAAAATAACCATAAGAGAAAGCTCGATGATAGGAAAACCATTATCCCTAACAACTGCAAGCACCATAATAACCATGACTGCTACCGCAAGCACCTACAAGATTACATCAATTACCACCACCAACTAGAGTTCAGGCAGGAAGTAGGCAGAAACTGCATCACCACACCTGCTAATAGAGTTGGTTATCGTGGAAAGCAACCTCTATGCCAACGATGCAAGAAGCATCACACCGGAAATTGCATTGCTAAGTGCAGGAAATGTCAGGAAACAGGCCACAAGACAAGTGGTAGCAAAGCCATGAGCGAAAAGGAACAGCCATCGGCCGTAGTATGCCACGGATGTGGTGGAAAAGGAAACTACAAGAATCAGTGCCCAAACTACAATACCAATTGGAAAGACAAGACTAGTGTAAGAGAATGAGAACTCGTTAAGATCCCAATAACATCAAAGGATAACACCCATGTTTAAACAGAAGAGAAATTCCTGTTGTAGATAAATAAACGGTAGTTTAAAACTTTCTAAGTTGTATTTCCTTTTGTACTTTATCTTAGTTACGATGGATGTAACCTAAGTGTAACAACTACCTTTCTACCGTATGGAATCTCTACCTTGTAATATTTCCGTAATAATCACAATCTACGTTTCTATTCCATTCACCCTGTTCAAAGTTATTATGTAACAATACACTGTTATACCATTAGGAATTTGGCTAATATTATTTCTGACCGAACAATAGACTATCACCACCCTGTAAGATTCTCACACGAACCCTAAGATTCATTTCAAGGATACCCTATTATCACTCTAGAAATTCCTAACTCATCACCGTAGTGTGAACCAAAATTTTCTTATTCTTTTGAAAAATAATTATGTTGTTATTTTCGAAAAAACGACACGATGAACACCATCTAAAACTTTTTGAAAAACATAAATACCACAGTGACTGAGCCAAACATCACATCATTCGGTCCTCAATTATATATAGCCTGATCAACTATGTCTAATTTAGGAAGAATAATGTCCTAAATGGAACAGTTAGCTTTTCAGACTTCCTAATAACAATCTTCATTTAAAAGCAAAATTTTGAGACAAAACAAACTGTTCATAAACATCCCTTTTGACCACCCTCAATAGATACCTACACCTCTTACCCATTACCTTTATGATAGGAAACCGACAAAAGTACAAACATTAGAACCCTAATAATTCACAAAGATTTACGAAAAACACAAATAGCACGTATTTAATTAGAATCCACGAAAGTTAATACATAGCGATATAATTAGCATCGGAAGTACTAATGTTACAATGATTACAAGGAAAGGTATAGAATCGCCAATAGGTTGACCCGTCATGGCAACGAAGACCACCACCAACCCAACGATAGCAAGAGCCACCATGGGATGAATCACCTTGATTATCCTGTGCGATAAATACAAACAAACCATTAAATACGATAGCAAGATTAGATCTTAGACATAAAGACCAACGAGTTTATTTCACTTCTATTAAGGATTACATAGAAATACAACAAGGACTCATTTTAACAACCCTAGCATAAGAGTATTACCCCCATAACTTGTCCACACCAATAGCTAGGAACACGAATGACATAAGAGCCGCTAGAACGCAGACCATGAATACGTAATCTTCATCAGGAACGTACGCCAAATAGATAACCCCAAGAACGACATATACGATTGCTAGAATAGTAATGAGGTGCGGCATATTGGAAGTAATAAATGAGAGATATATGTTTGGTGGAAGAATGGAAATTAAAATGGAGTATATATAAGCAAAAACTAGCCGTTGGGTACCAAAACTAACCGTTAGTTTTACTGTTCACGACCATTGTTCATAGCAGTTAGGATTTACTGTTCATGACCGTTATTTTTCACTATTCACAGCTGTTAGATTTATTAGGTGGCGAGACATTCAAATTTATTTCATCTAGTATGAATAAAACTAACGAAATTACGTTCTCTTGAATACCGAATAGAAATTCCTAGACAACCTTTTTAGATTAAAAGTATAACCAAGGACTAACAGTGAAACGATATTATTAGATATAAAAGACATAAAAACAAGATAATATTAAATACATTATTATTTTTGAACTTTAAGCATTTTAAGCATATCAAACTCACATCAACGATCAAATCGATATACGATTTCCCATTCTCACACTCACTATCTGAATAAGTCAGAATCTCAGACTTCCCTATTTATTTAGATCGTGTGTTGAAGCCATGTTCCTATCGTTAAGATTAAATGGAACTCTGAGAGAGGACCAGAATTCACCTGGGAACGAGAAAATCAAATCTGGGTAAGATACCCACACCTTTTTCCCCACACCTCGACCAACACAGACTGAATCTCGGGATGAGATTCCTTTCAACGGGGGGATACTGTAAACACTGGTAAAATTTCACCTTGTAATAAACTATACTTATCCTTTTTCTACGTATAATTTTTTTTTATCTGATCATGACTACTATCTAATGTGACGTAACTCACATCCTTGATAAACGTGCTCACACGCAGACCGACACCAACCTACTTAATGTTTATTTCACATAGACATTTCCATATGTCAAGTATAAAATCTTACGATATTTCATTTGCCACTTTACGTTAATTCGTTAACGTACGATTATTAAACGTTCAATCTAAACGTTTCCTATCTATTAGAATTTTTACGAAACCCAAAATTATTATAATATTGATTATGAGTAACTAAACCCTAAAACACTAAAGTACAACTAATTCAAAGTAAGGTACATGCTTCTAAAGTACAGAAACTCTAAATTCACTTTAACCCCTGATACAAACCCTAAATTCACTAAAACTATAATTTTATGTAATAAAATCACCAACACTAATTACTATGTACATGTGTTCTACAAATTATAAGTGTACAAGTCTCTCAAGACAATGTACAAGCCCTTAATGCATGAAAATAAAATATTTATATAAATCTCATTATAAACTTCAGTGTACTCACTTTGAAGCACACAATACAAGGTCATTTTGCACAAACACTAACCCTAATATTTTTAAATCATTCAAACTAAGTGTACAAGTCCCTAAACCTAAGATACAAGTCATTGAAGCATAAAAACTTAAAACTACATTTATTTATCTTTAAAACTAAATAAACTAACATATATTAATCTAACTTAAGCAAACATTAAAAATGTATTTTCTATATTTTTTAAACTATAGTACAACCCTACCAAGCCTATGGTACCACCCTTTAAAGCACAATTTCATTTCCTTTTGTTTTCTTATTAATTCGACATTAATGTTAAAGAAACAAGCCCTAGATTAATTTCTACCCAATAAATACATAAACCAAGCCCTAAATTAAGTTTGTTACCTCACCTAAACCTCAATGTACTCATTTTAGAGCACATGTACAAACAATCAGAGCCCATTCGACCCATATGAAATTACCCTAGTTCGATTCTAACCAAGAATAAACCAAACCATTTCTAACTCACTCCTAGGTAAATTTTACACCACATAGATTTTACAAGGCCTAGAGTTACTACAACACATCATGTCTTTAAGATATTTACCCTAGTCAAAATAAGTAGGTAAGTTCCATGGCTCAAGATCGAAACACATCACCCTTATTACATATAACCACACAACCTTCCATGCACCACCTCACCATGTCTCTCTTCTCATGACATGATGACCTAGCCATACCTAAAACCCTCACTTCCTTCCCCTATATAAAGTCGAGCCACATTTCTTCTTTACACTCACCATTCATTTGAAACATATAAACTACACCCACACTCAAACACCTATTGATCTTGAAGCCTTAATAGAAGCCAAAGAAAAGTTTAGAGAAGCCTAAGAGGGGGGAGGAGCTCGGTTCCCTCTTAAAGTCTCTTTTCTCAAAAACCTACTTTAATCAAGTTCTAAGCTTGTAAATTTTTCTAACACATTTCAACTCCTTTTGTAAGTCTTAAATAACTCTAAACATGATACTAAATCAGTTTCAATAGAAAGCTAAGGTCAAAAATGAGAAACTATATGTTAACATAGGTTAATAAATGTTAAAATAATAGACTTTTTATTCAAATTTCCTACTAAACTAACTACATATAAATTTAGTCGTTTACATATTGCTGTAGACAAAATTAAAATGAAGATATAGCAATCTGAATCACCTAAAACGAGTACACGAGTAAAAAATACGGCCAATTGAAATTACTTAAAAATCTGTCGAAAACATTCTGTGACAGAATGTTAAAACATGCGAAACGAGGCATTTCTGCTCTGTTTCATCAAAAAGTTAAAACACGAAAGTTGTCCGGAACAATGTTTTTATCCGAATCGAAAGAGCACGAGTCCTAAAAACGTACTACAAGGGCTGGGCAGTAGGGCCTGTTTTAAACTCAAAACTCTTTCATTTTTTTGTTTTTGTCGAGGAACCAAAACAAACACCTCTTGTGATATACTTTGATACGAGCTTTAAACTACTTGATAGAAGCGTATAAGTGAGCTATTAAAACTATACAAAAGCTATGGAATCAAACTCATAAGTTTTTATAAAAATTCGAACTTGTTTTTCTCTTTTCTTTCTTTATCTCAAAACGTACCAAAAGCCCCTCTTAGGTTAATTATTTCGACCACAAAACAATACCCATAAAATCTGAAACTTGGCTATTTAAAAGACCTCACAACATAGATATTAAAGGAACAAAAGCATAATAAAAATCTTGCCTCGCCCCGTCTTTAATTGAACCTTGTTTTGGGCTGCTCGCTCATCAAAAACAAACACCCTTTTAAATCGACCCAACATCCCCTCTTTGAAAAATTATTGTGAGCAAACGATAAAGGTTTAGAACTTTGGGGTTAAACCATATAAAAGACCACCCAGCAAACTATTAAAAGAATCAAGAACGTTGTAAAATTATCGCACGGTCTCGCCTATGTTTATTTTTCTTTTGGGCGAGATGAACAAAAACCAAACGCACCCTTTTAATTTTTATTTTTATTTTCGAAAAGCTATAAGCTAAAACACAAGTGAATAAGCCCTTATCAGCTTATTTTCAAACTTATTATAACTTATTTCAATAAGTCGTAGCATGTCTCGCCTTTTTCTAAATTAAAAACGCATTTAAAATGTATTTAGGACTAATAACGAAAAGTATAAAATCCTTAAGGGTGAAAACTTGCCAAATCTGAAAATGGGAGTTTTATTGGGCTAAAAGTGTAAATATCTCCAAATTATTAATATAAGGCCTGTTTTTGTCGATGAACCATAGTTGTGGGTATAAATTTTCACTTTTGAAACTATAGGGTAGAAACTATCGTATCACCAAAGTTAAGGGTAAAAGCTGTCAAATTATGAAAGTTGAGGGGTAAAAATTGTCTATTTATGAAAGTTGAAGGGTATAAATTGTCATTTCATGAAAGTTCAGGGGTACAAACTGTCAATATGTAAAACTATAAGGGTAAAAAGCGTAACATTTTATAATTATTACGAGAAATATATTTTGGCTCGGTTTATAATAGAAACTAATAAACGAGATATGTTTATCTCAATAATAAACAAACGAAACATAAACATAGAAACATGAAATAAGATAAAATCTTATCATCCACCAACTTTTGAAGAGACTTCAAGTTGTCTTATTTAAACATTTAACTGTCAACTAAAACGTTACGACACGAATACTAAAACTCACAAATATTTGAATATGAATACTAAAACTTGACATACCAAGTAAGGCGCGTGCCGGAGACGTTTATCAACTATATTTGTTTTGTTTTCCATCCAGACTACTAAGGTGAGTTCATAGTCCCACTTTTATACGTTTTCCAAACTTGTGGGGAGATACATGCTACAAACCGAACACAAGTATTTTCTGTATGCTTTCCTGATTGATATTGCCTAAGTTTACCTGTTGCCCCTAAAAGGCCCTCAATCATGAACCATTAATCACTTTCAGGTGAACGCGAATATAGAGAATAGATCTATTGGAATTGTCCACCCATTTGTGTTAGCCGGATAGGTAACCAAATGCACTTTATTTGAGATCAATAAAGAGACTGGCAAACTACTACTCGAGGGCATAATTACTACATTTAATTATGTAGTAATTTACATCAATAGTTCATTACTATGATGTCCATCCTGTTAACGTTTTGCGTGTCATGAGACTTAGGGCAATATACTGAACTGCAGTATCACTGATTTACTTTCTACTTAGCTTGTGTTCAACTTATTATTACTACAAACACTATGGATTGACTCAACCTTTGTGTTGACTTTTTAGCATGTTTTATCTCAGGTAACTAAAAGCACGACTTTGCACGGAGTGGCAATGGACTTTCTTCTTATAAAAAGAGTGTCAAATTTGGTTATCATTCAACAAATAGCGTATTTTTTATAATGTATTTTAGAACTTCCCGTTGGGACCTCTATTATGTAACTCTGATTTTAAATAATGAATGATAACAATTTTATCTAAAACGTCTCTTTTCGAGTCGTTTTCTATTTTCATGACCATGATACCTGAAGTAATACCCCAACTTATATTCCGCTGCGTATATAAAAAATGAGGGTGTTACATTTTCGCTATGAAACACATCTTCAGGTTTTTTATCCTGTTTTACAAATCATCATAAAACATATTCGTATTTTCATGTGTCATGTTTTTATATCCCCCAATAAGTTTTACCTTACCATTGCCATCTATAAAGATAGCTAAAATGAAATCAAGAAGATACTGTTATATAAGAAAGGCAAACTCTAATATGAACTATAATATTCGGTTCCAAAAATAGTATTTACATCAATAACAAGTATAAGGGAGAAAGACATTTCGAACACCCCTTTAAGAGCTTGAAAACTTTTACCTTTATTCTCTAACATCTCTTTTTTTTTCCTCATAAACAACTCATCTAAAAACTCATCTATATCTTCATCTATCATGGTCTTGTAATCCCCATACTGTGCTTTCAGCTCATCCACTATTTCATCAGTGACCTTAACTTTTTCCCATACTAGCTTATCATCCATAGTCTCCTCTACAATCACTTTTCCCTTTCCCTTGTCATCTATAAAGATAGTCAAAATGAAACAAATAAAAGACTATTTGGAAGGAACTACTAAATGTGATTACTCATACAGAATGGAACATGAAACATAACATAAGCAACTGCATACTACTGACAAAATCATAGCAGAGTAGATAGAGGAACACCCTCCCAAAACCAAAATGCATAAAAAACACATTAGTACAACATGCTACAATAAGCAAAATCAAACTAAGCCGACACGTTAACTATTTAACACGTTTGTATAATAAAAGCTATCGATATCATATAAACATACCAATATTCGAAAGTTGGTGCTTCCTTCCACTACCAATAGGCCTTCCCCTCTTCTTTTGTGGGGTGTGTGTACTTGGGTCAGGCGATGCAACCGAAGGCGCAGTTATTGGACCTTATTTTCTAGGCCTCTCTCTTTTTTTCCATACAACAACCTCATTCCCGCTTCCACTTCCACCATCTATGTTAAAACACTTAGGGTTTGTGCAGTCTAATCAAGAAATTAGGGTTTTTTTGTGTGATTACGTTTGTGTGTAGAACCTGTTTGTGTTTATGTTTATGCTTGTGTGTATAGAACATGTTTGTGTTTATGTTTGTGTGTGTAGAACGAACAGAGTATGTGTCTGTGTTTATGTTTGTGTAAGATATTAGGTGAAGACCAAAAGGGTTGAAGACAAGGGTATAATAGTCATTTCGTAGGGCATAGAACAGTAATTAAAGAGATTTTCTAAGGATTGTTAGGCTGAGGGACACAATTTGCAGTGAAAAGTTCACAGTACTGGCATAATTTTCAAGAAAAAAACAGCGATGGCAAAGCTTGCAAATTGAGGAAACCTCAGGGACAATTTTTGCAGTTTACTCATAGATTATTTTAATCTTCCATTGCAAATTCGATGTAAATTTTGGAATTTTGTAACGGAAATAAATGATAAGGTCGTTTTGATTTAATTATTGCCTTTCATTGCAATTCTTAGAAATTTGTAACGAAATTACAACGGATAAAAGAAATATAAATGTAAAAGAAATAAGTTCATTTTTTGCAATGGATTGGCATCTTTTTTCTGCTGTTGCTATTCCTTCAGTAACTGGTTGCAATATAGTTGCAATTTTGCCATGGAAATTTATTGATGCAAACTTCCGATGAATTAGCCTGTCGTTGTAGTAGTGGTAGCAGTTAACTTTGTTAGTTTACATGGATTAGTGTAATCACAATATCATTGAAAATCTAAATGAGTGATCGTAAAGGCTTTATAAATGCACCAAGCGACTTAATTAAATCTCCATGATCCATGTTTTCAGCAAGTAAAATGTAAACCTTATACTAAAACTTATACGAAGGATTTCAGATGCTTTCTAAAAGTATTTTGATCAAGATCGCTATTACGTTGGTTTCAATAAGTCACTTTAGGTATCTAATATGCTTGATTTTATGGTTGGAGCATTAATAATCTCACTTACAACTCAAGTAATTGTAGCTTCTAGTATATATGTTTGGTGATCTTTTTTTTTTTTTTTTTTTTTTTTTTTTTTTTTTTTTTTTTTTTTTTTAAGTACTACCTTGATCCAGCTTTCATCATTTGATCCAACAGAATAGAAGAAGAAGAATTCCTTTCTGTACCATGTTGTCAAGTATAATTAGTTGGCTAAGAAAAATTAGAGGTTAATGCTTAACTGATAAGTGAATAAGCTTTCTGGATTTTCTCAAGTTATGTTATACAATTTAGATTTTAGATTTTGTCATCTTTAAGTTTTGAAGGAATTTTTTTTGGCATAAAGCCCGCGAAGGTATTGAACCAACATTTATTGGTCTGTAAATGAAGAAGAAGAAGAAACAAGTTAGCTACTATGCTCAAAATTCTACTCCATACAATGTTTTTGTCAACGTTGGAAGTATTGAACCTGCATTTTAATTCAGAAATTGTGTTCTGTTTGTTAGTCGACACATTTAGTGTATTGTGCTCAAGCCCGTTTCTAGAATATTCATTGTACTCTATTTATTGCACCGAACCTTTTATGATATAGCAATCAGTTATTCACTCTAATATGGTATCAGAGCCTACCTCAAAACTCTCCCAAAAACAAATTGTCTCTTAAACCCTAACCTTACTTTTTGTTACTGCCGATCCAAAAATCACATCAATACATCCTAACTATTTTTTTCGTAATATAAAATAACACAAAAGTCTCTCCATTAACTCTAACACTTTGTTTTGAGTTGTGGAAGTTCTCACAGTTCTTAACGAAACCCTAACCCTCATTTTTCTTTTCGTCATCGAATAACCATGACAGGATCTTGTTACAGTAGATTAGTTATTCACTCTAATACTGTTTGGGTTCGCAAAAACTAAAACACCAACTATTCTCACATTTAAAGAAAAGCACATTCCGTTACTCACTACAATTTATATATATTGTTTGTCTTATTCTACAACAACATTATAATCATCTATATTTTTGGTCTTTGTGTTTTAAAATATCTTTTTGTTAAATTTTAATTCACTCGATAGGTTGATTTCACAACTTTTATAATGGTTTTAATTTGATTTCTATGTATCCAACAAATAAAGTAACAACTGACGAATACATATGATGTAATTTTCTTCGAGCATACTCAAAAACTAACCTGTCCATCGGACGGGCCTTGGATCTAGTAACACAATAAAATGAAACCTTTAGCGACAACTTTAATGTAGCTAAAGGTGTAATTAATTTTTTAGAAAGTCGAAGCCAAATTTTGAAACAACTTTAGCGACGACAACAGTGATTGTTAAAGTCAAAGGTTGAAAATCGCTTAGTTTGTTTAGCGGAAATTAGCCACGATTATTTTGTTGTCATCGTTAAAAGTCTTTCGTACGTGGCTAAAAGACCCGATTCTTGTAGTGCCATCTCTTTCACTGTTTGTAAAGAAATCTGGTTAACACGGCAATTTTAAACATAGTAGTTTCCCTCCCTTCTTGACACGCATATAAGAACAAACCTTAAGAACAACATGTTAGCAAAAGGAGGTTAACAAGGAAATGAGGGCGGTTAAGTTAAGATTAAGCTTTTTGGTTGAACCACATATGAAACATTAAGGGTGCATTTAGTTGGGGGAAAACACCCTTGTTTTCTAAAACAATGTTTTGTGGAAAACAAGGAAAACAGAGATCATGTTCAAATCAATGTTTTCCAACAAAATGTTTTGCAAAACACCAAATCCCTTGTTTCCTAACTTAACAAGGAAAATTACAAAACAAATTTTAGTTGTTTTCCTTTGTAACCTACAACCCTCCTTCCCATTCTTCAAAATAGAAAACACAAACATCAACTAAACGCGTTTTCTATATTTTCAAGTATTTTGTGAAGATAATTTTCCCTTCCAAATTTTTACAAAACTCGAGATAGAAAACAAGAGAATTTTTTCTCCAACTAAACGCAATCTAATATTTTCCAAAACTTGAATATTGAATCAAAACGTAAACATTCTCTCTTTTGTCCCTTTCATCTACAAAAACGTGATTGTAAGTTGAGGAGACCAAAGTCCATATCACTGGGCCATCGAAACTGGGCTTCCATGTTTTAAATTTTTGGATTGCTAACCCTATCTTGCTTCTTTTAATAAATAATAAACTCTCATTTTAAAGATTTATTTCTTTTAGTAATTCTATAAATAAAACAATCCCCTAAGGGATCTTCGAATATTCCATACTAAAATATTGTTTCCCGTTTATTAAAATACTTTTTCCCCTTACAATATTATTAGTGGTTATACGGGTAACAGCAATGGCCTGTTTGTTAGCTGTTCTGTGGCCCAATTAATGTTGGGCCTTTGTTGTTGGTAGTCCATTTTTTGGGATACATATATGTCCTTCTATTACCTTTTTTTTCATTGTGTTGCTTCCGGTTGAAGAAAATGTTTCGTTCTCCTGCTCACAAGGGTTTTGGTAGGTGTATGTTTGCTTCGTTTATGGCTTCTGCATGTTTGTTTTCCTTCCTGTTTATGCCGTTTGTGTTATTTCTTTTTGCTCTCTTTTCATTTTTTTTAATATTTGTTGGCTTCCTTTTTTACAATTGCTGATTGTCTTTCTTTTTCATGCATGGATGTCCTATTAATTCTTTTCCAAAAACGTTTTTATAGATCCCTTATGGTTATTGATTTTGTTTATGTGTTATTATTGTTCCTCTGAAATTGTTAACTCCAAATATGAAAACTAAAAGTAAAGTGTACAAAAAAAGGAGGTTCTAGATTCACCTAATGAATCTTTGTCTTCAGCCCACTCATCGACTGATGTAGATGTCACTAGTACAATCAGGAAGTTTACCGACGACCAAAAAAAGGTCGTGTAGACGACATGACATCGGTACGTAGTGGATGCCGACGACATGACGTCAGCCGTTGATAGTCGAGAATGCCCAGTCGGGACTTACTGTCCCGAAGACATTTGCCGACGCTCGTGTGGGACCCACAACCATTTTCAGTCAAAGAAATTGGCCATTGACGACATATCGTCGGTACCTTAAAGTTAATTAATTGCTTAATTAGCAAACCGGTCAACGAAGTCAAATGGCATTCAATTATACCGACGACATGTCGCCGGTAATAAAATATATTAATTAAATATGAATTTATTGTACCGAAGACATGTCGCCGATACTAAAACACCTTAATTAAATAGAAACTTATAAGTACCGACGACATGTCGTCGGTACTTATAAGTGCTACTGCTGCACAACAGCAGTTTTCCAGATTTTTTTCGGAAATTTTTCTGGAAAAAATCTACACAACCCAAACCTGTACATTACCAATACCAACATGCCAATATCCCAAAACAAGTTATAACGGCTAAAACAATTATATATAATCGCTAAACACCCTCAAATACATTAAAACGTTTCAAATTCTACAAAACGGGTGTTATAATCTACGGATCAAGATGCCAATACCACAAAAGTTGCTATATCCGCAATGTTCAAGTCACCAAAATGTTAAAGTGTACAATAATAACATACGGATGAGTCAAATAGCATACGGATGGACAAAGTCAAGGTGTTAAAGTGTATAAAATACGGATGAGGACCAATAGCATACGGATGGAGAAAATGTTAAAGTGTACAAAGTAACTCATACATATATACCTCACTGCCCCTCATCATCATCGGAACCGCCATCATCCGCCCGAGCTGCCTGCCTCGCCGACGCCACTTCCACGCCCATTGCCCAAGCCTACCTCGGTTTGAGAAGGTAGCTGGCTTATCAACTGGCCCCACAGCTCGAGGTTAGTCTGTAACACATTCATAATTGCAGTGTGTTGGCGCTTAGTGGCCTTAGCATCTTATTCAACTTCTTTGATCTTCTTTTGATTCTCGGCCATCATCTGTCAATCTCGGGCCTACGGTACGAACCGGGAGGCGGCATGGGTATCTTTGTCTTGCCACTGCCTGCAAACACCCTACCCCTAACGGCTATATAACCCCGCTGCTTGCCCTTTAAAACCCGGGCAAGTATCTCTTCCTCTGTGTAGGCTATACCAGTAGGCGTGTTAGCTCCCAGATCCCGCAGTTCGCACATCTCTTCCTGTGTAGTTGAAAAAGAATGAGAAAATTAATATATTACTCGGGTTACTACATTATGTTTCAATAAATCATTAAAGTGCATGTAAAAAAACAAAAAATAATAAAATAAAATAAAAAATAAAACGGTACTTACGTGTTGAACACGAGCCTCATCATGCAACCATATACCATCCTTGCAACGCTGGTCGTGGAAGGTCTGTATCAGGGACGGATCCTGATGGTCCTCACTCCTCTCAAACTGTATATATATATATATATATATATATATATATATATATATATATATATATATATATATATATATATATATATATATATATATATATATATATAAGGTGAAACAAATTAAAAACGACAAATCAAACACCATATATATAATGAACAATTTGTAAAATAATCATAATGTGTCTTACGTATTTGTGTCGAGATGCGGCCAAAGACCGAGATCCGTGGCGGCTAGTAACCTTATTCTTCTTCCTATTTTCCTTATTGACAGCGGCCCTTTTGGCAGTCTTCTCACTGAGGTAGAACTGAATATGCTTCTCCCACACAGACGGTGTTAGGAATATAAATATTCACATGAAAGACTCGGTCACCCCTAGTATGGATTAGCAATAAGTAGCTCGTAGGTTTAATCATATTAGTTTAGATATCGTTTCACCATGGAGTCGGGTCGGGTCTTTACCCACTGTCAGCCCGGTCCATAGCCTACTAGAGGCGTTTTTATGTCTAGTATAAATAGCCCTTCCCACCCATGGGAAGGGTTGGACCTTCACTTAATATTATCGCACTTTCTCTCACTAAGGTTCCATATTCTCTCTTTTCCTCTCTCTAGAATCGGCCAAACCACTAAGAACCATACGTGTTTGATTAATGAGTAACTTACAATTGGTAACAAGAGCCTTGGTTTGATCATTTAGATTGTGGATGCTCGGATTTTTAGATTGGTTTTGTGGTTTTTCTTTTGGTTCGACTAGGTTTTATTGAAAACACCTTGGTTTGATCTTGTTTGTGATTAGACTTGAGATATGTTTGTACTTTCCTGATTAGGGCTGTTGTATGAGCTTAGTTTAGTGTTTGGATAGCTTGTTTCATCCGTTTATTGGTGTGTTTGAGTCAATTCGAGTGTTGTTTTGAAGTTGTTCCTTATTGCGATTTGAGTCTCGATAAGATTTCTATGTTGCGATTTGAGTTAGTTTTGGATTGTTAGTGTTGCGATTTGGCAGGTTTTAGTACTGCGATTTGGTATTTAGCTTAAAAGGGGAAAGAAGACAAATCGCAAGAAAGGGACATTTTTGTCTGTTGTGAGTTGCGATTTGATCTGTTGCGATTTGTTGTGTTGCGATTTAATCAAGCTGCGATTTGAAAAACTGCGATTTGATCTGTTGCGATTTGCTGTGTTGCGATTTGATCAAGCTGTGATTTGATGAACTACGATTTGGTCTGTTGCGATTTGCTTTGTTGCGATTTGATCATATCTTGCGGTTTGATGATTGTTGCGAGTTGAGTCTCTGCGATTTGAGGTGTCTGCGATTTGCTCATTGAGATTTGCTCAAACCAATACGTTAACTCAATCACAACTTAACTAAACAACAATACGTCTAATTTAACCAACCTTCATCCCTACCATACAATCACTAATCCTTTAACCGATCCAACAACTTTCATCATAACACATTCAAGTAATCAAATCACGGTCTATTCTTGATTTTTGTAAAATCCCGCGAAAGAATCTATTTCTCGGTTTAAATCATAGAATTGTAAAATCCCGTGCAAGTTTACATCATGGCAAGCACTTCTTCTGATGACATTCAAGCTGCCGGGTCCGATACCCGCCCTCCTATGCTTGATAGGACGGATTATGAATCATGGGCACAAAGAATACGACTTTATTGCCTGGGAAAAGAGAATGGTGTTAACATTCTTAAACTCATTGATGAAGGAACTTTTCAAATGGGCACCACTAGAGATGCTGTCACTACCGCTGAGGATAGAACTGTCACTCTTGGAATCGACAGGCCACATAATTACTACAATCTTAATGAGGAGGAGAAGAAGCATTATGATGCAGACATTAAAGCTTATAACATTGTGATTCAAGGGCTTCCCAAAGACGTTTACAAGCTTATAAACTTCAACACTGAAGCCAAAGCTATTTGGGACAATGTTAAAATGCTTCTGGCTGGATTTGAACTGACCAAAGAAGATCGTGAATCTCAGTTGTATGATGAGTTTGAGCACTTCAAGATGAATCCTGGAGAAAAAATCACTGACTATTATGTGAGATTTCACAAGCTTGTGAATGACATGAGGATCATCAGGATGACAATGCCAAACATCCAACTCAACTCTAAGTTTCTGAACAACATGTCACCCGAGTGGGACAGATTTGTCAATGCCGTGAAGCTCAACAAAGGATTGAGAGAGACTAATTATGAACAGCTGTATGCCTACTTACAACAACATGAAAAGCATGATGTCTATGATCGTTAATTGAGGGAAAAACTCAATCCAACAACATCTAATGATCCACTTGCATTTGTCTCAAATGTTCAGCCGTTCAATCAATCCTCACTTGATCAAGTTTATCACCATCCCTTTTCATCACAGAATCAGACATCATTTGCCCAATCATCATTGCACCCACCATCTGCTGTGAACACCCATCTGGATTCGGGATATTCTCATACTGACAAGATGATTGATAATCTCTCCAACCAAGTTTCTTTACTTGTCCAACAGTTCAGAGCAACACTCCCTCAAACCAACAACCAACTTCGAACTTCATCAAATCCACGTAATCAAGCAACTATGGAAGATGGAAGGGTTGTGGTTCAGAATGTTCAGGGAAGGCAGAATGTGAATCAAAGGAATGTTGGTCGGGGTAATTTACAAAACAGATTTAGGAATGCTAACCAGGGACAGGGACGGCAAACCAAGTGTTACAAATGTGGTGGATTAGGACACATAGCAAGGAACTGCACTTAACCAACACGTCCACAGAACTCCGAATACTTCAAAGATAAGATGCTGTTGATGCAAGCTCAAGAGAATGGAGCAGTTTTGGACGAAGAGGAGTTATTGTTTCTTGCAGGTGATGAGGGGAACACGTTTGATGCAGATGTAGATGATCAACCAGTTAAGGACTTGGCACTAAATGATCCCAACATCTTCCAAGCTGATGACTGTGATGCTTTTGACTCAGACATTGATGATGAACCCACTACTCAAACCATCTTCATGGCTAATCTGTCTTCTGCAGTCTCATCATCACAACAATCTGGTCCTTACAACGCATCTGTCATATCTGAGGTACTAAAGCTGTATGACATGTATAACATGGTCGATGAACCGAAGATTCCCAACAAAGTACAACAGACAGATGTTGTTGAATCAGATACTGCTGATATGGGAAATAGTAAAGTTATTCCATATGAACAATATGTGAATCACAACGACGTATCTGTTGTTGCCGATAATACATGTGAATTGCATCAGAACACCGTGTTTATCCTCGATGACACTTTGACCACTAGACTTAACATTTATAAAGATCAAGTGGCCATATATGAACAACGTGCAAAATTTGAGCTAACTGAACGTGAGTAGAAAATGGATAGTCAAATGCGTACATTCATAACAGAACGTAATTTAAGGGAAGAAACATTAAAAAATGAGTTATATTCTTTACGAAAACAACTTGATCAAACTGTTAAACAAAAACAGGAGATCCAAGAAAGTGTAATTACACTAAAACATGATTTCAAAGAAAAAGAAACAAAACTCTTATATGATTTTTCCAGACTTAAAACGTTAAAGAATAAGATTGAAAACAAGTTGTACACACAAGTCCAGACAAGACAAACTGCTCAAATGATTCAAAAGCATCAAAAGTTTTGTGATGAACATAGTGAAATGAATGTAGATGAACCTAAATCAGCTTTCCTTAGGAGTTCTAAAGTAGCCTAACCTTCCTTTTATGATGGAAATGAACTACGTAAGCCTGGTCATGCCCCTCCTGATGTGTCATCATTTGAAGAGACTAATGAGATAGAAGTAATAAATAGAGAAAAATTGGCTGAAAAAATAAAGGATCCCAAATGTATAGCAAATCGAGTCATAATCAAACCCCATGATTACTATGAGGAGAACCGATTAGCTATTTTTGTACCTCAAACTAAGTTGACCCCATAAAAAATATTTTGGTCCTTAGACTTAGAAAAAAGGAAAGCTGAAGAACTTCAAGCCAAAACTCCACCCTTTAGAAAGATAGCTGCAGCAACGATGTACCCACCCAACACCCATGCACTTAGTTCCTTTAACTCTTCCCACAGAATGTAAAACTCTAATTAGCATATATGTTCTTTGTCAACTATTTGCTGATTTCGATAAAACATGTAAGAAGAGAATTACGCCAACAGGAATTACTGAAGGGGAAAGGGGCTTTGAACAGACAAAACGGTGCTACTTAACTGAGGTTATTCCATTTTTTAAGTTTCTCAAAGAACATTTCGAGGGCATGCAAAAAACCCTTGAAACTGAATTAAAAGAAATGAAAGAAGTGTTTAAAGATATGGAAAATGTGAGAAAACAAAATGCTATTGATCTTAAATGTTGTGAGATTGAAAGACAGAACATTCTCATCACCAATGAGAATATGACTGCTAGATGTATTGCACAAGATGTATTTTATACTGCTACTGATTTTGCCTTAACTGCCTGTCAATTTCATAAGTTGTCTATTGCATTGAATGTTACCCAGAATCGTGTTGTTGAGCTTGAGGGGGAGAATTTAAAATTGCATGAGAAAATCCAAAATGATGACCATGATAACATGGTCAGGCATTTTTCAAAACTAGAGGTTGATAATCTTAATTTGCAATTAAAATATCAACATTTAGAAGAAAGAATTAAAATCTCAAATGCCAAGACATCTTTGGATGCTCCTGAATTTGATGCATATTTTGAATTAAGCAAACGAGATGAAAAAATTCAAGCTCACACTAACACGATTCGAAAATTGAGGGCCCAAATTGCCCAATTAAAATCGAATAAGAGTGATGTAATTAGCACCCATAAACCATCGTCTTTAGATTCTCAGAATTTTCACTATCAAGACACCATCAATAAATTACAACATGAAAATGATTGTTTTTAAGCTGAAAATTCAAAAATCAAACAACATTACAAAGAGTTACATGATTCGATTAAGATCACGCGTAATAATAACAATGAAAAGATAACTTCTTTGCTTAATGAGATCAAGAATCTAAAGACTCCGGTGAAAGGGAAAATGCCAATTATCACTAGTGATAATGTTGTTCCAAAGGTTTCTGCTTGTAGTTAGTATGCAATTGATGTTGTGCCTATTCCGCTTCCCCTTAGGAACAATAGGTCTGCTCATCAAGTATATCTTACTAACCTTAAGGATAGCCTTGATACCCTTCGTGAGATCGTAGAAGAGGATAGGATAGATAAACTACTTGATAGTGTAGTTGTAGATGCCTGCTTCCTCACTAAACGATCTTAGGAACTCTTAGAATACGTCATTGTCACAGGTCCTAAGATTGATAACAAGTGAGATAGGTTTATTGCATCTTCCTCAATGACTATGAACAAGCATGTTACCTTTGATGTACCATTAACGACATCTGAACCCAGCACATCAAAACCAGAAAAACAAATGGCAGTCAAACAAGCTAATGTTCCCATCATCACTTCTACAGGAGTAAACAGTGACACTAAAGCCAGCGGGTCAAAGCCTAGTCGTAATAAAAAGAAAGATAGGACTGCGCCAGCTAAGAGTGCTCATCAGGAGAAAGTAGAAGACCATCTTAAGAACAGTAAACTTGATTTGATCAAAAAGAATTGTGTTGATTCTAGTATTATCTATAAGCGTACTGTAATTAATTCGAATTCTAATGCTATTTGTAAGACATGTAATGAATGCTTAATTTTTGGTAATCATGATGAATGTGTTTCTTCATTCTTGATGTCTTCTCAACGATCCCTAGTTAAGAATGTTGGGAAACCTAAACTGAGTAAGCAAATTTGGAAAGCAACAGGAAAAATGTTTGCTCATGTTGGTTATCAATGGAGACCCACTGGAAGAAAATTCACTTTAGGAGATCAGTGCCCCTTAACTAGAATGACTAATCATAAAGTAGTGACTGTTAAGGAATGGAAGCCAACTAGTCGAATTTTCCCTTTAGAGACACAATGCCCTGTAACTAGGTCAATTGCTGCTACTAGTGAAGTTTCCACTGTGAATACCATGGCATCTATGAATCTTGTAGTTCCAGAGTTTGTTTGTGCTAACCAAATGGACCCCAGTTGCACGTGGGGATCCACCTTTTTCAGTTATCCATCGTTGTCTGTTTTCAAATGCAGGTCGTACAAATCGTCCTTTGGTATTTGGACTCAGGCTACTCAAAACATATGACCGGGGATCGCTCACGGCTCAAGAATTTCGTGAATAAATTTATCGGGACAGTTAGATTCGGGAACGACCATTTTGGGGCAATTATGGATTATGGAGATTATGTTTTTGGTGAAAGTGTAATTTCCAGGGTATACTACGTGGAAGGACTTGGGCACAACTTGTTCTCTGTTGGTCAATTTTGTGATTCCGATCTTGAAGTTGCTTTCAGAAAACACACATGTTTCGTCAGAGAATTGGATGGTATTGATCTCCTTAAAGGCAGTCGTGGCACAAATCTATACACCATCTCTATTGAAGACATGATGCGGTCCTCTCCTATTTGCTTGTTGTCAAAGGCCTCAAAGAACAAATTATGGCTTTGGCACCGTCGTTTAAATCACTTAAACTTTGGTACCATAAATGAACTTACTCGCAAGGATCTTGTACGAGGTATGCCCAGATTAAAGTTTGAAAAAGATCATCTTTGTTCTGCCTGTCAACTGGGCAAAAGCAAGAAGCATACTCACAAACCTAAAACCGTCAACACCATCATGGAAGTTCTTCACACCCTTCATATGGATCTATGCGGGCCAATGAGAGTGTAGAGTATAAATGGGAATAAATATGTTATTGTGGTGGTCGACGACTACTCTCGGTTTACATGGGTGAAGTTTTTGAGAACCAAGGACGAGACTCCAGAGGTTATCATCAAACTTATCAAACAGCTACAAGTAAGACTCAACAAAACCGTCAGAATCATCCGTACAGACAATGGAACTAAGTTTGTTAATAAACAACTCATTCAATTTTATGAAAGTATTGGCATAACTCACCAGATAAGTGTTTCACGCACTCTTCAGCAGAACGGCGTTGTCGAAAGATAAAATCGTACTCTTGTGGAAGCTGCACGAACCATGCTGATATTTTCCAAGGCACTGATGTTTCTTTGGGCAGAAGCAATTGCCACAGCTTGTTACACCCAAAACCGATCCTTGATACATACTCTTCCCAACAAAACTCCTTATGAGCTGATACATGGCAAGAAACCAGATCTTTCTTTCTGCTAGTGTTCGGTGCTCTATGCTACCCGATAAATGATAGTCAGGATCTGGGAAAACTAAAGGCTAAAGCAGACATTGGATTCTTCGTTGGTTATGCACCAGATTGCAAGGGATACCGAATCTACATCAAACGAACCCGAAAAATTATGGAAACCATTCACGTAAAATTCGATGAGCTGACTGACCAAACGGCTCCTGGACACACAAGTCCTGGACCCGCACCTAATCTTTTGTCTCCTGGACCAATTAGTTCAGGTCTTGTACATCATCCCACTCCTGTAGTTCCTTATGTACCCCCTACGAGTGATGAGTTGAAGAATTTGTTTGATCGATGTTTGATGAATACTTTGAGCCACCAACTGTTGATACTACAACTTAAGCTCCACCTTTACCTCCAGTTGCTGATGCTCCAATTCCACACAACTCAGATGGTCCATCCGTATCTGTCTCAATTAGTCAAGATGCACCATCTGCCAATCACTCACCATCATCATCGAATATTCAATCTCCTTCGGTACAACAAAGCTCTGCAGTTGATAATTCTTTAGATGTGAATCCTTTTGCTCCTGCTGATGATGCTCCGTTCGTGAACATATTTGCTCTTGAATCATCTAAGGATGCATCTCCTTCAGGGGATCCTAACATGGCTACATCAGTTCCCTGTCCTCAACCACATGAACATCTCAGAAAATGGACCAATGATCATCCGATTTACAACATCATTGGAAATCCTTCTCGTCCGGTAATTCTGTACTATCCAAAGTCGAACCCAAATATTTCAAAGATGCTTTGTCTAAAGACTGCTGGTTTACTGCAATGCAAGAAGAAATTCATGAGATTGATCGACTTGAAGTATGGAAATTAGTGCCTCCTCCAGATTGTGCAATGATTATCGCTCTCAAGTGGATCTTCAAAGTGAAACTTGATGAGCATGGTGACGTTCTGAAAAATAAGGCACGGCTTGTTGCAAAGGGATATCGTCAAGAAGAGGGCATAGACTTTGAAGAATCATTCGCACCTGTTGCTCGAATTGAAGCCATAAGAATCTTTCTCGCTAATGCTGCCAGTCAGAATATGATAGTCTACCAAATGGATGTTATGACAGCATTCTTGAATGGTGATTTGAAAGAGGTAGTCTATGCCAGTCAACCAGAAGGATTTGTGGACCCTGAACGCCCTACTCACGTCTATCGTTTGAAGAAGGCTCTCTATGGCCTAAAGCAGGCACCAAGGGCATGGGATGACACTTTGTCTAAGTTCCTTCTAGCAAACAAATTCTCCAAAGGTGTTGTTGATCCTACGCTATTCACTAGGAAAACTGGCAAACATCTACTTCACGTTCAGATCTACATAGATGACATTATCTTTGCCTCCTCTGATCCTATGGAATGTGATCATTTTTCTAACGAGATGAGTTCTAAGTTCCAAATGTCTATGATGGGACAAATGTCGTTCTTCTTGGGTTTACAAATCTCTCAAAGTCCCGGAGGCATATTTATAAATCAATCCAAGTATGCTAATGAAATATTGAAGAAATTTGGATTTGATTCAAGTGATCCTGTTGACACTCCTATGGTTGAGAGATCAAAATTGGATGAAGATCTCTCTGGGATCCCTGTTGATCAAACTAAGTTTTGAAGTATGATTGGATCCCGGATGTATCTCACCGCTAGCAGGGCAGATATGTTATTCACTATATGCATGTGTGCTCGGTACCAGTCGAAGCCCACCAAAAGGCATCTGGAAGCGGTAAAGTAGGTCTTTCGATACCATCAAGGGACTATTCACATAGGTGTTTGGTATTCTAAGGAAACCGCCATGGCACTCACAGCCTATGCAGATGCAGACCATGCGGGGTGTCAAGATACTCATCGAAGTACGTCGGGAGGTGCTTAATTTCTGGGAGAGAAGTTAGTAAGCTGGTCATCAAAGAGGCAAATGAGTACATCTATATCTTCCATAAAGGCTGAATACATTGCCATGTCTACGTGCTGTGCTCAAGTCTTGTGGATGAGATCTCAACTATCGGACTATGGCTTTGCGTACAACAAGATTCCTCTGTTGTGATAACAAAAGTGCCATAGCTCTTTGCTGCAACAATGTCCAGCACTCTCGATCTAAACACATCGATATCCAAAATCACTTCATTAGGGAACAGGTTGAGAAAGGTGTGGTTGAACTCTACTTTGTTAGGACTGAGTTTCAGCTGGCAGATATCTTTACTAAGGCACTCCCGAGAGAACGGTTCCAATTTATTCTCCCGCAACTTGGCATGAAGAGTCTGATGCCAGAAACCCTCAAGTGTCTTCAAGAAGAAAATGAGGAGTAAGGGATTTGCTTCATGTATCCTTGTATATATTTTAAATCAAAAAGTAAATAGAAAAATATACAACCTATAAAAAAAAAAATAATAAAACCCATAAAAATCAGAAAAACACAAAAATACCAAAATAGTTCTTTTAGGCATGTCTTCTGTTTATCGATAACATTTACGGTCCTAGAAATGTTATTCAATAATGACACGGGACTTTAAATGAAGCTCGAGCAGAAGTTAAAATGAATTGTTAAAACATGTCATGTCGGCTTGCAGTTACTTTTGACTGTAACCCGTTCCTCCTTATGGGGAAAGCTCGTCGCCAAAAAGACGGCTGTTCCTCCAACTTGGTGAAGTTCACCTGGGCGTGGATTACTTTATATCCATGTTTTCTTGGTTTAATGTACGCTTCAGTGCTTTATTTCTTGTATCAGAAGAGAAATCTTCTCAGTATCCCAAATACTTTTCCATCTATGATTCTTCTGGAAAGTATTTGTGCTAAAACTTGGTGGTACCATGATTTTTGAATATCAATTAGAATTGAACTTTTCATAAAAAAAATTTCACTCAATCAATGACTACAACTCTTTAAATAGAAAATGGGTCATTGATTAAGGGGGAGAGTGATTTCAAAAAAAATTATATCATCAAAACAAGTCACTTTGTACATAATAAGCAGTGAATTTAATAAAACTTGTTGTTGTGTGTCAGTGTATGTTTTTTTTTTTTTTTTTTTTTTTTTTTTTTTTTTTTAATTCAAATATCTTTCAAACTTATCATACCTGACACTAACATTCTCCCTCATTGATTGAGGGGGAGCATTAGTATGTTCCATTATCAGCACATATTAAACCTGACCACATTTTCTCCCATATTTTCTAAACTTATGTAAATCAATTGGGATCACAAAATCTCAAAAGATTTGAAATTTCTGATCGGGGGGGGGGGGGGGAGAATATGATTTAAATATGCAATCTGATAAAAAATGTGATGTTTTGAACTCAAGTGTGTGCTCTCTCATATGTGCTAAACTCTTTTGTATATCGATGCACATATTGAGGGGGAGCAAATGGTTTGTGATGACAAAATGGATGTGGCATCTCATCTGAGCGCGACTCAGACTTCACCAATGAATTGACGAAGCGAAACTAACTGTCAGTAATCAAAAGGACTTTTCCTGGCCGGGTAATAATTTCAAGCTGGTCTAACCAGTGATGTAAGCGTGCCTCGAAGAGGAGTTGTCTGAGTAGAGTGTACCATTTCGAGAAACTTTCTGTGGACTTGACCAGGCCGGGTAATAATTTCAAGCTAGTCTAACTAGTGATGTAAGCGTGTCTCGAATCGGTCATGTTCACTGAAGGTGGATCAATTCAAAAAGTGCGAACTCTACCTAACATGTGCAAATTTTAACTATAGACATATGAGCACATGTTAAGGGGGAGTATTTGAAAAGTACAAAACTCTCAAAGTGTTAGCATAATTTGTTTCTTAATTATAAACACCTTGAGAGATTTTTCAAATAAATGGTTTACGGAAACATAGGATAGTCATGGTGTCATAAGGTGGCTAAGGTTAGGAAAACCGTCCTATGATCCGCCAGAGACGGAGGGATCTACCCAAGGACAATACCGAATAGTTAGTATTAGAAAGTCCTTAGGTATGATTATGAAAAAAAGGAGTAATATGCGAAAGGAGAAAGAAGGGGTTGAAGAATTAAAAAGAAATGTAACGAGAAAGGGTGAAAAGAAATAGCCCTCCAATTATTCAACCTTGGGGCAGAAACCGGGTTCAATTCATATGCTACTGGTGGTTACTAAGGTAACACCGATATTGAAGAAAAGACGTCATGGACCCTGTGACGCACTGCACTAAACCTTCTAGCCACTCAAGTTCTCTTAAAAGGACTTGTTTCATTATCACGGGGAACCCTGCATAATCTATCGACCGCTCATTACGAGTTATGTTGATATTGAAACAGGAAACACCGCTACAGTCTCCGACTACCAAAAATTGCACTTATCGAGTCTACAGCCGCAAGATACATCAAAAGATTTCATAGGAACACATGTTACTTCTACACTAGTTGTTCAACATTAAGGACACCAGTTGTAAGCTTATGAGTCCTACGCAGATCTTAGCAATCTGCCAGAACATTTATGAGGGAATTTACAAATGTAATTCTCAGTGATTGAATGAAAATTCCTGCCAGGGTTAACATCAAACAGCCCTGAAAGCAGGTCACTTCGGTAATTCCTTGTGGATTACGCTTAGTGGTCGCGGCGGTTTCAAACGGTCTACAGTCGTGGAGTGAACTCCAGCGACTCACCTAATCATTGATGTACTTTGGTAGATCTTGTAAGCCCTCTCGGGGGTATCCGATTCAGGAACGACCTTGGCAAGGATTAGAGAAAGTTTTCACACTATGCTGTTAACAATCTCGAAATCCAAACCTATAAGTACCAGACGTTTTATTGCTAATTGTTGCATACAGGAATCCTTGGTGGTTGCAGCTGATTGCCGAAAAGATGCCGATCCATCACCCCATGCTCACACTTCACTATCATAATCAAAGAAATCATGATAATTGAAAGACTTTCAACACTGCTTCCGCAACTCTGATGCTAAAAATCATGATCCAGAAAAGTGTGAGCATGTCGGTCCAAAGATCACAACATCACATGGAGACGATACTGCAAAAGGATGACTTGGAGACGTACGTTGGATGATGACCTCAAAGAATCCTCAAAGATCATCCAAGACAAAAGAACAGTCATCAAAAGTTCACTGCTGAAAGTACAAAGATTAAAGACTTAGAAGAATCAAAGACTACGAGCTAGGAACTCTTATCTATGTAATAGAATGCTAGAATTCAAATTGTAATTTCCGGGGTGACCTCCCTTAGGGGGAGATTGTTAGGAATATAAATATTTACATGAAAGACTCGGTCACCCCGAGTATTGATTAGCATTAAGTAGCTCGTAGGTTTAATCATATTAGTTTAGATATCGTTTCACCATGGAGTCGGGTCGGGTCTTAACCTACTGTCAGCCCGGTGCATAGCCTAATAGAGGCGTTTTTATGTCTTGTATAAATAGCCCTTCCCACCCATGGGAAGAGTTGGACCTTCACTTAATATTATCTCACTTTCTCTCACTAAGGTTCCATATTCTCTCTTTTCCTCTCTCTAGAATCGGCCAAACCACTAAGAACCATACGTGTTTGATTAATGAGTAACTTACAGACGGCTCCATGTTTGGAGGAGGGTTTCTAACATATTAACAAAAATAGAAAATTAACATATATCAATTGCTAACATATTAAAAAAAATTAACAAATATAAAAAAATTAACAGAAATAAAAAATTTACCTTCGTATCTCCTCTACCTTGTCAGCCCCACCCGGTATAGTCCAGTAATCTCGCTTCATGTCTTGCTTGTTGTCCTTGTAGCGAGTTGTGAGATAATCGTTGATGCCATCTCTGATGGTCTCCCATCGGGGTGAACGCATGTGGGTCCTCAGATCAAACATTTCCTGCAATCAAATACAACTAAAATAAATTTAAATAAATAAACAAATTTTATATTTTTGTTAATTTTTTGATATTTGTTAGTTTTTTTTAATATGTTAGCTAATATATATATTTGTTAACTAATATATACAGATAAATAAATAAACAAATTTGTTAACCAATTTTTTGATATTTGTTAATTTTTATATATTTGTTAACTAATATATATAGATAAATAAATAAACAAATTTAAATAAATATACACATTAAAATTTATAAACACGATAACAAAATAATATAAAAGAAAAATGAAATAACTGACCCCGAGTCGAGGAAAGATATGCGCCTTCTTTTCGGCTTCGATTGTGTGCCAGGAATCATAGCACATCGGGAACTCCCTAATCAGCTCACCAACGTAGTTACTGAACCACTTAGCGTTGTCGCCGACATGAATGATTGTCCCCTGATCATAGAAGTCAAAGTCAATAGGTTGCGGGCCGAAATCACGCACGGCATTCTTGAGGGCTACATTCTTGGTGGCTCTACGCACACCCGTCCTGCCGCCATCATCCCTCCCTCCACTGCCCCTACCCCTGCCCCTGCCCCTTCGAGGTCGTGATCCAACAAATTGAAGTGAGTGAAAACACGTCATAAAATAATCCGGAAATTCTTACCACAGCAACCGCTCTCAAGACTGCACGGGGGAGGTGGTGGGTCACCAGCACCGTTGCCACCATGACCATGTGCGAATGCTGCTGCCATCTGTAAAAGTACAAGTTGAATAACATATAGAAATTCATGAACAAATTAACCTAAGCATGCACACATTCAGATACATACACATTCAAATAAATATACATATTTAAACAATCCATAACAATTTCATTCAAATAAGTTTCGTTTTACAAGGTACAATTTAACATCAATCTGCTAAATCATAATCACTATCATAAACAGCATTAGTCGCAACTTCAACTTCAACTTCATCATCAGAATTGTTTGCGACTTCATTATCAGAAGCTGCTAAATCATAAGGATCGTCGTCTTCTTCATCAATAAAATCATCGTCGTCATCAACAGGAATGATTATTGGTGGTGGTGGTGGTGGTGCCTCAACTAACGTTGAATGACCATCGATATTCAAGGTTTGAAATTCCAAATCACTCAAATTAGCAGACAGTTCGAGATCAGATTAGCCGTTGCCATGTATCACATCATCATCGTCTTCTACCACGATGACAACCCAGGTTGTGTTGTGATTCACATCTTGGACGACCTTCCAATGGAGTGGTCGTCTGGCAGGATTTTCAAGGTAGAAGATTTGTTGCTTAAGTCGAACCACTTAACTCAAAACAACACAACTTTGAACTGGGTATACGCAAACTCCAGAATTTCTTCTAGCTGACCATAATACATTTCTCCTTTCTTCTCACCAGGTGAACAAATTCCGCTATTCTGAGTTGTACGTTTTATATCGCGGCTGTGTACGACAAACTTCACACCGTTGACTACGCAAGAGTTGACTGAGATTTGGGTCGGTGATGGTCCACAAGCCAAATTGAATAAGTCGGGAGTACAACTTGGGTCATTGGCTATGTAAAGCTTACGGATCTATGAAAAAAGATAAGAATAGATAGAGATGAGTAATAGTCGTTATTTATACAGGGAAATACATGCAATAAGTTTACCTTCATCTCAAACCAGCTAGCAAATTCTTTCGACATGTCGCTATCAGGAAATTCCCTGAAAATGTTCATGATATTAGAATAAATCGAAAAGATAACTTGGGAAAAAGAAATTTCAAAATAAAAACGCGTACCTCTCGAACACGTTCAGGTACGTGTCGATCTCAGTACTGTTGTGAAGTACATACCATATCACTTTCTTCATTTCTTGGACATCTAACCGAATCAATGCCACTTTACCAGACTTAGTACATAGTGATCGGAACACCTGAAAATCACTTTTTGGGCGAGGACAGTCCTGATTACGGTTGGGATGATTAAATTTCGTCCCAACACCACTAAAATAATGAGAATAGAAAGTTAATACTTCGTCTGCAACATAACCCTCCGCTATTGAACCTTCCGGCTTAGCTTTATTTCGTACATAGTTTTTTAGCTTCTTCATGTATCTTTCAAATGGATACATCCACCAGAATGAAACATGCTCGCCTTCAAGAGCCTCTTCAAGTAAATGCATAACCAAGTGAATCATAATGTCAAAAAAAGCAGGAGGATATATTTGCTCGAGACTGCACAAAATATTGATCAACTGGTCTTTAGCTTTCACCATGTCATTCACCATCAAAGTTCTGGCACAAATTTGCTTAAAGAATAAACAAAGCTCTATTAATGTTGTATAAGTCTGTGCGTCCAAGTATTGTTGAAGTCCATAAGGAAGTAACCGTTTCATCATTATATGATAGTCATGAGACTTCATGCCCATTATATTGTTATCATCTTTGGTCACTTTTGACTTGAACTTGGATCTGAAACCATCTGGTAGTTTAATTGTTTTGATGTATTGACAGAACAGTTTTCTTTTATCGGGTGTGAGGGAGTACTTAGCATGTGGCTTTAAGCACTTCCCATTTTGTTTGTTTTCGAGCCACAACTCTTGTCGAATGCCCAAACCTTGTAAATCTTGTCTTGCCTTAGCGGTGTCTTTAGATTTGTCATTCATTAACAAAGTGTTCAAGATACGCTCCAACACATTTTTTTCGATATGCATGACATCTAAATTGTGTTGTAGAGAAAGAGAAGACCAATATTCAAGCTCGTAGAAAATAGACCATTTAGTCCCGCTCAGTTCGGTTGTCGTATTCCGTTTTATCTTCCCACTCCCATAATCTGGATGTTTCCCCAGCACACGTGTGGTCAATTTCGCAAGTTAAGTCAAGATAATAACCGGAGTATCTTTTCTAGGAGGATCTCTATCATCGGTTTCACCATTTAATGTCTTATTGTCCCTCTTCCATTTATGATTTTTTTAAGAATCTTCTATGGCCAACATAAGCTGTTTTGCTTATCACATGCGTAGCCGGAGTGTCTACTTTGCATGTAGGGCATGCGTAGTAACCTTGCCCACTCCAACCAGACAAACTACTTCGAGCAGGAAAATCATTGATGGTCCATAAAAGCATCGCTCTCATGTAGAATTCTTTGCCTGTAACAGCGTCCATAGTCAAGACACCTGGTTTTTTCCATAATTCCTGTAGGTCATCAATCAAAGGCTTTAAGTAAACATCAATGTCCTTCGCCGGTGATTTAGGGCCAGGAATCAACAACGTCAGCATTAAAGAAGTCTCTTTCATGCATAACCACGGAGGCAAGTTGTATGTTGTTAATATGACCGGCTACATACTGTAAGACTGACTAAGGTTGCCGAACGGATTGAAACCATCAGCAACCAACCCTAATCGAACGTTTCTTGGTTCTTTAGCAAAATCCGAATATTTACTGATGCGTGGTTTTGCAACCTTACAACAGGTTTTACCTCTCGAGGGATCTCAAGAGGCTTACAACCCCACCAGGCAGTGTACCTGACCGATGTAGTATAGTGTAGTGGTAAGTACGGGGAATTGATCGTTCTCCACAGGGAATAGTGTTCGTTAGGTATGAAAAATTACTCTAATAGGTCTAAGGGTGAGAGAAGATTCTTTTTATGTTTTTATATTTTTTTGAAAGCAAGTAAAATCTCGGGTTTGAAAGAGTGGGCGGAATTAGTTGCTAGTCAACTAACCCAAATTACTACGAATGCAAATAAAATAAAATAACAAAAATGAAAATGTTGGTGAAAACTTATGTGGAGGGAAATGTGTTTACTTAGATTTCCTTACTCCTTAACAATCTTTTACCGGTTGATTAGTGTGTATTAGTCACGTGGATGACGGGTGTATTCCTTAATACCATCCGTGGGGTGGCGTACGTACTTCCCCAACTCTACAAGCTCCTACTTCACTCCTATGTCGAGCCGGCTAGGAAGCTCCTAACATGGGATCACTAGAATTCGCTTGTGCATTAAATACAACCATAAAAACCTTTAGTACGCATTGGTTCATGTTTCTTAAGACGTTCAAGCAAGTTACCGAATAGGAAGTTAGCCAGTTTTCTTAAGCCTAACATAGATAAACAATCATCCAATACAACTAATAACACACTAATAACCAATAATCAATAGCTAGGTTTCATTAGATCTAAGCAAACACAAGATAAATCTAGCCTAGCATGTTAAACAAAAGACAAGAACAAGATAGAATCAAACAACACATAGACATATTGAATGATTAATTGATAACTTATCTTCAATGTAACATGGAAGATCTCAAGGCAAAAAGCCTTGAAAGAGCTGCCAAATTCGTCCTAGGGTTTTCACACACAAAGTTCCCCAATAAGTTCCACACTAATGACAAAGAATTGCAAAACTATATATAGATTTTTAGATCTGACGGCGTCACGTTATGGAGCGTGACGCCGTCACCTTGCCGCTTTTAGGGTTCCCGGATGACCTTCTTGACGCCGTCCCTCTTTAGCTCTCCAAAATCCGTTCTGGCCTATTAAGGCTTGACGCCCTCAGACTATGAACGTGATGCCGTCCCTCTTTAAATTATAACGTGACGACCTTGATCAAATTAAAGGGTGACGCCGTCAGAATTCCCATGTAATTTTCACTGGCTTATCATGAGTAAATTTCACATCCACCACTTTTGCCAAGCCATGACGCCGTCCAGGCATAATCCTGACGCCGTCAAAGGTAATTTCCAGCACGATTTTGAGACTTTGTCGTTTTCTTCACTTTTATGCTCCAAAAATGTCCAAAATGCCTCCTTTTCCAGATTTCTTCTCAAAAGTACCTAAAATGACAAAAGGAACGATTTAGGGCAATATTTGATCAAATAAATACGATTTAGGGCTTAAATGACCCCTTAAAAGCGGTACACTTTTCGCTTCATCAAATACCCTTACACTTGAGATTTGCTTGTCTTCAAGCAAATGCGCTTTTATTCTAATCAAAATACAAGTTATGGGTCATTTAATGCTAACATAAAAGTAATTACAACAAATAATCGTTCCACTTTAATCATAATAAGCACGGAGATTACAAACTAGCACCTCACAAGTAGTGTTTAGATACTCACATCTCTCAAGTGTCATCAAAATAAATCTCATAAATGAAAACGGATATTATCTCTCACTACCTGTCATAGCAAATAGATTACCATAGGCTTGGGAAAGGATCAAAAACCTCCTCCACTAGGCGTAAGCACCTAAGATAAACTATCAAAGAGGGCTTTTAAATGGGTTATAACGTTAGGTGTAGGGAAAAGGAAAACACGGTTTTGTTGGATAAGGGATATTTTACTGGTGGCGAGTTAAAGATCTTGATCAATTACATGTACTATACAATGTTGCTAAACCAAGACTCGACTCAATCTTAAGCTAAAAACAAAATAACAAAAAGATAAAATAAACATAAAATGAAACGGGATGGTAGTCCGTATGTTTTTTTTTCTACTTTTCTTTTTCTCATTTTTTTTTCTTGATTTTTTCGATTTTTTTTTTTTTTTTTTTTTTTTTTTTTTTGCATACACTTTTGCCCTACCATCCAAAATAATACATCATAGGGGCGTTGCATCCCCCTTACACTTGAACTTTTACATAACTTTATAAAAAAAAACTATTCTAATGACTCGAATTAAGATAATCAAAACACTTGGAGTACTTTTAAAATATTTAGCACATATGGGGGTAATAAATGATGTTCTTCCCCATTACTTCATTACACTAGTACTTTACCCATGAGTCCCAATCGTCCCAAAACAATATGTACAAGGATATGACTCGACTTAGCAACCATGTAATCAATTAAATAATTAACTTGGGGTTTAAACAAATGTTGTAACAATAATGCACTAAAAATGAGTGCATACAAGGTAGGCTAAGGCGATTTGGGTGTACATTTTAGTGGGGTGTAAACAAATTCTTTCTATAAGTAAAATGCTTAAAGGTCGAAACGAAAAGATAGGCTCTGAGGGGTGTACTAGGGGTATCGTGTACTAAAAATGAGTACAACGCAAAGGGTGTGGGAGAATTACTTGACCAATGTAGCCAATGTAATTATAACAAAAACTCAGGTGTAAAACAATGGGTTAATCCTAATGCCTCTTATCATGTAGTAAATCTAACTACACGAATGTAGTCTCACTTGTGGCCTCGGAATGGTCCTAACGCAAGTTCTAGAATCTAAGTGCTACCGGTACACACATCATAGCAAAATGCTTTTCCTACCAATTCTAGGGGCGAACCTCACATATTTGGGGGTGGAAAATTTTTTTGTGGTACGGTTTTTGTGCTAGTCATATAACTCCTATCCGTGAGACGCTCATTAAGATCAAAGTTTCACTCCTATATGTTGTAAAAAATTTTAAATTTGGCACTAAAATTGCCCTAACAGGTATTTATCTCAGTTTTATTACACATCTACCATTAAACAAACGAAAATCAAGTGCAATTGTATTCTCTAATCGTACTTTTACCCCCCCCCCTTACACTTAAGATGAACATTGTCCCCAATGTTCAAATAACAAGATGTAAAAGAAAAAAGTAAAAGAATGAAATCAAATACTCCCCTGATTCGCTCGGTGGATAATGAAGTAACACGGTTAGATCTTCTTCCAAAGTAATGTTGAAGCTCCATGACTAATGCATCGCCATAAGCTTGATCCAAAAACATTTCCTTGTCCAAAATAACCTGTTAAACCTGAGAAAACAAACACGAAAACCTGCATAACATCGGCGGGATAAAATCTATATATAAGGATATAATGCTTGCGGAATGATAACTTTGCAGATTCCTGGAGATTATAAGTTAGAGATTTAATAAAAACTTTTTATGAAAACAAAACTTTCAAAAATTTTCAGAAGATTAAACCTGACGCCGTCAGGTTGTAAAGCCTGACGCCGTCAGATATGATCTGACAGAATTCTCATGTTACGTTTCCGGAAAAATTTTTGGAAAAACCTATACCTTACTTCCTGGAAATCCTGCAAAACATCATTATGACTCGATACAAGCATTTGACTCAAACAAATACTAATATGTATGTTAATTTATTATTATTATGATTCATGTTCATTTGTGTTCTAATAAACCGATTTAGATTTCCCTTACACTTAACTTTTGCAAAATACCTTTATATGTAGTTAAGACGAAGTTAAAAACAAAATAAAGCATTTTCACAAATTACTTTTGAACATGAATCAATAAGAATAAAAATTAAACACATATACGGAAATAAATAAAAACAAACAAACAAATAAATAAACACACAAAGCAAATAAAGCTTGGGTTGCCTCCCAAGAAGCGCTTTTCTTTATTAATGAGTCTTGTAACTAGACTCAAAGTCACGCTACCCTATGTAAGTAAGCTCGACATCGAGGACGTCTTTAGGGTTAAGCTTGGATTGAAGTTTCCTATTGGTCCGCTTAGTACCATAGATCTTTTCAAACTTTTCTCCATCTGGGTCATACAATGTCATCTTAATATGCCATGACCCATCTCCATCTTTGGGTGGTTTGTCCCAATTCCACTTATGATCATCTTCCTTACAAATCCACTTATTCATTCCTAGGTTAATTGGCAAAACTCCTAGGAAATCAATCATCTTTCTAAAAACTAGAGAGTCTTCAAATGGATCCAATTCGGTGTCCCTAGCCAAGAGTTGCTCTACCGTATGTGTTCGGTTCACAAAGTCCTCTTCTAGGTAAAATGGGCGTTGGGGTCCTATGAAGTCTCTATCAATCCAAGGTCCATATCTAGATGGTCTCCTATTTGATTCTAACCAATGTGGTGTTGGTTCCTCACTAGTATCATAGGCGTGTTTCTTAACATCATAGACTGACCAAGTATCTCCTTCTCCTACCGCTATCTTGGATTCCTTACAATCAATCATAGCACTAGCGGTCGCCAAAAATCCTCTACCTATCAACAAGGGGCATGTAGGGTCGCTAACCATATCAAGGACGTGGAAATCGGCTAAAATGGTTAGTTTTCCAATCTGCACTAACACATCCTTAACTACTCCAACCGGGTAAGCAACACTCCCATCCGCTAAACCTATTATCACCTCGGTTTCTTCAAGTTTTCCTAGTTTTAGAGAGGTGTAGAGAGGTAACGGAAGTAGGTTCAGGCTTGATCCAAGATCGGCTAATGTGTCATAAGCCTCCGAATTACCGATCTTGCAAGGTAGAACAAATAAGCCCGGATCATCTAATTTCTTAGGTAGTTTGTTTTGAACAAGGCGGTCCCTTTTTCGCCTAACTTGAGCTTCTTCTCATCCAACACATCAACAACCGGACTTTCAAGGTGGAGCTCCTTGAATTCTTCGTCAAGGTTTTGAGTGGGAGATGTTTCAACTATGTTGTTGACCAATTTGGATGTCATAACTTCTTGGTCATTTGGAACGACTTGGGTTTGTTTGAAACACGTGCTCATGGAATTGACCGAATAATATTGTGGACAAGAACTAGGGGACGAAACCGATGAAATAGCGTTGACATTTAGTTTCGGGTTCTTGACCGTGTTGCTAGGGAGTGCTCCCATTTCTCGGTCATTGAGGGCTTTCAACAAGGTGTCAATCTTATTGGTCATCTCGCTTTGTTTTTGTTTGAAATCGGCTTCAAACTTGGCTAAACGAGCTTCTTGAGATGCCATAAATTGGGACATCAATCCTTCAAAGTTATTGGTACTACCATTGCCGGAAGGATTGTTGTTGAAAGTACGGTTCGAGTTGGAACCGCTTGATTGGAAACGATTAGGTGGGTTGGAAGAATTGGTTTGTTGTGCGTTTTGGTTTTGTTTCCACCTAAGGTTCGGGTGATTTTTCCATGAGGGGTTGTATGTATCACCGTAATGGTTTGGCTTGGGTTTGAAAGTGTACCACTTGTCTCCCGCTCCGTCGGTACGCGAGGATGCGTAGTCCGCAAAAGCTTGTTCGGGGAGTTCCATGCAATCACGAGTGTCGTGGGGACCACTACATAACTCACATGAAGAAGTGATTTTGTTCACTTGGCTTGAAGGTTTAGGAGCCTCGTAGGATTTCATAAGAAACTTGACTTGGTCTTCAAGTTCTATGATCCTACGGTCGGAAGTGCTTGAATTGTTCGAAGGCAAAGATATTGCCTTGACCGTTTTATTCAAATCACGGGGATCACTCCAACTTTCGTTGTCATAAAGAGCAAGATCCTCTAGGAGAGCCCATGATTGTTCCGCACTTAAATCACGTAGCTTGCCACCAGCCGATTGGTCAATGGTTTTCCTCGTGGAGAGATTGATATGGTCATAGAAGATTTGGACTTGGAGCCAAAGTTCTATGCCATGGTGAGGGACTTTTTGGAGTAAGTCCTTGAATCGAGTCCATGCCTCGTAGAGGGTTTCGCCTTGACGTTGTTGGAACATCAAGATATCATTCCTTAGCTTGGTAGTTCTTCCCGGTAGGAAAAACTGAGCAAGGAAACGAGTGGTGAGATCATCCCAAGAGGTGATGGATCCTGCGGGTTGACGTTCTAGCCACTGACTAGCTTGGTCCCGCAAAGAGAATTGGAAGAGACGCAATCGGGTCGTCTCTCGAGTGGCAACATCAAGGTCTATAGAATCAACAATTTTGAGAAAGTCCTTGAGATGTTGATTAGGATCTTCAGAACGAAGTCCATGGAATGCGCATCCGCTTTGCACCAACCGGATGGTGTCGGATCGCAAGGGAGTGGCATTGGCTCCTTGAGTGAGCTCAATGGTGTTTCAATAGCCATGGTGGCTAGGACGGGAGTACTCTCCTAAAGTACGGGCTCTAGGAGGTGGTGGTGGTTGTTGTGGTGGTGGGATGTTGGGATCAAGGATGTTACCATCTTCCATGATGTCGAATGGTAATGGTTACGAACAAAGAAACGAAGAAAATAGATAGACTAAAGAAAACCTAGAAAAATAAAATAAAAATCTCACTAGAAAGGAATCTAGTGAGTAGACCTATAAAGTAAAAATTCAACCTAAACAATAACTATTCCCCGGCAACGGCGCCAAAAACTTGATGCGTGGTTTTGCAACCTTACAACAGGTTTTACCTCTCGAGGGATCTCAAGAGGCTTACAACCCCACTAGGCAGTGTACCTGACCGATGTAGTATAGTGTAGTGGTAAGTACGGGGGATTGATCGTTCTCCACAGGGAATAGTGTTCGGTAGGTATGAAAAATTACTCTAATAGGTCTAAGGGTGAGAGAAGATTCTTTTTATGTTTTTATATTTTTTTGAAAGCAAGTAAAATCTTGGGTTTGAAAGAGTGGGCGGAATTAGTTGCTAGTCAACTAACCCAAATTACTACGAATGCAAATAAATAAAATAACAAAAATGAAAATGTTGGTGAAAACTTATGTGGAGGGAAATGTGTTTACTTAGATTTCCTTACTCCCTAACTATCTTTTACCGGTTGATTAGTGTGTATTAGTCGCGTGGATGACGGGTGTATTCCTTAATACCATTCGTGGGGTGGCGTACGTACTTCCCCAACTCTACAAGCTCCTACTTCACTCCTATGTCGAGCCGGCTAGGAAGCTCCTAACATGGGATCACTAGAATTCGCTTGTGCATTAAATACAACCATAAAAACCTTTAGTACGCATTGGTTCATGTTTCTTAAGACGTTCAAGCAAGTTACCGAATAGGAAGTTAGCCAGTTTTCTTAAGCCTAACATAGATAAACAATCATCCAATACAACTAATAACACACTAATAACCAATAATCAATAGCTAGGTTTCATTAGATCTAAGCAAACACAAGATAAATCTAGCCTAGCATGTTAAACAAAAGACAAGAACAAGATAGAATCAAACAACACATAGAAATATTGAATGATTAATTGATAACTTATCTTCAATGTAACATGGAAGATCTCAAGGCAAAAAGCCTTGAAAGAGCTGCCAAATTCGTCCTAGGGTTTTCACACACAAAGTTCCCCAATAAGTTCCACACTAATGACAAAGAATTGCAAAACTATATATAGATTTTTAGATCTGACGGCGTCACGTTATGGAGCGTGACGCCGTCACCTCGCCGCTTTTAGGGTTCCCGGATGACCTTCTTGACGCCGTCCCTCTTTAGCTCTCCAAAATCCGTTCTGGCCTATCAAGGCTTGACGCCCTCAGCTATGAACGTGATGCCGTCCCTCTTTAAATTATAACGTGACGACCTTGATCAAATTAAAGGGTGACGCCGTCAGAATTCCCATGCAATTTTCACTGGCTTATCATGAGTAAATTTCACATCCACCACTTTTGCCAAGCCATGACGCCGTCCAGGCATAATCCTGACGTCGTCAAAGGTAATTTCCAGCATGATTTTGAGACTTTGTCGTTTTCTTCACTTTTATGCTCCAAAAACGTCCAAAATGCCTCCTTTTCCAGATTTCTTCTCAAAAGTACCTAAAATGACAAAAGGAACGATTTAGGGCAATATTTGATCAAATAAATACGATTTAGGGCTTAAATGACCCTTAAAAGCGGTACACTTTTCGCTTCATCATTTACCACTGTCAAACTTCTTCCATGCTTTACCATCAACCAGGTGTTGCATCTTACCGTTTTCCGTACACTTTCCAGTAGCATGCCAAGTCATATGTTTTGCGGTGTGAATAGACTGGTACAAACGTTGTAGTATAGGAATGATAGGAAAGTAATGCAACACCTTGTTAGGAACTTTCTTCCCGTTGTGTTCTTGTCTTTCCATCTACTCGTTTTCCAGACCGGACAATACTCCAAATCTTTGGCATCATCCCCCCGATATAAAAAGTGTTGGGAATTATGTGTTTCTGAAGTTTCAACTGCTGGTTATAGTTAGTACTGTTAGTTATGAAGTTAGTACTGCTAGCTTTAAGTTAGTACTGTTCGTGTTAGAAAGGCACTGTTAGCGTGTTTTAGTTAGTACTGCTTATGTGATATGCATGAGTTATTATTAGAATAGATATGCAAAGATATGCATGGAGTTATATTAGGAAGAGGTATGTAACATCTCTTTACATGTTATTGTAAGCTGTTAGGGTTTCCTTGGTGTATAAAAGGAACCTACGGCATTAGAACAAGTGTAACATAGTGTGCGTATTATCTTGTGTTTAGTTAGTAATCTGTAACCTAAGCAGAATAATAGTAATAAAAGTTCTCTTAGTATTCGTTGTTCTTCTTAGCAATACAAGTTAGATTCCGCATAACTTATATTGTTCATAGTCGGTGTTTCTCTTGTAGTTAGTTTGGATCTATCCAGATTAGCTACGACCTTTAACAGGCTGGAAGGATCCATTCAGATTGGGACCAACAAGTGGTATCAGAGCTTGTTGAGAAACTCTGAGTAAGAAGAACCAAAACCAGATCTGAAATAATGTCAGGAGAAGAAGAAGTTAATAAAATCAAAACCAATGAAGAAAACAACTAGAAACCTCCACAAACACCACCACTACAAACTCAAACACAACCAATCCCTCATACTATGTCATCCATTAAACTTCCTGTACTAAAGAAGGGTGAATATGACGTATGGGCCATGAAGATGGAGCGTTACCTACGTTACACTGAATATTCTCTGTGGGAAATTATACATAATGGAAATGGTCCTGTTAAGATTGCAACAGATACCCAAGGGAATGTTAAGGTTTTGCCTCCAAAAACTACTGAAGAGATTCAAGCCAGAGAAAGAGAAAGAAAGGCTAGGACCACCTTATTGATGGCTATACCAGAAGATCACTTAGCCAAGTTTCACAAGATGACTGATGCCAAAGAGATGTGGGATGCTATCAAATCCAGATTTGGAGGGAATGATGAATCCAAGAAGATGCAGAAGTATATTCTGAAGCAGCAATTTGAAAGCTTTTCTGCATCCAACTCAGAAGGATTGCACAAAGGGTATGATAGGTTTCAAAACCTTTTGAGTCAGCTTGAAATTCATGGTGCAGGTGTCTCAACTGAAGATGCCAATCAGAAGTTTCTTAGGGCTTTACCTTCTTCCTGGTCACAAGTATCCTTGATCATGAGGACTAAGCCAGGAATTGACACTCTCAGCTTTGATGATCTGTATAATAACCTTAGGGTTTTTGAACGTGATGTTAAAGGCTCAACTGGATCATCTTCAAGCACACGGAATGTGGCATTTGTGTCTTCTGAAAGCACTAGCAGTACTAATGGAGTTAGTACTGCTCATGGTGTTTCTACTGCTTATGGGTATAACTCACAAAGGAAAGGCTCCTCATCATATACTGACGATGTTATGCACTCTTTCTTTGCTAATCAATCCAGTACTCCACAATTGGATCATGAGGATCTAGAACAGATTGATAAGTATGACCTAGAAGAGATGGACTTGAAATGGCAGGTGGCCATGATTTCCATGAGACTAAAGAAGTTTCACAAGGAAACAGGAAGAAAACTGAAGTTTGATGCAAAGGAACCAGTTAGCTTTGACAAGACCAAAGTTGAGTGCTTCAATTGTCATACGTTTGGGCACTTTGCTAGAGAGTGCAGATCAAAGGACAATCAAGAAGGCAGAAGGATAGATGCTGGAAAGAATGGATAAAAGGAACTTGCAAAGTTTCATGAAGCCAAAGCATTGGTGACTGTCGATGGAGATGAGATAAATTGGTCAGGCTATGCTGAAACAGAACTTGCTTTGATGGCTTTCAATGAGGTAAAATCTTGTTCAAAATAATGTGTAGAATCTTATGCTAAGCTTAAAAAATTATATGATGAACAAAGAGATAAAATTGCTCATGATAGCATAGAAATACAAGCCTACACTGAAGCTTTAAAAACTGTAGAAGCTCAATTAGTTTGTCATCAAAGAAATCAAGTAATTTATGTAGAAAAACTTAGGTTTATGAAGATTGATTTAGATGCTAAAACTGATGAGCTTATATACAACAAGAAACTATTAGTTGCTGCTGAAAAAGAAAAAGAGGAACTAAAAACCAGAGTTCAATATTGGCAAAGTTTTTCTAAAAACCTTAGTAAGTTAATAGATTCTCAAATGAGTTCAACTGACAAATCAGGGCTTGGGTATGGAGATAATTTGCATAAGGGAATGTTGAGTTATGAGCAAGAAATGTTTGAAAGTGTATTTTTTAGTAGTGATAGTGATGTGAAGATGTTCCTATGAATGATAGGTATGCTAAAACTGAAGGAATGCATGCAGTTCCCCCTATCACTGGAATTTATATGCCTCCTAGGAATGATGTTGACATAGATGATTCAATGTTTACATATGGTCCAAAACAGACTAAAACTTGTGAAACAGATGCTAAAACTAGTGAAACTGAGTCTAAAACCACTGGTGTTGCTCCTTCTTGTGAGGAATCAATTGAGTCTGTGCCTAAATTGGTTATTAATGAACCCAAAGTAGTTAATGAACCAACAGTTTGGTCTGATGCTCCTATCATTGAGGAGTATGAATCTGATAGTGAAGATGAATATGTGTGTAAAGCCTCTGTTGAACAAGAAAAACCTAGTTGTGCTTGTAGTAATATTGTTGAGCATGTAAAAACTCCTAGGAAAGATGTTAAGGAACATGACACACATAGTAGCTCAAGGACTCAAAGATTTTGTTTAGGATATAGTGTCACTAGAAAAGCATGTTTTGTATGTGGAAGTTATAGTCATCTTATTAGAGATTGTGATTTTCATGAGAAAATGATGGCTAAACAGGTTACGAATGTTGTTAAAAGTGAGTTTAGACAAGTATGGAACAATGTTAACAGGGTGAATAAATAAAAAATTTCAAATCATATGACTCACCCTAAGAATAATAAGAACTTTGTTCCATCAGCAGTGTTAACTAGATTTGGGAAGATAGCAGTTCCTACTGCTAGGCCAATGACAGTTACCACTGCTAGGCAAAATGTTACCACTGCTAGGCAAAATGTTGTTCACAAAACTCATTCACCAGTCAGAAGGCCTGTTTATAATACAACAGTATTTAATAACATGATTAGGAAACCCAGAGTTACTACTTCTAAGGTAAATCATGTTTCTACTGCTGGGACACAAGCAGTAATTAATACTGTTAAGGGAAATAAGGGGAATGCTGTAAAAGCCTCAGCATGTTGGACTTGGGATCCTATGCAAAATGAATATACATATAGATCCCAAAGCAACAGTGGATCATGTTCTTATAAGACATTCAAATATAATGATCCACAAGGTAGACTCAAGTCATCTGTGGCTTGGGTCCCAAAGAAAAACTTATTTTTCTTATTTGATGTGCAGGGAAATCCATATGGAGCTTTAAGGGATAAAGGAATTGTTGATAGTGGATGTTCCCGGCATATGACTGGAAACAAGGCTTACCTCTCAGATTATGAAGAATTTAGAGGTGGATCAGTTGCTTTTGGAGGTAGCAAAGGTCAAATTACTGGTAAAGGAACTATAAAAACAGGAAATTTAGATTTTGAGGATGTATATTTTGTGAAAGAACTTGAACAATTCAATCTCTTTTCTGTGTCACAAATTTGTGACAAGAAGAACAAAGTTCTTTTCACTGATACTGAGTGTTTTGTATTGTCTCCTGATTTTAAGTTACCTGATGAAAATCAAGTATTACTCAAAATCCCTAGGCAAAACAATATGTACAGTTTCAATCTAAAGAACATTGTTCCTTCTGGAGATTTATCTTGTTTGATTGCAAAAGCTACAGTTGATGAATCTAATAAATGGCACAGAAGGCTTGGTCATGTCAATTTTAAAAACATAAACAAACTTGTGAAGGGAAATCTTGTTAGAGGCTTACCTTCCAAGATTTTTCAAAATGACCATAGGGTGTTGCTTGTCAGAAGGGAAAGCAACACAAGGCCTCCTGTAAGGCTAAATTAATGACTACTGTTAGTAAACCCTTACAAATCTTGCATATGGACTTGTTTGGACCCACATCTGTAAGGAGTATAAATCATAAGACCTATTGCTTAGTAATCACTGATGACTTCAGTAGGTTTAGTTGGGTGTTCTTTTTGGGTTCTAAGGATGAAACTGCTGATATTCTTAAAAGCTTTGTTAGGCAGATAGAGAACCAATTAGATCATAGAGTTAAGATATTTAGGTGTGATAATGGAACAGAATTCAAAAACAAAGATCTCAATGAATTCTGTGATCTCAAGGGAAAAAAAGGGAATATAGTAATGCTAGAACTCCACAACAAAATGGAGTTGCAGAAAGGAAGAATAGGACCTTGATTGAGGCTGCTAGAACTATGCTAGCAGATTCATTTTTACCTAGTATATTTTGGGCTGAAGCAGTTAGTACTGCTTGCTATGTTCTTAATAGGGTATTAGTGACCAAACCTCAAAATAAAACACCTTATGAGCTTTTAATTGGCAAGGTTCCTATTATAAGTTACTTAAGACCTTTTGGGTGCCATGTGACCATCTTGAATACTTATGGCCACTTAGGAAAGTTTGAAGGGAAAGCTGATTCAGGATTTTTAGTTGGATACTCTCTAAGCAGTAAGGCATTTAGGGTATATAATTTGGAGTATCAGAAAGTAGAAGAGAACTTGCATGTAGAGTTTCTTGAAAATAAACCTAATGTTGCAGGAAAAGGACATGCTTGGATGTTTGATCTTGATTATTTAACAAATTCTATGAATTATATACCTGTTGTTGCAGAGAATCAAGCTAACAAAATTGCAGGTTGATGCGCGTGATGTGTCGTTGCGGTTTAGCAGTTTTAATGCCTACTCAAGTTTTAAATTTATATTTAGCCGACTTATCAATAACACACACACTTAACGAGCAGTGTACCCGGTCAGTATGAAGATAATGGTAAGTAGAGTGTCGATCACTAAGAGTGGAACGTATTATCTAGTTATTCTAATCAGTATTTTAATATCCTAACGCAAGGGGGTTTCAGCCTGAGAGACTGGCACGATTTGTTGCAATTAAAATAATAAAATAAACCAATAGGCACGAATCAGCAAGTAGCACACACGTACACAGATAGATACTCGAGACAATAAGAGGGCTGTCCTTATAATTAAGTAGATTGTCACTTGTTTTATTGATAGCTTTATATGAAGTGTATGTAGTTAATCCTTTCTCGTTGGTCCTATTCTTATCGGCGAGTAAACCCTTAATGATTACTTATGTCTAAAAGTTATTCCTAAGTGATCAATTTAGAAACAACCGTGGGAGCCACATTATGTCCCGCAGTCAAATGCCCGCAAGCCACTAATAAACACAGAGGTTATCAATGCACTAATAAGTAGTAACCAAAGACATCAACATATAAAACTTTAATTAATGAGAAAGCAGTTTTAAGGGAGTGCAATCTTTCCGTTGCCACATTACACAAGCCACCAATCTTGATGAATTAAAGTTTACTAACACAATAAAACAAAACTACTTAATGAATTAAACATATGCAGCACCTTCTTACAGCTCTTGTATCTTTGATTTGGGTGTGTCTTGTGCTGCCTCCTTGACTGAATTCGTCCTTTGTTCCTACTGTTCGGTCTTCGGTGTTAGGGTTTTGGAACTCTTTAATTCGTCTGGTCTACGGGGTATTTATAGTTTCTGTCTGAGGGAAGATGCGGCGCATCTACTAAGTAGATGCGGCGCATGTACTTAACTTCGCGTGGGGTCCAAGATTATAATATTCAGGAATATTCGTACACCGCCAGAAGATGCGGCGTAACTCTTTATTAGATGCGGCGCATGTCCTCTTGTATCTTGGATCGTATCTGGTGATATCTTGATAGAGATGCGGCGCATGTCGAGAGTGAGATGCGGCGCATCTGGAGGAGAATTGACTTGATCTTGCCCATGTCAGTAGACTTTCACTTTATGCACGTTTTGCTCCATTATTAGTCCAAAATCATTAAGTTTCACCAAACGCTTGTTTTTACCTGAGAATTACAAAAGTAAACGATTAAGTATCAATCCTCATACATAATATAGTAAAACAAGTCAAATTAATAGGATAAATGATAGTAATAAAATGTACTTATTTGAGTTCATCAAATATCCCCCCACTTGAACTTTACTTGTCCCCAAGTAAACCTTAGAATTTCATTTATGAAAATGTATCCTAAAAGATGTTAGGATTTATTTTTATATTTAAGCATGTATTCGTTTAATTCATAATCACACAACTAAACACTTAACGAATTAGAAGTAAAATAAAATAAGTCGATAAAATCAAATCTAATCGTTTAACTGTCCAGTCGCGACGAATATTCTATCATAAGCTTGGCAAGTATACACATCTCCACCACTAAAGCTAAGGAATAACAAGTCTAAAGCGGTAAAAAGGGTTTTTTAGGCTTAAGGGTTAATTATTCTTAATCACTATCGATCTCAAATTCCAGAAAAGGCGACAAAATCACAAATACATGATCGAATCCACGAACACGATACTTGCAATTGCTCAAATCCTTAACTCGAATAGGCTAAAGATAGGTCCAAACTTCACCAATAATAATATATCAAAAAGGGCGACAAAATCATAAATACATAGCCGAATCCACGACTACGATACTTAAGATTGCTCAAATCCCTAATCTCAATAAATCAAAGGTTCGGTTGGATAATGAATAATATAGGGTATGGATAACATTTGGGATATAAATTGGTGTAAAAATAAAAATAAACAAAACAAATAAATTAAAATCCTAAGTGTGGTTAATCACTATCCCAACCATCCCATGAATAAGACTCATATCATTGAATAACTCACGCTTTAACACTTGAAACACACGCTTTAGGTAGACACGAATTTTACTCAACAAAATCTTAATCAAAGAATAAACCTTAACTGGCGTTCCCATAACTGCCAATTCTCATTCAATCCATAGATATAATACAACAAATAGTGGTGATATCGACCACTTACATAACTTTACATAAGTTGGTTAAAATAAACATCCAACTTTTCTTTCTTTTTCTTTTTCTTTTCTTATTTTTTTTCGATTTTTTTTTTTTTTTTTTTTTTTTTTTTTTTTTTTTTTTTTTTTAAACTTTAAACATAAACATAGATGTGTAAAATTTCACCACATCACTACAACTTTCTTTCCGGATAATTTTTATTCATACTTTTCATACTTCAGAAATAATGGTAATAGTGAAAGTAGTAAACACACGAAAAATAAACTCAAAGATATACAATATTTACTTTCACTCCAATTTGCATTGTGCAATTTCCCGACCTAACCATAGATAATGAATTACGCACGCGAACACAGGTAATGTAAGGAAACACACTCTGCCTATAGCAATTAACCAACCACGGATTCTAATCTACAGGGTAGGCTAAGGTGTAAGGGTGTAACGAAACATTTTAAACATAGGTGTAAGAAACGAAAGGAATGGCTCTGAGTGTTTTTCTAGGGGTATCTTACTCTAAAAATGAGAGTAACAAAAGGGTTTATACGGGGGTTAACTAACCAGTGTAGTTAGCTAATAACACATAACATATAAAGGCTATTTGGTGTAATCCTAGAATTTTACCAATTTAGACAAGTCATTCCAATTATATAAATAATACTCATTATGGTGGTCTCGAATAGTATACAAGCCAAGTTCTAAAGTTTACAAGTCACCGGCACACTCATAGATTTGTGAATTTTGAAAAATCACAATTTTTGAAAATAACGTCATGTGTGCAGTTATGTAACTTAGATCTTAAACAAAAACATGCTAAAAAATTTTTAAGTTTGATATATTAAGCACATTTTAAGCATAATTTTTGAAAAAGTTTAGGACAAGTAAGTGTTAAGTGTTCTAATTCTCCAATCCCCCCACTTAAGTTAAACAACGTCCTCGTTGTTTGTATAAAAGGTTAAAAACTGGAAAATAAAAGAATTAGAACAGAAAAACTCCCCTGAGATTTGCTCGGTATGATCCTCCATTAGTATAAGAGCAAAAATCAACTTCTTGTGGATTAGAACGTTAAAGTTTCATACTTGATGTATCCACAGGAAATCCAGGAAACTATAATACCACCAACACTTTAAAACACACCTAAGATAAGAAAGGTTCAAGCTTGCATAATACATTAGTAGTTAGGAAAAATAAAACTTAAAAATTAAAACTGAAAATCATCAGGTCAGTCGATGCGCCGTATCTTATTGAAGAAGATACGCCGTATCGAGCCTGGAATAAATACGGATCAGAATAAAGATGCGCCGCATCCTTAACCAGGGATGCGCCGCATTAAAATAAACTGATAAATAGTTTTAAAGTCGAAAATAAAAATGCAGAAAAATAAAATAAGATATGACCATTGCAGAGGATGCGTCGCATCTCAGAATTGAGATGCGCCGTATCTTCGTGCGGCCTGGACTGACTCGACACAGAAAACAGAATAATAAAAGATAAATCCGGGTTGTCTCCCGGTAAGCACTTGTCTTTATTCCAGAGTCTTCAAGTTAGACTCACGTTCAGTTCAGCAATAAGTCCTTGTCACGGTCCATCCTTCGTCCTTCATCCGAAAGATTTTCCCGTATATCTCTGCGACGTTTTCTTCCGTTCGACTTAGTCTAGTATAACTCTTTGTCTTCACCGCAGTATATTCTTCATTAGGACTCAAAGAATATTTGATGATTTTAAATTTTTCAGAAATAATCATGGGTGGCTCATTGTAAGGAATCCCAAGTAATTGACACTTTCTTTTGGTGAATTCTTCCTCGTCTTTATCAACAAACTTAAAATAAGGATCCTTAATCAAATAATCATCTAGTTCTTCAATTAATGACTTATTGTCTTGAATAGCCTCCCATTCTCTTTCCAAATCATATTGTAACCGTCGACTAAGCTTCGTGAAATCATCAAACTGTTTATGCACCCATTCCCAGAAAGTAGTATCCGATGTCCCCTTAAGTCCTTTCAAGCGTTCAATTCTGCCCTTTTCTTGTAAAGCCTCCGCCTTTTGTGGGCAGTCTTCAATATTATCGTACCACTCATAATCTTCAAAGGTTACATCGTTTCCAACCCGTTTCATCCCAATTATACTTCCCCCATTACAGGTTCCGTCACTTTTATAATCGCAGATCGGCCAAACACTACTCCCGTCCTTGAAAACGAAGGGTGTACAGGTGTGATTAATGTGCTCAAATTCCCATGGTTTATCCCAAACCCATGGTACTTGATCATTCCATTCATAGTACCAGGTGTTTTTGAAATCATCATAAGTCTTAAATCCTGGTAGATCTCCGGTAAGCACATCATCATCGACTTGAAGAAGGTAGTTAAATTCCTTGAACTGCTTGCACAAGGGTGTCTCATAATCGAACACATCAATGTCTATTCTGAATAACTCTTCAATACCTTCATTGATTGTTGAATTATGAAGTGACGACCCGTAATCGCTTTCTACTTCTTCATCTTCTCCTCTCATCCAATATACCCATAATGCATCCTTAGTAGCACGATCCATGCTCTTATGGTTATTAAACTTACTAGCCAACCATTCTGAAAAATCAACATCGTTAGGGTCATGGTTAACGTCAAAGCAAACCTTTCCAATCATACTCTTTTTTATCTCCATGAACTCGTTAAATTGCTTCTTAAAACTCCGAGTCAACCATGAAGTCATAATCTCCTTGACTTCATTTGTAGGGGCAAATTCCGGACTACCATATTTGAGTTCTAGCCAATCATTGAGGGAGAGGTCTATCAATCTTACCAACCTGCCATGAAATAGTAACTCCGCCAAAGCATAATTCATGTCATTATCCTGATATTTCTCATTTAATCCCCAGTACTCCTCGGAATATGGCATGTAAGAGTTTTGGGTATTGCCTCCACCACAGCTGTAGTTGCTTGAATCCATGTATGCAAGATAGAATTTCCCATCATCTTCTTCGATAGTAGTCCAGTTCAATCCTTCGGCTTCAATGCTAGGCCATAAGAGTGACAATTCTTCTCCAGTATACCTCACAAATACATCATAAGAGAACACCTCTTTGTCAATGTTGCATAAACGCATGAATTCCTTAAAAGCAGCTTCAAGAGGAGTCTCCCAAGAGAATAAATCTGCATCGATCATGAGTAAGTTGAATGAATCCGAAAAACAAGCATTCCTTAGCAAGATATCCGTTAACTGACGTGTCTTCCATAGCAAAATCTGTCATCCAAGGTAAAATCATCAGTAGGATTTGTTCGCTAGAAGAGAATTTAATGAATATAGAAACGGATATAAGAATAAAAATAGCTGATATCTGCAGATGATGCGCCGTATCCAAAAAGTTGGATACGCCGTATCTTATAATCGTTAAAATTAAATCAGACTTTATCCAGAAAATAGATACGCCGCTTTAGAATTTAAGAATGCGCCGTATCGAATTAATTAATCAAAAATCAGCTTATCTAATTAAAATTAAATGCGTCGTATTAACGAAAGTTAATGCGCCGTATTTTCGTTAAGTTTAAAAATAAAAGATTTTTGATTCAGAAAGATGCGCCGTATCGATAGAGATCGATACGCCGTATTTGTTTAATAATTCGCAAACTGTTTTTAATTAAAATAATAGATACGCCGTATCTGCTAAAGCAGATGCGTCGTATGGCGTTAACGTTTAGAAATTTATTTTTTTTATTTATTTTTTTTTTAAAAAAAAAAAAAAAAAAAAAACAGATACGCCGTATCTGCAAATGCAGATGCGTCGTATTACTTTATCGCTTAGAAAAATTTTCTTATTAAAAACAGATACGCCGTATCTTGGGGAAAAGATGCGTCGTATCGAATTAATTAAACGCGTTGTATTAAAAAAAATTAAACGCAATACGCCGTATCTGAGAGATCAGATGCGCCGTATCGTTTGATTTAGCACAGTACAACGATAGCAGAACAGAAAAATACGAGAAATAAAAACAAAAATTAAACACACAAACAAAAATAAAACACACAAAAATAAAAGAAAACAATTAACACACAATACAACAAATATGCAGAATAGTACAATGATGCAATTAATCTAATAAAAAAGAAAAACCTAATTAAAATACTAATCAAATTAACAGATAATAACAATTCACTCCCCGGCAGCGGCGCCAAAAACTTTGATGCGCGTGATGTGTCGTTGCGGTTTAGCAGTTTTAATGCCTACTCAAGTTTTAAATTTATATTTAGCCGACTTATCAATAACACACACACTTAACGAGCAGTGTACCCGGTCAGTATGAAGATAATGGTAAGTAGAGTGTCGATCACTAAGAGTGGAACATATTATCTAGTTATTCTAATCAGTATTTTAATATCCTAACGCAAGGGGGTTTCAGCCTGAGAGACTGGCACGATTTGTTGCAATTAAAATAATAAAATAAACCAATAGGCACGAATCAGCAAGTAGCACATACGTACACAGATAGATACTCGAGACAATAAGAGGGCTGTCCTTATAATTAAGTAGATTGTCACTTGTTTTATTGATAGCTTTATATGAAGTGTATGTAGTTAATCCTTTCTCGTTGGTCCTATTCTTATCGGCGAGTAAACCCTTAATGATTACTTATGTCTAAAAGTTATTCCTAAGTGATCAATTTAGAAACAACCGTGGGAGCCACATTATGTCCCGCAGTCAAATGCCCGCAAGCCACTAATAAACACAGAGGTTATCAATGCACTAATAAGTAGTAACCAAAGACATCAACATATAAACTTTAATTAATGAGAAAGCAGTTTTAAGGGAGTGCAATCTTTCCGTTGCCACATTACACAAGCCACCAATCTTGATGAATTAAAGTTTACTAACACAATAAAACAAAACTACTTAATGAATTAAACATATGCAGCACCTTCTTACAGCTCTTGTATCTTTGATTTGGGTGTGTCTTGTGCTGCCTCCTTGACTGAATTCGTCCTTTGTTCCTACTGTTCGGTCTTCGTTGTTAGGGTTTTGGAACTCTTTAATTCGTCTGGTCTACGGGGTATTTATAGTTTCTGTCTGAGGGAAGATGCGGCGCATCTACTAAGTAGATGCGGCGCATGTACTTAACTTCGCGTGGGGTCCAAGATTATAATATTCAGGAATATTCGTACACCGCCAGAAGATGCGGCGTAACTCTTTATTAGATGCGGCGCATGTCCTCTTGTATCTTGGATCGTATCTGGTGATATCTTGATAGAGATGCGGCGCATGTCGAGAGTGAGATGCGGCGCATCTGGAGCAGAATTGACTTGATCTTGCCCATGTCAGTAGACTTTCACTTTATGCACGTTTTGCTCCATTATTAGTCCAAAATCATTAAGTTTCACCAAACGCTTGTTTTTACCTGAGAATTACAAAAGTAAACGATTAAGTATCAATCCTCATACATAATATAGTAAAACAAGTCAAATTAATAGGATAAATGATAGTAATAAAATGTACTTATTTGAGTTCATCACAGGTCCACAAAAAGCTAACCCAAATGCAGGTACACAAGAAGATATCAATTCAAGTGACTCTTCTGAGGAATCTTTTATACTGCCCTTCTTGTCCAATTGCTCTCCAAATGTCAAGAACTCAAATGGAAAGGTTGATGCTGATTCAAAGTCTGATCTAAGCCTAATGACACAGAAGATGAAGCTTTTCTGGATGAGCTTGAAAGGCTTACAAGATAAGAGAAGGAAGCTGATGAAACTTTTTCAAAGAAATCTACTAAAAGTACAAACCCAGTTCCTACTGCTAGCACACCAGTTTGTACTGCCAGTTGTTCAAGAGTTTCTGCTAATGATTTGTCATATCCTGAGCTAACCAAAGATGTTCTTCAAGATGATGATGCTATGCCTGATCTTGAAGATATTTATGCCAGTCCAAGAGATGGGATTTTATCTCATGCATCCTATGATGATGAAGGTGTAGTGACTGATTTCTCAAATTTGGAAGACACAATAGATGTTGATACTATTCCTACATCAAGAGTACATACTGTTCATCCTAAATCTCAAATTATTGGAGATCCAAGTTCTGCAGTTCAGACTAGAAGCAGAGTAAACAAGAACTCTGGAGCTCATGCTTTGTTCAGCTACATTCAAAAGCAGAGAAGAAACAATCATAAGGACTTTCAACATTGTCTGTTTTCCTATTTTCTCTCTCAGATTGAACCCAAGAGTATATCTCAAGCTCTTGCAGAAGAAAGTTGGGTTGACGCTATGCAAGAAGAGCTCTTACAATTTCAGTTGCAGAAGGTATGGATTCTTGTAGATTTGCCATCTGGAAAGAAAGCTATTGGAACCAAGCGGGTCTACAGAAATAAGAAGGATGAAAGAGGTATTGTAGTGAGGAACAAGGCAAGGCTAGTTGCTCAAGGCTATAGACAAGAGGAAGGGATAGACTATGATGAGGTATTTGCACCTGTGGCTAGGATTGAAGCCATCAGGATCTTCTTAGCATTTGCTTCATACAAGGGGTTTATAGTTTATCAGATGGATGTGAAAAGTGCATTTCTGTATGGCACAATTGATGAAGAGGTGTATGTGACTCAACCTCCAGGATTTGTAGATCCTAAATCCCCAAAGAAGGTTTACAAAGTTGTGAAGGCTTTATATGGTTTACACCAAGCTCCCAGAGCCTGGTATGCTACTTTATCTTCATTTCTGTTGAAGAATGGTTTTAGAAGAAGAACCATTGACAAGACTTTAATCATAAAGAAGGACAAAAATGATATTGTGTTGGTGCAAGTTTATGTAGATGATATTATTTTTGGTTATACTAAGAAGTCTTGGTGTGAAGAGTTTGAAGCCTTGATGAAAAAGTCAATTCCAGATGAGTTCTATGGGAGAGCTCACCTTTTTTCTTGGATTACAAGTGAAACAGCAAGAAGATGGAATTTTCATAAGTTAGGATAAATATGTTGCAGAAATCCTGAAGAAGTTTGATTTGATTAATGTAAAAACTGCCAGTACCCCCATGGAGTCAAAGAAACCATTAGTCAAGGATGAAGAAGCTGCTGATGTGGATGTACATCTTTATAGGTCCATGATTGGATCTTTAATGTATTTGACTACTTCTAGACCTGATATTATGTTTCCAGTCTGTGCTTGTTCTAGGTATCAAGTAACTCCAAAGACTTCACATCTTCATGCAGTAAAAAGGATCTTTAGATATCTCAAAGACCAGCCTAAATTAGGTCTTTGGTATCCTAAAGTCTCCTCATTTGATTTGGAAGCTTACTCTGACAGTGATTATGCTGGTACAAGTCTCGATAGGAAATCCACAACAGGAGGTTGTCAATTTCTTGGTAGAAGGCTTATCTCATGGCAATGTAAGAAGCAAATCATTGTAGCTACTTCTACAACTGAAGCAGAATATGTTGCTGCTGCTAATTGCTGTGGACAAGTTTTGTGGATTCAAAATCAGATGTTAGATTTTGGTTTCAACTTCATGAACACAAAGATCTACATTGATAATGAGAGCACCATCTGCATTATGAAGAATCCTGTGTTTCACTCCAAAACCAAGCACATTGAGATTAGGCACCACTTCATTAGAGATGCTTATGAGAAGAAGCTGGTTCAGGTGCTTAAGATTCATACTGATGATAATGTGGCTGATCTTTTAACCAAAGCCTTTGATGTTAGCAGGTTCAATTTCTTAGTGGTTAACATTGGAATGCTAAATGTATAGCTGCATTGGTTCAGGGGAGGTAAATAGGCAAGTTATGGAATGATTGTTATGGAGTATGTATCCAAACAGGGAAGGAAAATGTTAAAAATGATGAGATAATTTTGCTAAGGGGAGGAAATTGAAGAAAAAGATGATTTTGATTGGAAAGTTCTATGTTTTCTGGATATCTATTACCATTTGTCTAATACCCTTTATATATAGGGTTTACAAGAAAACCTAGAGTGAAGAAGTGGAAATTCTTTTTACTGCTAAGTATAACAGTTTGTACTGCTGCTTGAAAAGTTTCTACTGCTAAGGAAAATGATGTCTTTTAAGAAGCTGAATGAAGAGTTGTGACATGTTTTTGGAAATATGGAAGTCGTGATGGAATGAGAAGGATCTTTGAGTGTTGGTACCTCTACCACACAACAAATGGTCATTAGTTCACCATGTCTAACAGACATCAAGAACTGACTAGTCCAAATCAAACAGTGTCTGGTAAAGACTTCTCAAATCCGTTAATGGCTGATAGTTTGCCAAAAACTATATGGTTATCAACTCACCATGCTTCACAGTGAAGAGTTGGCTAGTCCAAAGCAAATGGCTCTTGGTAAAGACATCTCAAACCCGTTGATGGTTGATAGTTTACCAAAAACTATATGGTAATCAATGCACCATGTTACTATAATAAAGCATTGGCTATTCCAGAGCAAACAGCTACTGGTAAAGAAATATCAAATCCGTTTATGGCTGGTAGTTGCCAAAAACTACAAAGCCAACTTAGTTGGTACTGCTGTGAACAGATTATTGTTGCTGTGTTGCTGTTTATGAAGATCATCTGGATAGCTGGATAAAGACAAGAGAATTCAAAATCATCAAGAAGATATTTGAAGAACAGAGTGTTTGGACACATCCTCCATAGAAGAAATCAAAAGTAACCACAAGAGTCTAAAGAGAGTTCAAGAGAAATCAAGAAATCAAGAGAAGCTTAAAGACAACACATAATCCAAAGAAACTTAGTGATTTGCAAAGAAATCATAAGTTTAGGGGAGGATTGTTGGGAATTATGTGTTTCTGAAGTTTCAACTGCTGGTTATAGTTAGTATTATTAGTTATGAAGTTAGTACTGCTAGCTTTAAGTTAGTACTGTCTGTGTTAGAAAGGTACTGTTAGCGTGTTTTAGTTAGTACTGCTTATGTGATATGCATGAGTTATTATTAGAATAGATATGCAAAGATATGCATGGAGTTATATTAGGAAGAGATATGTAACATCTCTTTACACGTTATTATAAGCTGTTAGGGTTTCCTTAGTGTATAAAAGGAACCTAAGGCATTAGAACAAGTGTAACATAGCGTGCGTATTATCTTGTGTTTAGTTAGTAATCTCTAACCTAATCAGATTAATAGTAATAAAAGTTCTTTTAGTATTCGTTGTTCTTCTTAGCAATACAAGTTAGATTCCGCATAACTTATATTGTTCATAGTCGGTGTTTCTCTTGTAGTTAGTTTGGATCTATCCAGATTAGCTACGACCTTTAACAAGCTAGAAGGATCCATTCAGATTGGGACCAATAAAAAGCAATCATTTTTACAAGCATGTTTCGACTCGTACCCTAACCCGATCTTTTTAAATGTCTTTTTTATAGCAGAGTATGACGGTGAGAGATTGTAACCTAACCTGGGCGGAAATAGCTCCTGGAGAAATTTTATCGTATTGTTAAATGAAGTATCACTCCATTTACCGCTGACCTTGAGATGCATAAACAGAGCCTGGTTGGAACTGGCAAGTAACTCTTCAAACTCGTTACGTACAGGAGGTGTCGTTACTTAAGTCGGCTCGTTACTTGTCTTGCCAATATTTCCTTGAGTTGGCTCATTTTTTTCATTGTTCGGATCAATATCAAGAATATCATTATTCGGAGGAATATCAAGAATATCATTAAGGCACGCACCCATGTCACTCATCTCACGTTGTGTTATGTTATGTACTAATGGCGGAGGATCCGATTCACCGTGATCGCGCCATTGTGTATAAGTTAGGTCCCACCCACGGTCGCCTATGTGGTTTTTAAGATCATGTAGAGTTACCCATTTAACATTACGACAAATACGACATGGACATTTTATTTTTCCGTAACTATTCAGTAACGGCTTGCAATGATCGAGGAATGCGGCAAGACCATCAAAAATTTGTTTTGAACAACGACTCTCTAAACGGGTCCAACTTGTAGGATCGTGCACCTTGATAGATCTTATGAGCTTGGTAGACCGTCTATGTAAACACAAACAGCCTAAGAGAATCTCTATGAATTAAACTTGTATTCAGGCGGAAACTAAACACAAGAGTTAAAGAAGAATGAATAACTATAATACTTTGATCCTCTATGGATCGTTTATTTCACTAATGATAATGTTTTTTATAAGCGTACATAAACCCTAGCTGCATGTTTCTTTTAAAGACTAAGAAACCCTAATACAGCTCATAATAAACCATGTAAAGAGATATACACTATCTCTTCTAAAAATAACTCTAACAAACATTCTAAACATACGGGATAACCCGCAGCAATGACTAACTAAACAGCAGAAACAAAATGAACTACCAGTAGGAACTAACTACAGCAGGAACCATAACTACCAGCAGGAATGAATATACCTACCAGCAGGAATGAAAAATAAATATATTCTAATAATTCCTAACAATCCTCCCCTAAACTTGAATTTGACTTTGTTAACTTCAAGTTTCTTGGTAGATCTTTGACGTCCAGAGGTAGAGGATTGAACGTGATCTGCAGCAGCAACAATAAAGTAACCCGCAGCAACCAGACTATGACCAGCAGCAACAAGTAACCTGTATCTTTAAGTCTAAGTATCCAGCAGCAACAGAAGGAAACTAGCAGCAGCAACTATGACTATGTGTACATCAAAACTTTTAAGTTTCAAACTATTCTCATCACATCCAGGTGTGTTAACTCCTGTGAGAGGTGAATCATTGAAAATTAATGGATTTGATGTCTCTTTACCAATAGCCATCACTACTAGAGTAGCCAATGTTTAGGTATGTAAGACCATGGTACATTGATAACCATATGATGTTTAGTAAATCATCAACTGTAAACGGATTTGAGTTGTCTTTACCTGTAGCCGTTTGCTCAGGACTAGCCAATTCTTAGGTTTAAGATAACCTTTGGTGAATTGATTACCAAATATGGTTTTCCACTGCCTTTACCACAAGCCATATACTTGTGGGCTAGCCAATTCTTTGGAACCCAAAAGGAAAATCCATGGCGAATTGAAAACCATTTCAACTCTTAGTAATGAAACATCGGTGAGTTGAGAACCCTATAGTTTTGAGCAAACTATTACAGCTATCAACGAATTTGATTATCACATCAGAGCCGTACCCTCATGGTGAGTCAACTCTTTCTTGTCTGCGAGACATGGTGAGTTGATTACCATTTGTTGTGTGGTTAAAAACCAACACTGTACCTGCAAATGGTTAGTATACAAGCTAATTTTTTTTTTTTTTTTTTTTTTTTTTTTTTTTTTTTTTTTTAATTTTATTTTTTTTATCTATAACTCTAGAGAAAATAAAATAAACATAAAAGAAAATAAAGCAGAAACAAGAAAACAAAGAAAATGAAAAATATACAACAACAAGCCTAAAAGATACCATGATCAAGCAGATGAGCCAATGACAGCAGCAAGTTGATTTCTTATGAATCTGACCAATTGTTCAGCTGTGGTCAAGTCATTCCCCACTGCATATTTGCCAATTTGCAGCTTATGCTTAAGCATCCTCTCCATAAGTTCCACAGATAAAGGATAAGGAACATCCACAAACATGCAAAGCACCTTCCCAGTAACAGTCTCCAAAACATGAACATGGGAAGTAGAATACAACCGCCAATTGTGTACTCTCCAAGATTGTTGATCAGCCCACACAGAATGAGCATGGCCCCCCTCCAGAGAATCCATTAACACTTTCAAATCCCCCCAAAGAATAAGACCAATCCCAGTAGCCTGATGAGTTTCATAGTGCTTAGTCACCATACCATAGAGGTGTATCAAATCTTGTTTGTCCACCTTATTCAAAATCTCCCTAAGGAATGTAAAATGTTTAGTTTTCCCATCAAGTGTGTACATGGCATTGATTTCTCCTTGAGGTATAGGAAGAACCTCCCAAGCAGCAATATGAGACCAAGGGTGAGGATAATCATCTTCAGAGTCACTTTTAGAATCAAACTGAAGCAATTCCTGATCATCCATGTCTGCAAGAGACTTGGATGAAGACTTCTTAGCGTGACTCTTCTTCCTGAGTCTCGGAGTTGAAGAAGATAAGTGAACTGTTGAAGGTATCACAGCAGGAATATGAACCTCTTGTGGTGCACCAGATGAGGGAGTTGGAGAAATGGATGTTGTACCCTGAGGACCCTCAGTAGGAATAGAGATAGGTGCATCAATCAATTCCTCTCTAGGCTTCAATTTCTTTGTAACACCAGACTCTAAAGCTTCGGATTCTCTTTTCTTACTCTGTTGAATGTCTGTTCTGATTGGAGTATTCAGCCTTGCATAAGTGTCAAAGAACTGCTTTTGAATTGCAGCATCAGTCCAACCTTTGAAGTCACTCAGCTTGTAACTTCCTTGATTATTCAAATAGTGCTTCATGAAATTGACATTATCTTTGTTTGTAGGCATCTTTGTCTTGTAAACTGACTTTTGCCTTTCTCTGATTCTATGCATCAAGTCATTCCAAGTAGGTGCTCTATTTGTCTTCAAGATAAATTCCTTGAGCTTATCGGACTTTTCTTCCACATCTAACTCTGAATCTTGAAGAAGCATCACACTATGTGCTCTTATAATCATGTCAGAAGCCAATAAGTATTGGAGTTTCTCATTGAACTCTTCTGGATTAAGATCTTCTGATCTTGTGCTATTCATAAAGCCAGCTATGTTTCTGTCATCAGCAGACATTTGCCTTGCAAACTCCTCATCTTGAGCTATCTGAGCTTGTCTAGCTTGTTCAGCAGCTAGTTCCTATTCTTGCATCCGTCTGGCTATCTCTGCATCATGTTGTGTTTCAGCAGGGGCAATGGTGTCACTACCAGCACCAATGGATGAACTACCAGCAGAAATACCAGGAATCTTAGGATCAAGGGAAACACTACCAACCCCAGCAGGGACATCAGAGGCAACACCAGAAACATCAGCAGCAATGGTTGATTGAAACTTCTCAAAAGCTAACACTCCTGAAGGCTGCTTGGTCCTTCTTCTTGTGAAAGCCTGAGGTTTAGTAGTTGTAGAGGGCTCAGAAAAGGTAGTTACTTCAATGTTTACACTATCCATGAAAGCAGAAGCCAACACATTGAGCCCATCAAATGCCATATCAGCCTGATCATCTTCAGACTCAGAGAGCACAACCCTTCTTTTCTTTTGTGGATGTTGAGCTTCTAAAGAGCTAATTCTTTCATTGAGCTGTTGGATAGTCCCACCGAAGGTTTCTTTTGTATCCTTGAGCTCCTTTTCCAAAGTATCCATCTTCTCACTAAGATTCTTTTTGGTCTCCTTAAGCTCAGACTCCAATGCTTCAACTTTCTGCATATACCTGTCAAGTAACTTGGACATAGAAGTGAGATCAGCAGCACCCTCAGCTCCACCAGCAGGAATGCCTGAGGTGTTAGGAGCTTCATTGGATCTAGGTGGAGATACATGAAATTCTCCACCAGTATGGGTGTCATCACCAAAAGGCTGCCTAGTAGGACTAGGAGTTGAAAGCCTTGAAAAAGAGGGTGTGTCAAAGTTAGGCTCAACAGTGGTGGTTGCAGGCTCAACACTTGGTGCAACAGCAGAACTAGAAGGGACCTCAGATACATTTGGCCTAGGGGATGATGGTGAGGTAAGTCTAGAAGATGATGGTGGTGCTTGTTCAGCTGCAACTGATGCACTTGCCCCAGCAGAATCAGATGCCTCAACACCAGCTGCAACTGATGCATCTGCACCAGCAGCATCAGGTGTTGGTGGAATATTATCACCACCAGCAGCATCTGTACTAGAAGCAGCATTGACATTGGGCAACATAACAGGTAACAAAGGCAAGTGATCTCCTACAAAATTCATTCTCATAGTGGCAAAAAGTTTTCCAGTCAATCTACCCATAATCCTAGGTGTGGAGTCTATGGTCTGAACACCTAAGACAATTTGCAAAAACCTAGGGTACATCAGGAATTTGTTTTTAGCATGCATTATGTTCCCAATCATCCCATCAAATATGTACTTAGACCAATTATATACCCTTCCATTAGACAAACAGATAAGACCAGAGGCAATAGGACTAGAGAATTGATCCCACCCACCTATCTTAATACTAATGCATTGAAGAAGAGTATGGATAAGAAACCTCCATTGAGGAGAGAACTTGTTTTTATAAAAGGTAAAAGTACCCGTTACTGGATATCCAATTGCTGCCATTCCATCCAGGATTTGCTACTCAGTAAGGGTATACAACCCTTCCTTATCATTTAGCTGAAGATGAGTTAGAATGGATCCCTCAGTGATGATGACTTCATTCCCATCAACTGTAGCAACTATCTCCTGTGTCCGACCCACAACTGTGCGTACTTCAGCAGTGGCCCAAAATTGCCTGACCAAAGAATCATACATGACTACTGGACAATGGGTCAAAGCGTATTGAACGGAGGACCCACGTAAGAAGGTGAGTATCTGATCATACCCTTCACTTCGGTCAGAGGTTTCAAGATACCCCACTTTGTTATGATCAGCTTTTGTACTGTAGCGCCGCCATTGTGATGAATCAGTGAATTAGATGACAAATTGAGAAATGAGGAAATGGGTGTAAGAGAGAAATGATGCTTTTGAGCGAGGGATGAAGAATTTTAGGTCAGTTATATGGTTTCACAATTTTGCAAATTAAATTGCAAGAATCGCGCTCTATCCCAAAATAAAAATCCCAATTATAATGATACCAGCAGCAATCACTGTTCAACCAGCTAAAATGGATGGTCAACTAGCAGGAATGAAGTGGTTTTGATCAATTCATCAATCGCCACGATAATGAAATCCAAATCTTCAATACCAGCAGCAACCACAAGTCAATCAGCAGAAACAAAAAATCAACCAGCAGGAACAAACTGCTGTTTGACAAAAACTCACAATTAACTCCAGAACGTTAAATCCTTAATTAACTCCACTCCTGAAAGAAATTTATTTCAAAACCAACCCAACATTCATGATTCTTTTAACCTCCCCTTAATTCTATAAAAGGCCTTGACTCATCAACACAAACACATCACAATAATCAAGGTAGAAACCCTAAATCCAACAAATCACACACAATGAGCTCATCCAAACCAGACATTGTTGACCTATCATCCGATTCGTCTTCTGAATCAACTGGATGGGGAAGTTATTTCCCACCCAGTTACTCATCACAAACTAGCAGGAACACAAAGGGCAAAGAAAAAGTAGAGGAAATTTCCTCTGAGGAACCTTCATCTTCCCCACCTTATGCTGAAGACTCCACCTCAGATGATGAGCCCTCATTCTGGCCAAAGCACATGACTTACTATCAACGTGAATGGGAAATAGACCCACCAAATCATCCCCTGACAGCCGAGCTTACTCGACAGATGGAGAAAGCTGTGGCTGCCTTCAGCCAGATTCCCGTGCTAATTAGTAATCAGCCACTCCGTAAGCCAAGTCAACCAATTCCAGTAGTGTTGGGACTTGCAGCCCCAGAGGTATATGATGTGATTGGTGGCGTAGGAGTGCGCAAGGTTATGCCGGATTATAAAGGGAAGGGTAAAGGGAAGCTGGAGTAGATGGCTGGCTAGGTGGTTGTCTGGGTCTGAGGAGTATGTGTTTGTACCTTGGGTCTGTTGTCTGGGTTGTTGTTTGATGTTGTCTGATGTTTTCTGATGTAATCTGATGTGGCTGTTAACTCATGAATCGTGATGGATCAAAATAATGAATAAAAGTTTAATTTTCCTGTTTTCATGAGTTTGTTGGCTTATTGTTTGCACTAGAACAACAACCTGCAAAAGAATTAGAATACACACTATACAAAATATATAACATCTACAAGACAATGTTAGTGTACATTAATTAAACATAAAAACATGTTAGTCAACACAAAATAAGATACACAGCAATAAGCCTCCCCTTAGGCTTATGCCTCCCCTCATTTACAGCAGAACAAGGATAAAGACCAAAGTCTTCCCTTCAAAGAGAAATTTCCTACAACAAAAGAATACAAACAACAATATGAGATACATGGGAGACCCAAGCCATTACTGACTTGAGCCTGCCTTGTGGATCAATAATAATTAAACCATGGAGATTGATGAGATCCACCATTGTTCTTGGACCCCATTCTCATATATTGGTCACAGTTTCTCCAAGAACAACCTGCTGAGGACTTAACAGCAGTTTCCCATCTTGCCCCCTCCCTTTGCATTGGGTCATAATAATACACAGGCCTATAATCATTCTGAAAATAAGGGCTTGTAGGTCTGTAGAAAGGTCTAGCAGCATTTCTTTTCCAACCAGCAGGATTGGTATTACCAGATGGAACTGGCTTACCAGCAGCAACAGGCTTACCAGCAGCAACAGGTTTACTAGCTGCAACTGGCTTACCAACAGCAACAGGCTTACCAGCTGCAACTGGCTTACTAGCAGCAAAAGGCTTACCAGCAGCAACAGGTTTGCCAGCAGGAAAGGAAGTTCTACAAGAGTTCATTCTTGCTGCTTGAGGAACATATGGGGGTATATCATTAACATTGTTTCACATAGGCCTAGTTTGTTGTTGTCCACCACACATACTCATCTGTTTCTCATAAAAGTCACAGTCTTTGATAAGATGAGCATAACTACCACACACAAAACATGACTTCTTTCTAAAAGATTTATTCTTAACATGACATTTCTTATTGCAACCAGAATTATCAAAACCACAAGATGAATCAAAATTATTCTTAACAGAAGTAAAATCAGAAACATCATTGTTTGAAACAGAACCAAAACTAGAAACATCATTGTTTTGAACAAAAATAGAAGAATTTTCTTCAAAAGCAGCTGTCTTTGAATGAGATTCATCATTAGCTACTTCTGAGGAGAAATCTTCAGACTTGGTTGTGGTAGACTTGACACTTGAATCACAAGATGCAAAATCATTTGTCTTGATTTCTGAAGATTTGTCACTGTTAGAACAAGAGACAAAATCATTAGAGTCACAATCAAGATTAGGCAAGTCACTGAACTTTTTGCCATAGGACATATATGATTCATTTAAGTCTATGTCAAGGTCTGAGTGGATAGGGACAGGTTTAAACACTCCTCTTATAGGAGGAGGGACAGCATGCATCTCTCCTTCTTTTACATACTTTACAGGTATTTGGTAATTTTCCTCCTTAGGGGTAGGGTCAAATCTTCTTGACTCAGAAGAGTCATCAGTTTTAGGACACCCCAAACCTCTCTTAGCCTTTACATACTGAGAACTAGCATTCAATATATCTACAAGCCTAGTTGATTCTTTATATGAAGCACATTTGATCTCTTCACTTTCTAACTTAGCTTGTAAATCCTTTTTCTCTAAAATTACCTTATCATATTCTCTCTCAACATGTTTTAACTCATTAGTGGCGTACTTTAAGTCTCTCTCCAAAACCCTTATTTTTTCCTCATAAGCTAACTGATTTTGTTGGTACCAAACCTTTTGTTTTTCTAACGTATTAAGCAAGTTTCTATAGGCTTGATCTTTAATAAAAAATTCTTTATATTGAGGCTCTATATAATCAAATTCCTTTTTTAGTTCAGCATATTTAACATCATAGCCAAATGGACAATTTTGTACCTGAGATGGGTAGCCCATCAAAGCAAAATCCTCAGCCACTTGTGCCTTCTTTACAGCTCCAGCTATCATCCCATAGTTCTTTCCAGCTCCTCTTACTGCATCAGCTACCTCATGTTGTTCCCAATCCAGCATGGAATCCAAATACAACAAGGCTTTGGGATCTCCTGACTCCAATTCTTGAATCTTGAACGCAGAATACCTTGTTTTATCATCCACCTTCTTATCTGGGCATTCTCTAGCAAAGTGACCTGGTTGTGAGCATTTGTAGCATGTCACCTTCCTTTTGTCAAACCTTGCACCTTCCTGTCCATCGAATTTGATCCTCCTCCCTGCCTTCTTCTCAAATCTGTTGGCCCTCACTGACAGCATAACAAACTGCCACTTGATATCCATCTCTTCCAGATCCAGTTGATCAATCTGGTCAAAATTTTCATAAGTAAGCTGCTGTTTTGGTGTACTATCAGCAACAAATGAATGAAGGACCTCCTCAACCACATTGCCAGATCTTGGCTGTGTTCTAGGTGTAGCAGGGGAATAGGAAACAGATGAAGAAGAGGGAGTTGGGCTACCACCATATTAGTCCTTGTTAGTACTAGTAGCACTAACAAATGCAGTATTAGATGGAGTGTGAGATGAGTAGGTTGAATACCCTTTGATGTCAATTTCAAGGGTCTTGAGCTTGTTGTAAAGATCATCAAAACTCATGAAATCGAGCCCACCTCTTGCCTTAAGGGTGATGGAAACCTGAGACTAGGAGGGAGGCAGAGCCCTCAAAAACTTGGTGTTGCAGTCTTCATTGTCTGGCTTGGCCTGCAACTGGTTGAGTTGGCTCAGGATCTTTTGAAACCTGTCATAACCTTTGTGAATCCCTTCAGCCTCAGAGATCCTGAACTCCTGGAATTCCAGCTTGAGCATGGACTTCCTCATCTTTTTGGACTCATCATTCCCTCCAAATCTAGCTTTTATAGCACGCCAAATTTCCCTAGCATCATCCAGGTGATGAAAGTCACCCATATGATCTTCTGGAAGAGCCTGAAGCAAAAGAGTTCTTGCTTTGGTCTCCCTTTGAAGAGCAATATGCTCTTCTGCAGACATAGGTGGAAGAATAGTGATCTTGCCTTTCTCATCCCTTCCTGTTCTCTTCATGCCGTACCTTTTCAGGATTACATTCCATAGGTTATGATCACTGTTTGAGATCCAGTACTTCATCTTCATAGCCCAAATCTCGTATTCATCTTTCTTGAGGTATGGGAATTTAGCATTACTGCTAGACACAGTGGTTGTGACTATTTGTTGTTGGACTTGTGAAGTTTCAGGTTTTTCATTATTGATGACAGAATTTTCAGGATTTTCGCCTTCCATTGGAAAAGGGTTTAGGAGATTGTTTAGAGAACTTTTTCTTCTTTGTCAGAGATCCTCACCAGTCTCTGATACCACTTGTAGGATCGTGCACCTTGATAGATCTTATGAGCTTGGTAGACCGTCTATGTAAACACAAATAGCCTAAGAGAATCTCTATGAATTAAACTTGTATTCAGGCGGAAACTAAACACAAGAGTTAAAGAAGAATGAATAACTATAATACTTTGATCCTCTATGGATCGTTTATTTCACTAATGATAATGTTTTTGATAAGCGTACATAAACCCTAGCTGCATGTTTCTTTTAAAGACTAAGAAACCCTAATACAGCTCATAACAAAACTTGTAAAGAGATATACACTATCTCTTCTAAAAATTAACTCTAACAAACATTCTAAACATACGGGATAACCCGCAGCAATGACTAACTAAACGGGCAGAAACAAAATGAACTACCAGTAGGAACCAACTACAGCAGAAACCATAACTACCAGCAGGAATGAATATACCTACCAGCAGGAATGAAAAATAAATATATTCTAATAATTCCTAACACAACTCTTATCAAGTATCATAACTGCATTTTTATGAAGGAATCAGTTATTATATGCACTTAATTAAACACATTCAAAAGATTCGACACAAACACATATAACCGTGGAATTATTACGAGTTGTTTTGTTCACCTAGTGCAACTTTGGAAGGCAATACTAACCCACTCTTTGAATGATTCGTCTCATATATGAATGTGTATAACTGATTTACTATTTGAGAAAATTTCGACAGCATTAACCCTCAACTCCCCAAATATGTGCATTAAAGACATATTCGTAGGAGCAAAGGAGAAACACTGTCAAAATCATTTCAAATAGTAAATCAGTTATACGCATCCATATCCTAAATGAGACAAAACATTCAAAAAGCAGTCCCAAACAGGGGACTTTCCGAAATTAATTTTTAATAAATTAATTCCAGACGGGTTTTCTAAAGGATGGTTAACTTCGGACGGGGACTTTCCGAAAATAATCACTAAAATCCTAAAATCGCATATACACAAAACCATTAAAATCCTAAAATCATTTGCAAAATTCACAAATCACATTCACAACCGACTAAAATTTAACACGCATATGCACAAAACGACTAATATATACACATTACATACACATTATATTCCTAAACAACTTGACAAGCTTTTAAAATAAATTCTCAAGCTTGCCTCGAAATGCTTAAATTCATATATACACATTATATTCCTAACAGCATCTATACTAACCATACGCATACTAACAAGAAACTCAACAAGCTATATCTAGTTGTATGCGGCTTCCTAATCATTTATAGATTTAACCGAATCTCGCATAACCACCACCGGCTAAAATTAACTATCTACTACATATAATATATAAAACTCACAAACACGCTGAATTAAATCATTTATAGATTTAACAAAAAAACATACTGGTTGTCTCGGCGGGCAGGTCTCGGCTCTCAGCTGGTATCGACTCTCGGCCGGTCTCGGCTCTCGGCTGTGGTCACACAACAAAAATTAATCAAATAAAACTTTTGTCTATGACATGTCCTCGGCTGTTGTCTCGGCTATAGACATAAATACAATTAAAAAAAAATTATCTTTTGGCGACGAGTGTAGACTCGGCTGTCTCGGCTTTCGGCTCTCAACTATCGACTCTCAGGCTATCGGCTGTGTTCCCGACGAATACTAACAAAACAAAATTAAAAGAAAAAACAGAAAACACATAATATTAATTCCTAACATATTACATTAATCAAAAAATTAAAAACACCACCTCGTGGCTCTCGGATGTGGAAGAAAAAAAGGATGAAGAAGAAGAATTAAACGGGAGAGGGGAGGAGGGTAGAATTAAACATGAGATGGGAGGAGGATAGAATTAAACATAAGAGGAAAGGAGGATAGAATTAAACATGAGAGGGGAGGAGGGTAAAATCAAACATGAGAGGGGAGGAGGATAGAATTAAACATGAGAGGGGAGGAGAAGGAAACGCGCGTGCACAGTGGTGCGAGTGTTGGTGAAGATTAATGGTGGTGTTGGTGTCGGATGTGGTAGTGTTGGTGTCGGAGGTGGTGTCAGATGTGGTAGTGTTGGTGTCAGAGGTAGTGCTGGTGTCGGAGGTGGTGGTGTTGGGTTCCGGTGAAGGTGGTGGTGTTGGTGTCGGAGGTAGTGGTATCATCTTCTTTATCGCCGGCGAAGAGAGTAAAGTTAGTATACTTTTTTTTTTCTAAGTGTTTGAGACCAGATCTGGTTTTGTGAACTTTTAATATAGCTACGATTTGTCCCGACAACATGTCGTTGGGACCACTAAAGTTTTTTTGTAGTTTTCTGATTTGGCGGGATAGATGAAAATTTTGGGGGTTAAATGAAAATTTTGGGTTTCGATACCGACGACATGACGTCGGTATCTATTATTCACTTAAAAATTTTGTTTATTATAAATACTTTTATTTAATATATAATTAAAATTAAACACTTTATATTTTAAATTAAATACTTTAATTTTAAATTAAATACTTTTATAAAATTAAAAAAAATTTATTTATTATAAATACTTTTATTTAATATATAATTAAAATTAAATACTTTATATTTAAAACTAAACACTTTAATTTTAAATTAAATACTTTTATAAAAATACTTGTATAAAATTAAAAAATTTAATTTATTACAAATACTTTTATTTAATATATAATTAAAATTAAATAAAATAACTAGTCAAATTTTTATGTGTCCCGGTAGTTTTCTAATATAAAAATAAAAAAATCAGCCAAAATTCTCAACCTAACATGTTAAACGGATTAAAAAAAACATCTCACTGAGTAACTGATTGTCACATCAATCAAACGAATGAGTCGATATGTTATAGATATACATAACATGTTAAACGGATGAGTCGATATATTATAGATATACATAACAGGTTAAACGGATGAGTCGAGGTGTTATGAATATACATCCCATGTTAAACGGATGAGTCAAGATGTTATGGATATACATAACATATTAAACGAATGAGTCGATATGTTATAGATATACATAACATGTTAAATGAATGAGTCGATATATTATAGATATACATAACATGTTAAACGGTTGAGTCGATATGTTATAGATATACATAACATGTTAAACGGATGAGTCGAGGTGTTATGGATATACATCCCATGTTGAACGGATGAGTCAAGATGTTATGGATATACATAACATGTTAAACGAATGAGTCAATATGTTATAGATATACATAACATTTTAAACGGATGAGTCGATATTTTATAGATATACATAACATGTTTAACAAAAGATTCGATATGTTATAGATATATATAACATGTTAAACGGATGAGTCGATATGTTATAGATATACATAACATGTTAAAAGAATGAGTCGATATGTTATAGATATACATAACACGTTAAACGGATAAGTTGATATGTTATAGATATACATAACATGTTAAACGGATGAGTTGAGGTGTTATGGATATACATCCCATGATAAACGGATGAGTCAAGATGTTATGGATATACATAACATGTTAAACGAATGAGTCGATATGTTATAGATATACATAACATGTTAAACGAATGAGTCGATATGTTATAGATATACATAACATGTTAAACGAATGAGTTGATATGTTATAGATATACATAACATGTTAAACGAATGAGTCGATATGTTATAGATATACATAACATGTTAAACGGATGAGTCGAGGTGTTATGGATATACATCCCATGTTAAACGGACGAGTCAAGATGTTATGGATATACATAACATGTTAAACGAATGAGTCGATAAGTTATAGATATACATAACATGTTAAACGGATGAGTCGATATGTTATAGATATACATCCCATGTCAAACAAATGAGTCGATATGTTATAGATATACATAACATGTTAAACGGATGAGTCGATATGTTATAGATATACATAACATGTTAAACGGATGAGTCAAGGTGCACCAAACAATTCTTGCCAAAACTTCCCACCAAACACTTCCCGCCAAAACACTTCCAACCAAAATATTGGCGCCAAATTTTCCCACCAAAATGTTTGTATAAAATATCTGCTTTATCCTCACAAACACATTATATACACTCTTATCCTCAAAACCACTCAACCTCACAACCTCTTATCTTCACACCAATTTCAAAACCTGAGATGCAGCGATATAATTCTTTTATGTGTTTTTGTGGAACAGGAAATATAAAACTAAGAAAATCACATAAAAAGATACATTTGGATGGGAATATTATGCATGTCCTCTTTCGAAGGTGAACAATCATACATTTCTTATTTATGTAAATATACAAACAATCATAATATTTCATTATTTATGTAACAGTCAGGAGAAAAAGATCATGGATGTGGATATTTTATGTGGGAGAGTGAATTTGATGACCAGTTACGAGTAATCTCTTCTGCTTCAACATCTTAAGGTGATGGATCTGCACCAAGAGAGTGCTCAAACTGTAATGCCAAAAATCTTAGGATAAACATGCTGGGCTCACAAAAACAGGTGCTAGAGACAAGAGTAAGGATGCTGGAGGCAAGACTTGAAATGGCAACGAATCTCGACGACCACGACCACGCATGTCAGTCGGTTGCAATACTCCGTGAGCTGTTAGGTGACATGGATAATCTTCATATGTAATGTTGTTGTTGTTGTTGTTGTTGTTGTTGTTGTTGTTGTTGTTTGTGTTATTGTTGTTGTTTAATAAAATGTTGTTGTTGTGAAAACTTAAGTATTTCACGAGGCTTCTTTAATAGCCGTCATGCACCTTCGTTAGCGATGGTGATCTACCTATCTTTTGTTGACCAGGTTCTGAGTTAACCAAATTATGGTGTCCAAACACCCCTTTAAACAACAGTGTATTTCAAATAAACAATTTTCCAACACTAAATTACATATACATAAAGAATGGAACTGAAGGAACAATATCACAATTAACAAACACGAAGGAAAACCTTTTATTTAAAACACGCAAGAGTTCTCAACCACATACGTTTCATACAGACTCAAACGAAACAACTTGACAAGCAAACAAAACAGATCAAACGAAACAACTCGACAAGCAAACGAAACAACTCGACAAGCAAACGAAACACACGACATAGACCATAACAAACATCACCCATTCATTTTTTTTGCTGCTACTTCCCAATTTGCTAGAACATGCACCATCTTTTCCCTTCCTTGCTTTCCTTTGCTTGATGAAGTGTTCAAACATAGCTTCAAGATTTGTTATCCAATTTCCCAGATCATCAATTTTGGTTTCCAATGTTCTTTCTCCACCAACATCATCAGCTTGAGGGTCCAATATTTCTCTGTAGTACAGCTTTTTCCTCAACCATTCCAGAATCTGGTCTCTCATCCACGGGCTAATGTTCTTATAAGAATCATATTCATCATAAATTTCGTAGACATATGTATTAAGAACTTCATTAAAGAGACCCTCTGACGATAAAACCTTTGATCACTCCTCTTCCGGCGTGTAAGCAGTCATTGTTATGTGTGTTTTGTGAGAATTGACGATTGGGTTATGTGCGTTTTGCCGAGTTGAGGATTATTGGTTATATATAAGTAAAAAATTGGCGGGGCAAAGGTAAAATGAGGCGGGAAGATAATCCCGGCGACATGTCGTCGGTACAAAACAAGCGGGAAAAAATCCCGCCCAATTATTCGCTATTATTCACAAGTGGGGGAAGCAAAAAATTGGTCTAAATAGTCGTCGAGACAATATCACTAATGACTAAGTTAAACGCTAATCAAACGCTAATTACTTTAATTTTTTTAGTGTATATGTTACCGACGACATGTCGTCGGTAGCATCTTGGCGGGTCAAATTCTCGCCCAATTATTCGCTATTATTGAGAGGAGGGGGAGAAGTTAAATTTGACCAATATGGTCCCGACGACATGTCGTCGGTATTTTAACATCTTAAAAGTTCAACGCAGGCTTGGCTCGGTCAAGCGTTTTTTTTGTCGTTTAGTGTAAAATGCCGACGACATTTAGTTGTCGGGATTTTGCTCGTAGCCAGTTCTCCTTATTCTAGTAGTATGTAGTAAAAAATAATGAGATGAAAGATTTGAAAAATGTTACTGCATGCACAAAAACGGGTGGTGATATTCAGGAGGAAGTAGGTGATAATAAATTAAAGAGAAAAGGTATTTTCGTAGAAGGTTTAGATTTGACTTTTCACGGGAAAAGGTTTAGGAAAGATGGTGAAAATTTGGGTGGGGGAGCTGGTCGTGTTGGAGAACCGTCGCATTTGCTTCCAATATCGAATGAACTGCCCATGCAGCGTCCACCATTGACAGTTGGCCTTCCATTGATTAGTGGAGGGGGCGCCATAGCCGTAGTTCAAATGCTATAAATGAATGCGTACGGGATGTCACTCCTATTGAAAAGTTGACACTTGATGGTCATTCATCCTCATTGGGTATCAAAAGGAAAAAGGTGTCCGTCAATGAACCTGCATTTGTTAAAGAGGGGAAACGGATTAGAACTCAATTTTGTTGCTCCCATTTGGCATTACCAGAAACCGATGTGCCTCAACTTACGGCTCCAGGTTTGTCGTGCGCACAGTTTTTATGTAAGTTTTTACTCTGCGATTTCATTCATAACGTTGTGGTTAATGATTCTATTCGTACCTGCGGGTGTATCCAGTGTAGTGGTGTACCGCTCATTTTGGATTTCCAATCTGGTTTTTATCAATTTCTCGTAAAAATTGAAATGCAGGTAAATAGGGATGTTACTTATTCACATATTTTATTTAAAAGTTTTCAAAAATACATACGAATTTGTCAAACTATTCACACTTATAAACATACAAAATAGTATGCTTAATCTCAAAGACAAATATAAAAAGATATATCATATATTGTGCCCTTAAAATTGTAAATAGTTGTGAATTCACGACCAATCCGTCATACTCAATTTTCTCACACTTCCAACTAATATCACCTTTAATTGTAAACAATATATTTGTACGCATTTATATGCAAATATGTTTTATGGATCTAAATGTGCGGCAAAAAAGTTTAAATATTTATTCGCACCTATATATGTATTTAGCTGTATAAAAGTGATAAATGCGAAAAAATGTGCACGCTTTACACACATTTTCAAAGTACGTAGGAGAAAGTACGAATGCAATTTTTCTCATATATTTCCATATATTTTAACTTATGTCATACATTTGAGCCAAAACGCTGTCTGAATGAAATAAACTAGTTGAACCCGTAAAAATTACGACATATGTTAACTAGCTATATTATTTTCTGAGAAGACATCAAATGTTAACTATACCTATTATATTTTATACATTTTTATGGCATTGAGTCCATGAATCCCTTTAATTTTTACTTGTGTACTTATACATAATTCCTTGTTAAAACTACTAATTGGAATGTGTGAGTTGGATTAGCATAATACGACTAAAGGTGTGTGAGCCTATCGGGGCATACACGTATACACGAAGAACACGTTTATTATATATTTAATATATATATATATATATATATATATGTTTTATACTTATTAAATGTATAATATGTTTCACGAAATAATTATTTAATGATTGTTAGTTTACCGTTAGATGCAAGAACTAACTAATATACGTTAAATATAAAAGAAATGGACTTGGATGTCGGAAAACGAAACTCCCGGACCTCCCTCCAAAGTGGCTAGTCATGGATGGATCTAGGAGGAGGCTATGTGTCGTTTTTGGCTAACAAAAGGAGGTAATAGCTAAACTTGGTGGACAAGTTGTCTAGCTATCACTGGTACAAATATGGGATTTCGTCACACCAAAAATGTGTGACGATATGCATATAGTCACACACGTTTTTTTTTTTTTTTTTTTTTTTTTTGTCACCAAAGGTCGTGCCACCGTAGGTGGCATATGGTGACGTTGTTTAGTTTGTGGCCATTTTCATTGAAAAAGAGTGACCAAAACCTGAATATGTGTGACAAATTAGGCACAAGTTTTGTTGGATTAATCAGTATCAGTGACCGTAAACAATTTATAGTCACGCAAATGTTTTTTGAGAGTAACTATTGTTCGTCCTTTGGCCACCTAAATATATAATATATGTGGCATTTGATGATTTATTCAAGTAAATGTGTATTTTATGTGACTATTTCTCGTCCAGTGGCCACATGAATATATAATAAATGTGACGTTTGTAATGATTAAGTCACACAACGTGTGTTATTTTTTTGGATTTAGTCACATACAATTTAAAAAACAGTGGCCAAAAGTGTTAATAAGTGTGACCATATGCTGTTTAAAGCGAAGAAATGTGTATTTTGTGAGAATATTGTTCATCCGATGGCCACTTGAATTTTATTTTTGTGTGGCCTTTTGTAATATTTAGTCACACAAAGTATGTTTTCTTTGGGTATATAGTTACATACAAAAAAGCAGAAAGTGGCCAAAATTGTTAATAAGTGTGACCATATGTTGTTTAAAGTGAGAAAATGTGTATTTTGTGTGACTATTGTTGATCCAATGGTTACATGAATTTTATGTTTGTGTGGCCTTTTGTAATATTTAGTCATACAAAGCATATTTGTTTTGGGTATTTAGTCACATACAAAAAAGCAGAAAGTGACCAAAAGTGTTAACAGGTGTGACCATATGCTGTTTAAAGTGAAGAAATTTGTATTTTGTGTGACTATTTTTCATCCAATGGCCACTTGAATTTTATGTTTGTGTGGCCTTTTTTAATATTTAGTCACACAAAGTATGTTTGTTTTGGGTATCTAGTCACATACAATTAAGCAAAAAGTGGCCAAAAGTGTTAACAAGTGTGACCATATGCTGTTTAAAGTGAAGAAATGTGTATTTTGTGTGACTATTGTTCATCCAATGGCCACTTGAATTTTATGTTTGTGTGGCCTTTTTTAATATCTAGTCACACAAAGCATATTTGTTTTGGGTATTTAGTGACATACAATTAAGCAAAAGTGGCCAAAAGTGTTAACAAGTGTGACCATATGCTGTTTAAAGTGAAGAAATGTGTATTTTGTCTGACTATTGTTCATCCAATGGCCACTTGAATTTTATGTTTGTGTGGCCTTTTGTATTATTTAGTCACACAAAGCATGTTTGTTTTGGGTATTTAGTCACATACAAAAAAGCAGAAAGTGACCAAAAGTGTTAACAAGTGTGACCATATGCTGTTTAAAGTGAAGAAATTTGTATTTTGTGTGACTATTTTTCATCCAATGGCCACTTGAATTTTATGTTTGTGTGGCCTTTTGTAATATTTAGTCACACAAAGTATGTTTGTTTTGGGTATCTAGTCACATAAAATTAAGCAAAAAGTGGCCAAAAGTGTTAACAAGTGTGACCATATGTTGTTTAAAGTGAAGAAATGTGTATTTTGTGTGACTATTGTTCATCCAATGGGCACTTGAATTTTATGTTTGTGTGGCCTTTTTTAATATTTAGTCACACAAAGCATATTTGTTTTGGGTATTTAGTCACATACAATTATGCAAAAAGTGGCCAAAAGTGTTAACAAGTGTGACCATATGTTGTTTAAAGTGAAGAAATGTGTATTTTGTGTGACTATTGTTCATTCAATGGCCACTTGAATTTTATGTTTGTGTGGCATTTTGTAATATTTAGTCACACAAAGCATGTTTGTTTTGGGTATTTAGTCACATACAATTAAGTAAAAAGTGATCAAAAGTGTTAATAAGTGTGACCATATGTTGTTTAAAGTGAAGAAATGTGTATTTTATTTGACTATTGTTCATCCAATGGCCACTTGAATTTTATGTTTGTGTGGCCTTTTGTAATATTTAGTCATACATCGAATTAAACAAAGAGTGACCAATAATGTTGATAAGTGTGACCATATTATGTGAGTGCATCTTTTAGTCACAGGGTTACTACTGGTAGTACTAAATTAGTACTGTTGTAGTAGAGTTGCTACTGCTAGTACTAAGTTAGTCCTGCTGAAGCAGAGTTACTACTGCTAGTACTATTTTGGTGCTCCTGGAATGAGTATATATATATAACAGAATAAAAAACAAAAACTAAATTTCAAATTGAATAAAAATCGAATGTATATAACTGACCAGAATATACAATTGTAATGTATTACATAATCAAATTCTCAAGTACCATAATTTAAAGCCTTTTTACTCTTCAATTGCCTTTGTATGGCTTCAATAGAGACATAATTTTTGCGCTTCGATGGTACTTTTGGTCCAGATTTGTTGTCACTAATATTTTGCATCATAGTTGGTGGTGTAACCTGTAGTAACAAAAGACGTTTGTATCAAACATTGAATTAAGTATGAAGAATTATATTTATGTAGGTTGAAAAAACATATGTATGTACCCAAAACAACGATATTTGATTTCTTTAAGTGTCACAGTTTGCACTTAAATTGCTAAAAAAAATAATTTTTGCATGTATATATCAGAAATTATTTAAACAAAAGAATAAAAAGAAACATGTTGAAATACATACTGCTGGCAGTGCTTGTGTTGGAGACACATTTTGTTGCGATTGGAAATTTGGAGACCCGTTTTGTCGTGACTTAGGCTTTTCCTTAGGTCCGACAGTTTTAGCAGGTTCCTATATGTATATATAAAACACGTTACATTATTTAAACAAAAGAATAACAAGAAACATGTTGAAATACATACTGTTGGTACTCCTAGTGTTGGAGACACATTTCCTTGCGATTGGGAATCTGTAGACCCGTTTCGTTGTGACTTAGGCGTTTTCTTAGGTCTGATAGTTTCAGTAGGTTCCTATACGTATATATAAAACACGGTACATTAGTCATGTATGTAAAATTCAAAAATCAAAGGGGGATGTTTTATTACTTACCATTGTTTCCATTACCTTTTCTGAAGTTACAAGCCCATTAGACTTCTCCTGAATTCTCGCATCTTTAGCACGTACAACATCACTTGGCTGAGTTCCGTCCACCTCATTAGAGCTGCTATCTATATTGTCAATAGCCATTGCAGTCACCTGCAATATAAATTAAGAAATACATTGAATCATCAGTTTATGTTCAATGCCTGCTATCATTAGCATCAATGGTGTTAGCATTAGAAAATGAAATTGTTAACAACATAAAAAATGGCTTACATCTGAGGCTACTGGCAATTGAAATGACAAATTTAACTGCACCCCTTTTTGACTCAATTGTGCCATCAGTTGAGTAAGTATTCACTTTGTTTCTTTCATCTCATTGGACAATTTCTTGACCAGTACATCTTTTACGGTCATCTTGGTGGATAATTTCTTGACCAATAAATCTTTTTGTTGATGCTCGCGTCTCTCATTATCAAGTTGAGTTTGAAGTAACTCAAGTCTTTCATCGTTTTCTTGTCTGCTTCGAGGAAGACCAAAATACCTCTTGTATGTAACTCCACTTCCCACTCCTCTTGCATAACCTCCCTTTTCCTTACCAAACACAACTGTCATGGCATCAGTGCCATTATCAAGACTCAAGGTTCCTTCCTTGATCTGGTCATCAGCTTCTTTCTGCACAAAAAATATAGGAAATGTTGGGATTAAAAGTCTTCTTGATGTTGTTAGAGTAACTAATGCTCATATTTGTGTCAATGCTGCTCAGCTGGAGTTAGTGCTGCTCATGAACTGCTGGTATACAAGTTACTACTGCTAGTACACAGTTAATGCTGCTAGTATATAAGCATAATAATAGAATTTGCAGTCAAACTTACAAGTTTATCTCCCACTGATCTAATCTCATCATCTGGATATTCGCCGTCTTTGTTTACCCTTCCTTTCAACCACATTATACCACGCGGGGGTTCTTCATCTGCTTCAATCTCTTTATTTTCGATCTAATAAACATCAAATGCATACATATGTAAAGTTAAACCAAGATAAACGAAAATATGAGGATGCATACATGTAATCTTACCATTTTCTCTTTCACATAAACATATCCACCTCGTCCCATTTTATGCTGATAAATATTTTTGGAACGCGCCATTTTAGCTTTATCAGATATCTCCTAAAAACACAAAATCATAAGGCATTTACATGCGGTAATGCTGCAAACTGAAAATTATGAAATGACGTATAGACTTAAATAAAGATGACTAATTAAAACCTTGTATGCATCGGTGGTCGTGTAGTTTACAAACTCGATCCAGTCTTCTGATTTCACAAATGCACTATACTTGGCCGGGACTTCATTCAGTTTGGAAGGTGTATTTAGGTTGGGCAAAATGTATTTTTCTCTGAGATTCATTCTGAAATTCCTTAGCAATTGACCTAGACGAGTCATTACCAATTTTTTGAATGTCACGTCAACATCAAAATATCGCTGTGAAGATTAACGCAATGTTGTTAATTAGTTGCACATAATGTAACTGCATAGATAAACTTATGTAGTACTGTGTTAAAAAATAATATATATGTACCGTGATTTCAGCCCATAGTTTATCTCTTGATTCTTTATTCACCTTCTTCCAGGAAAGAAACTTCAAACCTATGTGATCACGAACCAGATCTCCTAAAAAACTCGAAAACAGTGCTCTGTGTAAACCTGATACCCTATTCAATGCATCGAAGGTTACCTTAAGCTTTATTCCACCAGGGTTGCCATATTTCATGCGAAACTTAAATAGCCTGGTTATGCCTCTCTTAGCTAGTATCCGATCTGATTGGTTGGTTCCAGGCGCATCTAGATCTTCATCATCAGAATACTTTTCGGATTCATATTCTAAGTTGTTATCATCATGTTCATTATCAGCAGGAAGCAAAAGATGATTATCAACAATGGGTTGAATTTCCATGACTCTTGAGCAACAATGGGTAAAAGAAAATGATTCTGGCTTGGAGAGTAATGGTGATAGAAGATTTGATTTTGTGTTTTCTTTGCAATCTTTTTTTTAGGAGAGAAAAGAGGGTATAGGAAGAATATGAATCGTACGTTATTCTTGGTAACTGCTTGTAATTAGGTGATTTCAAAATTTTGGATCAAAATTTCGGCTCCAAATTCTAATTTGAAATTAACAAAATGTTTTATATCATTATCTTAATCGCAAATCATGAACCAAGATCATGAACACAAACTGCATATCAAATCAAGAACTCAAATTTACACAATTACACCAAGATCATGAACACAAACTGATACCATTTAACACAAACTGCTACCATTAAATCATAAACCAACATGAAATCAAGAACACAAACTGCTACCATTAAATAAATATGTGCAATCATCAAATCAACAACAGAAACTGCTATCATTAAATCTAACTGTGCAATCATCACATCAAGAACAAAAATTGCTACGAAATACTATCATTACAGTTATAAAATAGATACAGTTAAACTACTAATTACCACTTATTGTACCATTAATAATTACATTTATCCAAATTAAATGTCAGAACTACTACTACCATATTAAAGTACCAAATACCATCTACAAAACACAAAAGCTGTTAATGGATATCCTAAACCCCTAAACCATCTTCTTACACGGCAGTCCCAAGACAATATCCTGAGTAAATTTCTTTTTGTGTGCATTTTCAACTGGTATTTGAGAGGATTGAGTTTTGGGAGTAGCTTGAGAGTATTTAGCTTTGTCATTTACCTACAAGTTGAACGAGTATAATGGATGAAGTCTGGAGAATGTCATAAAAGTAGCAAAACAACACTTATTAAATGGACCATTATTACCCCTTTGTGTCAGCATCACCAGATTCTTCATCGTTAGAGAAATAGAAAGGGCTCTTTCTCTTCCAATCTGCGTTTTCCCATACCTCCTAATAGTTCAACATACCATGTGTTTCAAAAAATTTAATTAATGGTATAAAGGTATACAACTTTAGCCACAAACACATAACAACTTTAGTATACCTTGTTGGAAATGGTTTTGAATTTGGACATAGGGATTTTTGCCTTTGAACCTGTTAAAGCATAAACTTAAATAAATCAAAAATTCACACAGCTTTACATTCAATAATAAATTCACACAGCTTTACATTAGAATCGGTAACAACCCCAAACATCACCATTTATAGATCAAAAGCATGTTACTAATTATTGTACAATAAATCATCAACTGATATGTGAAAACATTAAAAAATATACCTTTGTTGTTATTTGGATTCATTGTTTGCGTGTTTGTGTTTGTCAGAAGAATGTGTGTTTTAATTAGGGTTTATTGATTATTGTGTACATGTGTTTACAAATGATCGAGTAAAGGGATTAATTTTCGGTTGACTATTGAAGTTGTGGTTTGGTTTAACTATGATGTGGCAAGAGGTGTAAAAAAAAAGGAAAAAAAAAAAAAAAAAAAAAAAAAAAAGGCTAATGGTGCTGACGTGGCGGTGAAAACCGGCTATAGCCGGTAACTAGGGATGGCAACGGTTCAGGTTCGGGGTGGGTTTTAGTGTACCCGTACCCGAACCCGTTTATAATATACCCGTACCCGCCCCATATCCCACTGGATACTCGATTAATATTATCCATCGGTTTTTCGGGTTTCCCCGCGGGTATCGGTTATCCGTAATTGAATATTATATGGACAAAATTGGCGGTATTAAGATTAAGTCACACTAAAATCAACTGAAAAAACAAAAGAAAATACTCTAATATATTCAAATTTTTTTAAAGTTAAAGAAAATGAATATCGTATCAAACGATTTAACGCAACGTATCGCAACGCAACGTACTCGGCACGAGATTCACCAAAAATATCAAATGCGCAAGAGTTTTCAAAAGTTAATCATTCTCATTTCCAAAAATAATCTCGTTTTAGCCTTTTAAAAAGGTTTGGTATCATCATTCGTGTAACGGTAGAGAACACGGACTCACGAGTACTCACTCCAAAAAAACGAATAACCAAATAGTCGAGAAGAGTATTGACGATAACTCGAGTCGAGACAAGATGACGAAAACAAGACAAAGAGATAACTAACAACAAACATATCAAGTAAGATTAGTCGATTGGTAATCGTCGGTATTTTCCCATAATCCCATTTATTAGTACAAGGTATACTCGTTTTATGATTTAAAACAAGTTTGGACTTACGACAAAATTAATCTTTGGAAATAACAAAATTTCGCCATGACTCTTTCATTTATCGAACGTTTCTAAGTCAAAATACTTTATTGAAAATCAATTTCCCGAGTAATTTATAATATAACGAGTATTTATATAAACCCTAAACCCTAAACCCTAAACCCTAAACGCTAAACGCTAAACCAATCCGTAACTCAAACAATAACCAAACGAATAGTCCAATAAATCCAAATATGTTAGTGTACGGGTAGCATGTCTCGAATAGTCCAATAGCCCTCGTGTGTTCCGTTTTTATCCCAAATGTCACACGCAAGGTTTTCAAAATCGGGATCCTACTTAAGATCCTATGGTAAAGATCGGGATCCCATAACATCTTAAGCTTTTAAAGATCCTTTGTATGATCCGGATCGGTTTTGCTTTGCAGTATCGTAAAATCGTAAGATCCTAAGATCAGGATCGGGATCCTGACAACCATGGTCTCACGTACACTTCTAATTTCCTTACTTCGTTATTAACCAAATTTAATAACAAATATCTTTACAACTTTTAATTTAACAATTGTTTTTATTTATTTCTTTTATTTTGTCCAAGTCGAGTCAATATCAAGTCGCAACAAATGAGTTACTATTTTCTTTCGAGTCATGGTCAAACATTTATTTCCTCGGGTCAATAATAATGAACCCGATCCCAAATCATCCAAAACATCACAAACAACTAGTTGGAAATATTGAGTTTATAAGTTTATTATTCACAAAGCATGAGATATAACTAGTTGTTGCATCAACTCATTGTACATGGAAAGTCAATACTTGGTAAAAGGAAATTGGAGACTTTTTCGTACAACTTCAATTCACAATTTCTTTTGGCGCGCGCCTTTGGTCCCTTTTCCCGCCTAAAGTCTTGGGAACCATTCATCTACCTCTCCACCCTATTTATACCTATCGATTGTATACCAAAGAACACACACAAACACATATATCCCTTTCAATTCAAAGAAAACTTCAACAATGGCAGCAAATAATGGTAACTTTCAAAATGATGCAGAAGAGTACGAGTTCGTGTTAAACAACTATTTGCTATTTGACGCAGTGTTTGATGCTTTTGGGGATGAACCCATTGCAGAATATGGGTCGTATAGGCAGGTAGATACGTGGATGAGGAGAAGAATTTTGAACTGGCTGCATTCAAAAGACTTTTACTGGGATGAGGTTTTGGGAGTGAATGAGCTGGAGGAGGAGGAGGAACAAGATGAAGAGGAAGAGGAGGAGCAACAGGATGCGAAGGTGGCTCAAAGTGAGGTGATGCAGCAAAATGAAGAGGATCAGCCACAAAATGTGGTGGAGCAGCAAAATGTGGTGGTGCATCAAAACCAGGGGGAGCAGCAAATTATGTTTAAATGACTCGAGGAAAGGGAGAAGTGGATGGAAAGCAGGGAAGAGAGCTCTGGTTCTAACAAGTTGGTGTGAAATAGAGTGAAGCAGTTTATGATGATGGTGTTTTTATGTTTTTAGTATGTTTAGTATTTAGGTTGGATAATTAGATGTATGGTTGTAGCTTTTAAAAAATATCAATGAAATATTTGATGTTTAATTAATTGTTTATGATTGCTTGTGAATGTTTGATTTAAGGAAGTCAACAAACCAAAATTTGCATAAGGGTAAGTAGTGAAAAGAACGTTGAGGGTTTATGGTCAAAAGAGGAATTGTTATCTGTGTTTCCCCTGATGTTAAAGGGGTGTTTGGTTTCTTAGATAATAGCAGTCTTTTTTAAAAATCTACTCTTTAATACTTAGAAGACTATTAACACTGAAACAGTAAACTGCGTTGTAATGCAAGAACAACAATATCACCAAAAATGATTAAGTGTCTTCCTTTACACTTAATCCCTTCCAAATGTATGAGTGTAGTATTGTTTTGAAAGAAAATTGAGTTCATACTGGTGAGAAACAGTTTTTGCACAAAGTTTGTACTGCTAGGCAAACGTTTGTACTGCTAGCGTAAAAGTTTGTATTGCTGGGTAGCCGTTAGTATTGTTTGGGTATTAACCGTGGTTTATTTATAGCCGTTGGAGTAATTTTTGTCAATTACTTCGCTTAAGGGTTTCATAAATTGGATAATTCTCTTTCTTTATATAATTTATACGATTTCTTCAAACTAAAGAAACAATTTATTGAAGTCGGTCCAATCATAACCCAGCACTCTAATCAAGCATTTAATCAATTTTCATGGAAAATTTAGAGTTTTTTGATACACATAACCAGGTTGCATTCTTGGAGAAACCAGAAGGGAGTTAAGACTTCCACCAATTAGTAGATTTTCTAAACACTACCCACATCAGGTATGCTCTTACAGTCAATCCTACTATCTATGTCTCTAAAATCAAACAGTTTTGGCAGACTGTTACTACCAATACATTTGAGTATGGAGACAAAGAGTTAATTGCAACAGTTGATGGCAAAACAATAACTATTACTGAGTCATCTGTTAGGAGGCATCTCCATTTAGCAGATGAAAATGGTATTAGTTCTTTGCCTGATACTGAAAATTTTTATAACATTTCCAGAATGGGGTATGACACATCTTCTCAAATTCTGACTTTTCAAAAAGGATGTTTTGCCCCACAATGGAGATTTTTCATACATACCATCCTTCATTCTTTAAGTCCAAAGAAAACCTCATGGGAGCAATTCAGTAGCAATATTAAAAATGCTCTCATTTGTTTAACAACAAACAGGACTTTTAACTTTTCAAAATTAATTTTTGATGGTATGGTGAAAAATATGGATAACAAATACAAGTTTTTAATGTATCCAAGGTTTATAAAAATGGTTTTGAATATAAGGAAAAGTTTGCTTCTATCACACAAAAATGTTTATCCAACTTCTTGCCTAGCTAAAAAACTTTTCAGTAACATGAGCATGGCTTCTAATGGGTTTAATGGGATAGTAGTTCCACTTTTTGAAACAATGTTGGTTCAAAATCAAAATGATAGAACTTATGTACGCCATCATCAAATAAGTTCTTGAACCGTTTTGGACTCTAGGTTGTTTAGACCTTGATCTAGGATAAACAATAAACACAATAATAATGATCAAAACAAGATGTACAGCGGAATAACAAAAGATTCATTATTATTATCAAGGTTTTTGGTCATCATCTCTAACAACTACTAACATACACAAAACCTAGGCATCCGTTGTAAGAACTCGATGCCTAGACACACCCTACACCTTTACTTAGACGTCTACATCTTTACACACACACTAATAATCAATCCCTGTATCTCTTTATATAATAGAGATACTAGGGTTACAAAGGATATATACTAAAAATATAAAAGATCTCGTAGTAATCTTTTCCTTTTGTGAAGTTTCATCCTTTGTCTCCATAAGTCCCTCATCTTTCATTGTTTTGTCTTATCAACTCAAATATAATTCCCAACAATCTTCCCCTAGTTGATAATGACAAAACCAAGTAAGCACAAACTTCCCCTGAAGTTAATATGTATGAAAGATAAACGAACTTCCCCTTAAGCTATGCATATCATCAAGGATCTTCAAGCTGCAATCTTCAAAATAAATCTTCTTCCCCTTTTTGTCATGATCAATAGGGGACTAAAGTATGCAACTTTGATCTTCATAACCACGAACTAGTACCATACATCCAACTTAGTCTTCCAATGTCTTGAATCGCCCTCCATTAATGAACACCAAAACGCTTTCTTTTATAAATGAATCCAAGACAGAAAAATCCCAAATCTTCAGTAAAAATACCAACTAGCAATCAAGAAAACCTTCACCTCGATGTAGCATATAAATGGTTAAACATTTTAAGCTTCCCCTGAAACCCATATGTTAACCATTTGAAAGAACTTGTCGAATAACTAACCAACAATAATAACGAACACCATGTTGTACCATCCATGAATGAGCATCCTAATTCCTCATTAGGTTTGAAAGATGACAACAATAATATACGATATCAAGCAGTAGTAATCAATAAAGAATAGTTCTTTTAATATGAACCTGATTCCCAAAAGTAAGCAATATTAACGAACATCAGGTCACATCCAAAAATCCAAAAATCCAAAAATCCAAATATCTTCTCTGTGTGTGTCTTCCCCTGTGTGTAAAACCATCCAAATAATTTGCCAAGTACCAAACCAAGTTCTGTCCAATATCAAGCAAAACTAGCAGCACTAATAAATATATCTCGGACATAGCTAGCAGTGCAAACTTGACGCGTAGCAGCAGAAAAAATATGCGTAGCAGTAGAAACCAAAATTCTCAGCAGCAGAAACTGATAAGGACAACAGTAGTAATATCCAATGGCCGTAGAAACTTGAACGTAGCAGCAATATTAATCATGGTCGTATTATTGGTGAGCAGCATAAACAAATTCTAATACCGAATAATAAAGATACTGATCCACTTACACCAATAATCAATACATTCAACAGTATCAATTGAAATCTCACCTCCACTTTGATAAAACGACAACTAGCCATCAACTCACGAATATAATATGCTGCATAATATGATCTTGTACGACAAACAATCTTCAATGCAAGCAGTTACTCCAAGCGACACATTTAAATGCTATCTTAGGCCCACAACCGACAATTTAATAATCCATAATATTCGTCACACAATCAGTTCAGAGGATAATTAAATAATATATCACTGATCCATTTAATTCAATAAAGTTCGACAAAGCAACAATCAATTTTGTGAGAGTACGAGGTTTTAATTAAGAATTCGAAGACGACAAACCAATATCGACCAATTAATTAAACCACATGCGTAAGATGACAAACTGATTTACTATCTTCCACTGTTTAAACAAGCATTAATGAATCGAAGAAAAGATGATAATTACCGAAAAGTCGATATCTTAAAAAAATAATGAGACCATCGATCATAAAACTTTTCAAATCTGCTCTTCTTCGACAATAAAACCTTGTAACATCCCTAGATTTAGAGCCCCCTCTCTGATACCACTTGATAGAACTTATGTACGCCATCATCAAATAAGTTCTTGGACCATTTTGGACTCTAGGTTGTTTAGACCTTGATCTAGGATAAACAATAAACACAATAATAATGATCAAAACAAGATGCATAGCAGAATAACAAAAGATTCATTATTATTATCAAGGTTCTTCGTCATCATCTCTAACAACTACTAACATACACAAAACCTAGGCATCCGTTGTAGGAACTCGATGCCTAGACACACCCTACACCTTTACTTAGACGTCTACATCTTTACACACACACACTAATAATCAATCCCTGTATCTCTTTATATAATAGAGAAACTAGGGTTACAAAGGATATATACTAAAAATATAAAAGATCTCGTAGTAATCTTTTCCTTTTGTGAAGTTTCATCCTTTGTCTCCATAAGTCCCTCATCTTTCATTGTTTTGTCTTATCAACTCAAATATAATTCCCAACACAAAACATTCAGGGTGAAGGATCAACAAGCCCAGTTGAGTCCCATCATACACCCACTGGTTCATCTGGTTCTCAATCAGCCTCACAACCAACTTCATCACCATATAGGAGTTCATCAATAGAGGAATCTGTTGTTCCTCAGCCAAATATGGGGGAAATGCCCCATGATTCACCTCTCCCAAGAGGTAACACACCTGGCAGTGATGTGGGCAAAGTGTCACTAAAGGAATTGATGGATATTTGTACCAAATTGACTCAAAGGGTGACTGGCTTGGAGAAAGAACTCAAGGAGACAAAGCAGTTGTATGCATAGTTGTTAAGATCTCGATCCTGATCTTAGGATCTTATGATTTTACGATTCTACAAAGCAAAAATGATCCGGATCCTACGTTGGGTCTTAGCAAGATTAAGATCTTATAGGATCCCAATCTTGACCATAGGATCTTAAGATTTAATCCGATCCGATCTTGTGTTTCTCGAACCGCAAACAAAAAAACTACAAAGTTATGGATTATCTTTTAGTAGAATTTGAAAAACAACATATGATTCTTCTTAAACATTCCATATTCTTAATTTAGCACAACATTTTCATGAAACATTCATATAATTTTTTGTCTATGATATATAAGAATTTGTAGATTTGAGAAATATTACAAAAACTATTAAAAAATGACATTGTAGTAGGATCTTAGGATCTCGATCCGATCTTACGATCACGATCTTGCAAAGAAGAAAACGATCCTATGTAGGATCCCAATCTTAAAAACCTTGGTTGTATGGTACTGCTTACAAGAAGCTCATTGAAAAAGTGAAGAAATTGCAGTCTAAAGTCAAGTCGCTTAAAGCAAAGAGAAAGGCAAATATTGTGGGGTCTACAAGCTCAGATGATGATGATTCAGATGATAACATGGATGATGATGATTTAGATGATAACATGGATGATTCTTCCAAACAGGGGAGGAAGATAGCAGATATTGATCAAGACCCTAATATTTCTTTGGTTGAAGAGAATGTTGAGTTTCATGGGAGGCAAGATATGGGTGAAGAAAATTTGGATGCTGAAAATATTGGTACTGCTCATCAACAAGTTAGGGCTGTGTATGATAGAAGGCAAAGGGCAGATAAAGGAAAGGGCATTATGATTGAAGAAGAGCCACCAAAGAAGGCCAAGAAGAGTGTTACGATAAAGAGGTAGCTAGTAAAGCACAAGAAGATGAAAGAGTACAATTTGAGATTGCAAAATTCCTTGAAGAAAAGTTAGCACAAAGGTTAGCACAAGAACAATCTGATGCACTTCTGGCTAAAAAGTTACATGATGATGAACAAGCAAAGTTTAATGACGCTGCACAAGTTCAGTCTATGATTGATGCTGTTGATGTTTTAAAGGAAAGACTTGGTGAACTCAGGGCAGATGAAGTGTTGTCCATTGAAGAGAAGTCAAGACAACTTGTTGAACTAATAAATTCAAGAAGAAAGTCTGCTGCAGAACAAAAAGCCAAAGAAAAGAGGAGTAAACCACCTAGTCAAGCTGAGCAAAGAACCACCATGTGTCTTTACATGAGGAACACAGCTGGATACAAAAGGAAGTATTTACAAGGTAAAAGTTTTGAGGAGATCAAGAGTGAGTTTGAAAGGGTTTACAGAAGAGTGAACACATTTATTCCCATGGGAACAGAAGAACCAAGTAGAACTACAAAGAGAGCAGGTATATTATTGGAGTTTGAATCTTCAAAGAAACAGAAGATTGGTGAAGAAGAAGTACCTACAGCAGAGGATTCAAAGAAGCAAAAAACTGAAGAAGATAAAGAAGATCAAGCAGTTGAGGAAGAAGAAACAACAGAGGAATTAAATAATGAAAGGCTTCAACAACATATGTTGGTTATAATCCCAGATGCATTGAATGTTGATGATCCTATTCAACCTAAACATCCAATTATTGATTTGGAGATACACAAAGATACATTTGGGAAAGCTTGGAAGATAATCAGGGTAGGAGGACACTCAGAAGTTTATAAGTATTTTGAAGATATGCTGAAGATTTTTGATAGAGAAGAGTTGGACAAACTATGGAGTCTGGTTCAAGAAAGGTTCAGATCTACAGATCTTATAGAAGACAAAGACAAGGAGCTATGGGTGGAATTGAAGAGGTTGTATGAACCTGATCCAGAAGATATCTTATGGCAGTTTTGAGCTCATGAGTTGAGTATAACATGGAGACTGTATGATACATGTGGTGTTCACCATGTATCTACAAAGAATGGATCGGATGTCTACATGCTAATAGAAAAAGATTATCCATTAAGGGCAGCTAGCTTATTTGTTATGTTAGATGCTATGCTCAGAGTTAATGAAGACTCAGAAATGGCAAGAGAGTTACTGAAAAAGATCTTCACACAAGCAAAAAGGAAATAATGTTAGTACTGCTAGTGTAAATATTAGTACTGCTAGGTTTAACTTTGTACTAACAGGTTTAACTTTGTATAGAAGATATTTGGATTTTGTAACAATTTTTTTTAATAAAACAGATAGTCTATAAGACGAATACAAAAGAAGGTATAATCAAAAAAGACCCAAGGGCGGAGACGGTTGAGTTGTTGGTGTTGTGAAGGGGAGGTCACATGTTTGATACCTGTGGCTTCCTTTTTGGTATTTCCCTCCCCAAAAATTTTAAAAAGCCCCCTGATGAGTGTCTAAATACTCATCATTTCTGTCACATTTTATCTGCAAAAACATTTAAAAACATGCAGATATGCTTCAAAATACTAAAAATATCATAAAATGTGTTTTTATATGACTCAGGAACAAAAAGATTGAAAATAAGTGAAAAACGAACAAAGTTTGCATAATTGTCACTTTCAGTCCCTGGAGTTTCACAAATTGGCAGATTTAGTCCCTGAAAGTTTAAAATGAAAGAAAAGTCAACTTTAGTCCTTGGGATATCAAACATATTCACTTTTAATCCCTGGATGAAAGTTTTCTAAAAATGACAACTTTTACCCCTCAAGTTTCAAAATTGGCAAAACTAGTCCTCGGGTATTTAAAAATTGGAATTTATCAAATATTACCCTTGTGTTATTTATAATTGGCAAAATAAACTCTTTTGATAACTTTGGAAAATTGTCTACTTCAGCCCTTCAAATTTCAGAATATTACAAAAGTGGTCCTTGTGCTTAAATAACTACAAACCAAACTGGACCCTAAATTAAAATAAACCCAATCCCTTTATTAATATAACCCAACTAAACCCAGCCTAAAAACTAAACCCAGTTACCACCCAAGCCCAACACACCCAAGCCCACCAACCCTTCTATTAATAAAAAGACCCAACCCGGTATCCAAAACCAGAGTTTGACCTGGTCAAACTCTTCCCCTTCCTCACAACCCCGCCAAACCACCATCACCCATAGTTCTCTGCAATACCACCCCCCATCTTATCCCACTTACCTAACAAAACAAGATGCATTTAAAGCTTCTTCTCCACCTCCACAAAATGCATTAAATGCAAAAACCTGCTCGAATCCACTATCTCTATTTTGGCGCCAATTTTCATTTGAATGGCTGAGATTGATTTGAAGCAATCCAAGGGTGCAGAAGAGTTCAAGAATGTCGGCTAAGGGTTTCCCAGCATAATTTAGTATATATAGATCAATGTAATAGGAAATGAAAGAGTAGTTAATTTTTATTAAATCGTCTTTTACTTAATTGTCTTTCTTTATTGTAATTTTCATTTCCAGTCATTAATACAAGCAATTTACAGTCATTTTGATCTCATTTTAATATATCTTGCATTAATTTTCAGTCACTTTATAATTTCAAGTTCTATTGTAATTCGTATTAAGTTTAATGTTATTTGGAAAAGCTTAATTGCTGTTCCTATAAGCTTACATAAGCTCTGAATAGCTTTTGATAAGCTTATATTAGTTTAATCTTGCTCTAATTCAAGAAATCAAGGAAGTCAACAAAAGTTAAACTGAGAAGCTAATAAGCTGTTTTGGGGTGAATAAGCTAATTTGGAAGGATCTTCTGGGTTTTCTAGCTTGTTTCTGACAAGCTAGATTGGTTCTAGTTCCTTGTTCTTTGCTTCATAAGTTCTATCAGTTGTAAGCCTTTTTGAATTCTAGGCTTAATTTTGCAATTTACTATTAATCTGCTTATTTATAGCTTATTGTTATTAGCTTATGCTTATTATTAGTTTATAAGTTAATTTCATCAGTTAAAAAAGGTTTTAATTAGCTCAGTCTTTATTTTCCTTAAAAACACTAAAAAAGTAAAAAATAATCAAACATAGCATAGCTTATTAGATTGCTTATTTTCCTGTTATAAGTTGCTTATTATAGTTTATATAAGTTAGTTAATCATTAAAATCAGACCTTTTAGTTTAAAATATTGATTTTCCTTTGAAAATCCAAAACACAACCCTATAAAGGGCTGTTTGGTTTTAGAAGTCAAAACAAGTCAAACTTGGTTTTACTGTACATTTACCACAATCCCAACTTTGTTCAAGCTTATTTTGACCATTATAAGTTGTTTCTAGGTTTTAATAAGTCATTTCAATAGAAAATCCATATTTGAGTGCCCTGTGGAAATTTTAGACTTTCAAAAGCCCAAATAAGCCAATAGGAGCTTTTAGCTCTTTTGGTCCTTTTTCTTGGCTTCTCTGAGTCCCTTGTGATTCATTTGAAGCATACACAAGAGTGGGTTTGAAGCCCTTTGGCTTGTGCAACTCTGTGCAACTCTGCACATCAGCAAATCAGTATATACTGATTGCTGTTGCTGCTGATCTTCATTAAATTGTGGCTTATCTAGTTAAGCTATGGCATTGCTTTTTGTTTTTCTGAATAGCCAGTAGTACTAGCTCAAGTTTGCCCCCATTAGATTGCATCTCAGGAGCTTATTGAACTGCTTAATTTGCCTTGCAATTTGGCACTTTTCTGCTGTTTCTGCTGTAGCCTTGCTACTGCTTATTTGTGTTATTAAGTTTTTTTGTGCTTCTAGTAGTGTATTAAACTTGTTCTGAGCATTTGGTTGAGTTTTGAGCTTATTAGCTTATTTTTAGCTTATTAGCTCAACTGCTTATCTGTCCATCTGCTTATCCAGGCTTATTAAACTTTTGATTTTAATTTTCCTATCTTTTAAATATTAATTTAGACTTATCCTGAATTTTTCAGATTTTTCCTAAGTCATTTGATATTTTTAATCTTTTTTATTAGTTTCTATTAGTAATAAAATCATAATAAATAAAATAATAATCAGAAAAATATAAATCTAATTTTCATAATTTTCTTTTGTCATTTTTAATCCAGGAAAAATATAATTATATTTTTAGACCATAAGAAAACCAAAAATAGAAAAATAGTGATAGCTTCTATTTAATAGAATTTATCTTTTTAAATTTTAATTAAGCAAGTTTCATTTTTATAATTTTCTTAGCTTCTTTTCATCTTATAATATTTATAGAAAATTTTTTAGAATTTTCTTTGTTCATTTAGTATTTTTTTTATAAATTTAAATAGTTTAATAAGTAATTAAATAAATAAATAATTAATTATAATTAAATAAAAAGTATAAAAAAATATAATTTAAGTTTTTAAATAAGTTTTAAGTCATTTTACATTTTTAGGTTTTAAATTTCATATATTTCAGTTTTAGTCCCATTTTAGCTTTCCCATTACGCATTTTAGTTTATTTTTATTCGCGTTTAATTTTCTTTTGTATAATTGTTTATTATTTGTTAATTAGAATTAATCAAAAAGCAAAATCCAAAATATCTAATTCATCAGTCACTCTAATCCTAACTTTTCACAGTTTGCCCATTCACACCTCGTTGGGAAACGATCCGGGTAATCACTTACCTGGTTTCACACTACACACGAACGTGAGTTTTTGCAAGTATCCTTTTTCACAAAGGGGTGATTTGTATTTATTCACGTGTATCCGCTATCTGCATTTATTTATAAGTGTATTCAGCACGGATCAAATTTTGGCGCCGCTGCCGGGGAGGTTGTGCTGCGACAATTGTGTAGAGTTTTAGCGATTAGTGATTCGAGACCCTTCTTCCAGAAGTTCCTATTTCCCAAAAACAATATAAAATACAAAAATATTTTTCTTTTCTTTTCTATATATATTATTATTATTATTATTATCACATAAAAATTAAAAACCCAAAAACATTTTCCTTTTTCTGTAATAAATAACTAACAATAAAATTAACCATCGGGAACCAAGACAGAGTACTACCTAACTGGGGGTACGGCCATAATAAGTTCCCAAACATCAGATTTAAAACTTTCCTTTGTATCACTTGCGAATATCGGCTCACCTTTAATTGATAAACAAACTATAACGGAGGTTTAAGGATAGTCTGACATTAAATTATCGGACTGAAAGAAGCGGGTTTTTAAGGAGCATTAATTGCCCACCTTTGCTTCTCCGCCACTCTGTGCGTTTATCTTTTAGAGAGCTTCCGTATGCTTGTTGATTATTGGTTTAAGTTCACTTGTGTTTTTTCTCGATCTTGATTTTAATTGAAAATTTTTGCTAAGTGCATGCGCACTCGTTCTTCTAGGTCATCAAGCCCTTTTCGTGAGCTTGGAAACATACCTCGAAGACGTCGTAGACGTTCTGCTCCATCAGTCGTACCCAAGTTACGTACTGATCCCCAAACCACTATCATCATGGCAGAAGACCGCCCTATGAATGAGCTTCTCCAAGCTCCCACCAATGGGTACGGAGATGCCATTGTTGTTCCAGCCATCGTGGCTGAGAATTTTGAGCTTAAGACTGGGTTGATAAACCTGGTAACCCAGCGGCAATTCTATGGTTTTGACAGGGACGATCCTCAAGATCACATTAGATGGTTCAATAAAATCACATCCACCATCAAATGCAAAAGTGTCCCTGAGGAATCAATCAAACTTCTTCTTTTCCCGTTTTCCATCGATGGGGCAGCCCGGATTTGGCTTGACAAACAACCCCCTCGATCGATAACAACATGGGAAGATTTGGTTCAGAAATTTGTGAATGAATTCTTTCCTCCTTCTAAAACCACGTATCTGAAAAATGAAATCATGAAATTCTCTCAACGGTTTGATGAACCATTTGGAGAGGCATGGGATCGTTTCAAAGAATTGCTCCGCAAATGTCCTCATCACGGTTTCACCGATTTGATGCAAATGGACACTTTTTACAATGGGTTAAACCCATCTGACCAAGATTCTCTTAATGCCTCAGCTGGAGGTAATTTTCTGAGCAAATCCACTAAGGAAGCCATTGCACTTATTGAAAATAAGTCAAAGGTCCGCACTGCACGAGCCAGACCATATAATTCTCAGGCTAGTGCTGGACCTTCTACTTCATCTCCCGTGAGTCAGTCTAGTACTGATACTGAGCTTGCTGAACTCACGAAAGTTATTCAAGCTTTGGTTTTCTCCACACAAAAGAAAGAGTCCGCTCCGCAAACTTCTCACACTGCTGAAATCAAAAAGGTAGAAGTTTGTGTTACTTGTGGTGGCCCTCACGCTTACTACAATTGTACTGCCACCGATGGCAATGCATTTGAAATCAAAGCTTTAGCCGGATCTTCCAATCAAGGAGGTGGCCAATACCATCCTCAAGTGGAAACAAATTACCGTGCTAGCAATCAGCATGGACCACCCGGATTTCCTCCTCCTAACAATCCAAATAGGATTAATCCTAATCAGCAAAGAGGGCAAAACACGCAGAATCAATATCATGCCCCGAACAATCAATACCCACCCCAAAGGGGTAATCAAGGGTATTCAGCTCCTAATTCCCAAAGACCTCTCTCGAGTGAACTTGATAGCTATATCAAGGTTAATGAGACCAATATCAAGGCAATGCAAAATCAAATCTCTAATTTGAAGAATGAATTTCAGTCCTCAATACACAAGCAAGGAACTGAGCTTTCAAACAAAATCGATCATTCTCAAAGCGAAGTTAAGAATATGTTTGCCAGTCTCATGGACCATCTTAATCCACCTTCTACCTCGGGAGGTCTCCCAAGTAACACTGTTGTCAACCCAAGGGGTGAACTCAAAGCTGTCACTACACATAGTGGTAAAGCTCATGATGGACTCAAGGTGATAAAGGACCCGGTACTGCCCACTAACAATGGAAGTGCTAAATACGTCCAACCCTCGGTCATCCAAAATTCTACACCCACAATTGCTCCTCAACCGTCAAGAATAGATCCTACTTTATCACGATTTACGGTTAAAAGTCTGTCAACCAAACTTAGTGAGCAAAGAACAGCCAGATATTATTCCGAAATGCTCAATGCTGTTCCTGTCAGTGTACTTGATGACAGTGATGATGACGAAGATACCACTTTCGTCAAAGCTATCACCACTCGGAGTGGTGCTGCTTATGAGGGGCCCTCTGGCACTATTCCTCCTCCGTTATTTGAAATGGAGAAAGAGACGGAGGATACAACGGACAAAGTGCAAATTCCAAACCCACAAAGTACAGCACAAGTCCATCCTCTGGTTGTCCCTAAAAAGAAATCCAAATCAGGAGTTGTCTTTGAATCTGTTGAGACTCCTGAAGTCATTGCCCCTAAATCCAAACCTTACATTCCTTACCCATCGCGCTTAAATGAGCAAAAGCTCCGTGAAAAAGCTAGTCAACAAATGGACAAGTTCTTTCAAATCTTTAAAGAATTACATTTTGACATAAGTTTTGCGGATGCTATCATTCTGATGCCCAAATTTGCATCAACAATCAAACAGTTATTAAGCAACAAGGAAAAGCTAATTGAAATGGCTAAAACTCCGTTAAATGAGAACTGCTCAGCGGTTATCTTAAAAAAGCTTCTGGAGAAGCTTGAAGATCCGGGAAAGTTTCTACTACCTTGTGTATTTCCAGGGATGGTTGAATGCTATGCCTTAGCAGATCTAGGTGCAAGCATCAACCTGATGCCTCATTCAGTATGGAAGAAACTTTCTCTTCCGGCTCTTACTCCTACCTGCATGACTCTTGAGCTTGCAGATCGAACCATATCTCATCCATGCGGCATTGCCGAAGATGTGTTTGTGAAAGTAGGAAAGTTCCACTTTCCAGCTGACTTTGTTGTTGTTGAATTCGACGCAGATCAAAAGGTTCCTCTCATTCTTGGAAGAGGATTCCTAAAAACGGGCCATGCTCTTATTAATGTATTTAAGCATGAGATCACCTTGTGTGTGGATAAGGAAGCTGTTACCTTTAACCATGATCAAACTTCGAGGTACTCCTCAAATTATAATTCTACATCGGTTAACCGAATCGATGTCATTGATGTTGCTTCAAAGGAGTACTCTCAAGAAAGTCTTGGTTATTTTCATAATTCTGTGAGTGGTGATCCCAACACATCTTCTCTGCCTTTCATTTCCGACTCTTCCCCTTCTCTCACTCCGTCTGAGGGAAGTGATTCCAATTTGGAAGAGATCGAGGCTTTTCTCAAGTGTGATTCATTTCTTGAAGGAATTGATAACGCTGAGATTGATCTGGAGGGAGATATTCTTTCTCTTGAGAAATTGTTAAATCAGTACAATTCTTCTCCTCTCCCTCCCGTTGAACTTCATAAAAAGAAAGTCAAGTCAGTTGACAAAACTGATAAATTTCCGGAGATCAAGTTTAAGGACTTGCCTCCTCCACTTAAATATGCAATTCTTGAGGAGGAAGTTCTTGTCTTAATTTCTATTCAGATCTCTCTTCTTCCCTTCACCTACCCGGTGATTTCCCCTATCTTTCACTCATTCGGGAGTGAGGATATTACCTTTGACCTCGGCATTATCCATCTAACATTGGTTTAAATGCCGGATTTATCTCATCGGTGTGGAACTTTCTTATGTTCAATTGATTATCCAAACATTTTTAATGAAAGCCCGATAGAGATGGTTTCTTCCACTTACTTCCCCATGAACAAATGAATTCGGGGTCGAGTCAAGCTGGCGACTCGGTTAATAAAAACAGTAGAAAAATATGGGTTTTCACCCATGTCTTACCTAAGTGTGGGGGAGATGCCCCACCTATTGTATATATGTAAAAAAAAAAAAAAAAAAAAAAAAAAAAAAAAAAAAAGTGTGTATATAAAATAATGGCTATAAGTATTTCCCTTTCACGTTCTAAGTGTTGGTTTAACAGCCGGTTCTTTGAATATTGAGGGCAATATTCAGTTCTAAGTGTGGGGGGGAATTCTTGCGAATTTGATCAAATGTACCATCTAGTACCCCCATTTTAGCCAAAATTTTAAAATTTTTTCTCACTTAGAACTCAATAAATGGTTATCAGTCCGCCATGTCTAACCCACATAAGGATTGGCTAATCCGAGAGCAAACGGCTCTTGGTAAAGATATCTCAAATCCGTTGATGGCTTGCAATTTGCCAAAAATTGTATGGTATTCGACTCACCATATCTTTATAAGTAAAGAGTTGGCTAGCCCGCAAGGTTATGGCTTGTGGTAAAGGCAGTGAAAAACCATGATTGGTAATCAGCTCGCCAAAGATAATAACTGTAATTTATCTAAGAGTTGGCTAGTCCAGAAGCAAACGGCTTTTGGTAAAGACAAATCAAAACCGTTGACAGCTGATGGTTTGCTCAAAATCATTTGGTTATCATTGTACCAAAGTATCACATACTAAAACATTGGCTACTCCAGAAGTAATGGCTTTTGGTAAAGAGAAAAAATCCATTAAAACTTCATAAAAGATTGCTAGGGACTAGCAATAGTTTAGTGTGGGGGATTGATGAGTGTCTAAATACTCATCATTTCTGTCACATTTTATCTGCAAAAACATTTAAAAACATGCAGATATGCTTCAAAATACTGAAAATATCATAAAATGTGTTTTTATATGACTCAGGAACAAAAAGATTGAAAATAAGTGAAAAACGAACAAAGTTTGCATCATTGTCACTTTCAGTCCCTGGAGTTTCACAAATTGGCAGATTTAGTCCCTGAAAGTTTAAAATGAAAGAAAAGTCAACTTTAGTCCTTGGGATATCAAACATATTCACTTTTAATCCCTGGATGAAAGTTTTCTAAAAATGACAACTTTTACCCCTCAAGTTTCAAAATTGGCAAAACTAGTCCTCGGGTATTTAAAAATTGGAATTTATCAAATATTACCCTTGTGCTATTTATAATTGGCAAAATAAACTCTTTTGATAACTTTGGAAAATTGTCTACTTCAGCCCTTCAAATTTCAGAATATTACAAAAGTGGTCCTTGTGCTTAAATAACTACAAACCAAACCGGACCCTAAATTAAAATAAACCCAATCCCTTTATTAATATAACCCAACTAAACCCAGCCTAAAAACTAAACCCAGTTACCACCCAAGCCCAACACACCCAAGCCCACCAACCCTTCTATTAATAAAAAGACCCAACCCGGTATCCAAAACCAGAGTTTGACCTGGTCAAACTCTTCCCCTTCCTCACAACCCCGCCAAACCACCATCACCCATAGTTCTCTACAATACCACCCCCCATCTTATCCCACTTACCTAACAAAACAAGATGTATTTAAAGCTTCTTCTCCACCTCCACAAAATGCATTAAATGCAAAAACCTGCTCGAATCCACTATCTCTATTTTGGCGCCAATTTTCATTTGAATGGCTGAGATTGATTTGAAGCAATCCAAGGGTGCAGAAGAGTTCAAGAATGTCGGCTAAGGGTTTCCCAGCATAATTTAGTATATATAGATCAATGTAATAGGAAATGAAAGAGTAGTTAATTTTTATTAAATCGTCTTTTACTTAATTGTCTTTCTTTATTGTAATTTTCATTTCTAGTCATTAATACAAGCAATTTATAGTCATTTTGATCTCATTTTAATATATCTTGCATTAATTTTCAGTCACTTTATAATTTCAAGTTCTATTGTAATTCGTATTAAGTTTAATGTTATTTGGAAAAGCTTAATTGCTGTTCCTATAAGCTTACATAAGCTCTGAATAGCTTTTGATAAGCTTATATTAGTTTAATCTTGCTCTAATTCAAGAAATCAAGGAAGTCAACAAAAGTCAACCTGAGAAGCAAATAAGCTGTTTTGGGGTGAATAAGCTAATTTAGAAGGATCTTCTGGGTTTTCTAGCTTGTTTCTGACAAGCTAGATTGGTTCTAGTTCCTTGTTCTTTGCTTCATAAGTTCTATCAGTTGTAAGCCTTTTTGAATTCTAGGCTTAATTTTGCAATTTACTATTAATCTGCTTATTTATAGCTTATTCTTATTAGCTTATGCTTATTATTAGTTTATAAGTTAATTTCATCAGTTAAAAAAGGTTTTAATTAGCTCAGTCTTTATTTTCCTTAAAAACACTAAAAAAGTCAAAAATAGTCAAACATAACATAGCTTATTAGATTGCTTATTTTCCTGTTATAAGTTGCTTATTATAGTTTATATAAGTTAGTTAATCATTAAAATGAGACCTTTTAGTTTAAAATATTGATTTTCCTTTGAAAATCCAAAACAGAACCCTATAAAGGGCTGTTTGGTTTTAGAAGTCAAAACAAGTCAAACTTGGTTTTACTGTACATTTACCACAATCCCAACTTTGTTCAAGCTTATTTTGACCATTATAAGTTATTTCTAGGTTTTAATAAGTCATTTCAATAGAAAATCCATATTTGAGTGCCCTGTGGAAATTTCAGACTTTCAAAAGCCCAAATAAGCCAATAGGAGCTTTTAGCTCTTTTGGTCCTTTTTCTTGGCTTCTCTGAGTCCCTTGTGATTCATTTGAAGCATACACAAGAGTGGGTTTGAAGCCCTTTGGCTTGTGCAACTCTGTGCAACTCTGCACATCAGCAAATCAGTATATACTGATTGCTGTTGCTGCTGATCTTCATTAAATTGTGGCTTATCTAGTTAAGCTATGGCATTGCTTTTTGTTTTTCTGAATAGCCAGTAGTACTAGCTCAAGTTTGCCCCCATTAGATTGCATCTCAGGAGCTTATTGAACTGCTTAATTTGCCTTGCAATTTGGCACTTTTCTGCTGTTTCTGCTGAAGCCTTGCTACTGCTTATCTTCTATTCAGCTTAATTTCTAGTGCTTATTTGTGTTATTAAGTTGTTTTGTGCTTCTAGTAGTGTATTAAACTTGTTCTGAGCATTTGGTTGAGTTTTGAGCTTATTAGCTTATTTTTAGCTTATTAGCTCAACTGCTTATCTGTCCATCTGCTTATCCAGGCTTATTAAACTTTTGATTTTAATTTTCCTATCTTTTAAATATTAATTTAGACTTATCTTGAATTTTTCAGATTTTTCCTAAGTCATTTGATATTTTTAATCTTTTTTATTAGTTTCTATTAGTAATAAAATCATAATAAATAAAATAATAATCAGAAAAATATAAATCTAATTTTCATAATTTTCTTTTGTCATTTTTAATCCAGGAAAAATATAATTATATTTTTAGACCTTAAGAAAACCAAAAATAGAAAAATAGTGATAGCTTCTATTTAATAGAATTTATCTTTTTAAATTTTAATTAAGCAAGTTTCATTTTTATAATTTTCTTAGCTTCTTTTCATCTTATAATATTTATAGAAAAAGTTTTAGAATTTTCTTTGTTCATTTAGTATTTTTTTTATAAATTTAAATAGTTTAATAAGTAATTAAATAAATAAATAATTAATAATAATTAAATAAAAAGTATAAAAAAATATAATTTAAGTTTTTAAATAAGTTTTAAGTCATTTTACATTTTTAGGTTTTAAATTTCATATATTTCAGTTTTAGTCCCATTTTAGCTTTCCCATTACGCATTTTAGTTTATTTTTATTCGCGTTTAATTTTCTTTTGTATAATTGTTTATTATTTGTTAATTAGAATTAATCAAAAAGCAAAATCCAAAATATCTAATTCATCAGTCACTCTAATCCTAACTTTTCATAGTTTGCCCATTCACACCTCGTTGGGAAACGATCCGGGTAATCACTTACCTGGTTTCACACTACACACGAACGTGAGTTTTTGCAAGTATCCTTTTTCACAAAGGGGTGATTTATATTTATTCACGTGTATCCGCTATCTGCATTTATTTATAAGTGTATTCAGCACGGATCACCCCCCATATTTTTTTTCCAGCAAATTTCAAATTCTCCCTCCACCCATCTCCATCTCCACCTAATTTTCTCATATTTCTCACCAATCACAACCGTATTCTTTTTAAAAGCCCCCCATTTTTTTTCAGCAAATTTTAAAATTAAAGCCCCCCATATTTTTTTAAGCAAATTTCAAATTTCTGACATTTCTCACCAATCACAACCACCAGTCACCAATCACAGCCACCAGTCACCATTCACCAGTCACGTCATAGCCACCAGTCACCATCCACCATTCACCAGTAACCAATCACAGCCACCACTCACCATCCACCACTCGCCGGTCCGGCCATCAACAACGGAGGGAGGTTCATTTAGATCTAAATTAGGTACTTTTTTTTTAATTAGGAAATCATTATTTTTTTTTATGCAATGTTAAAATTATATTATTCTCGAAATTGTTTTTACAATTATAAAGATAGTAAATTCTGCCCAGACAGATTCAAATTAGTATGTGCTTAATGTTTGTGATCAAAGGGAATTTTGAGTACCACTACACTACCCACTGTCCAATCTAATTATACACAAATGATTTGATACTTATATTGGTTTAATTTGTGACTTGTAGGATATATTCGTTACCATTTGACCTCAACAATAGCATGGACAAGTCTTGGATGAGAACTAGTAGGACCAAGAAACAATATATTGATGGAGTAGAAGTGTTTATTAAGTATGCAGTACACAACTTGCAGAAGATGAGGAACATCGACCCACGAGGTAATAAACAACAGCTTAAGATGCCATGTCCGTGTACCTCATGTTTAAACAAAATAGAGAAGAAAGTGGAGGATGTGCAGTTCCATTTATTCTACCACGGGATTGATCAAAGCTACAAAAAATGGGATAAATATGGAGAAAAGGATGAGCAAGCAACAACTGCCCAAATACCTATTAATGCTACAACAGATGAGTTTGTTGACGACACGGATTTCGACATGGATTTTGGTTCAGAAATTCCAACAGATGGCCCAACAATAGTAGAAATGGTTAATGCTACAAAAGAAAGTTTTGATGAGGCTGACCTTGCCAAGCTTCAAGAACTATTATTATTCGCGGAGAAGCCACTTTACGAAGGATGTCCTGACTTCACAAAGTTGTCCGCAATAGTTAAACTACTCAACTTGAAGGGTAAGTATGGAGTTTCTGATAAGTTCTTTACTGAATTACTAGGATTGTTAAAAAAGATGCTACCTGCTGGTAACGAAATGGTTGAAAAAACTTATCAGGCCAAAAAACTATTGATAATGATGGGATCAGGATACAAAAAGATACATGTATGTAGCAACAACTGCATTCTTTACTGGAAGGATAACAAGGAGTTGACTGTTTGTCCAACTTGTGGGATATCAAGATGGAAGGTGGATAATAAGACACATAAAGTGTACGAAAACATTCCAGCAAAGGTAATGTGGTACTTTCCTATTATACCAAGACTGCAACGACTCTTTAAGTTAGAAAGTATTTCAGAAGATCTAACATGGCACACAACAAGGAGGATGGCACACAACAAGGAGGATAACAGATGGTGTTTTACGTCACCCCGCAGATTCATAGGCATGACGTACCATAGATGAAAAATTCCCCGAAATTGCTAAAGATCTGAGAAATCTACGGATAGGAATATCGGCTGATGGGGTTGACGTCAACTCAGGAAATAGGCATCACAGTGTATGGCCAGTTTTATCTGTCATATACAACCTTCCTCCATGGTTGTGTATGGAAAGAAAGTTTATCATGCTTTCGGTATTAATATCAGGATTCCCGGGAAATGATATCGATGTATTTTTAGAACCGTTGGTTGATGATCTGTAGACCTTATTCGAGAAAGGGGTTGATACATATGATGCTTCCACAAAAGAAAACTTTAATTTGCGTGTTGTTTTGCTATGGACGATAAACGATTACCCTGCACTTGGTACATTATGTGGCTGCCCATACAGTGGATTCAAAGGTTGTGTAGTATGTTGGAAAGATACAAACTGTGTTAGATTTTCCGCCTCATCCAAGTAAAGTTATGCTGGACACAGACGATATCTACCATACAACCATGCGTTTAGAAGGCAAACGAAGGCGTTTAATGGACAAGAAGAATTTCAGCATGCTCCAAATCTATTGATTGGGGAACAAATATACAACGAGGTGCAACATATTGAAAATAAGTGGGGAAAAGGAAAAACCTCAAAAAACCAAGAAGATACCAGAGGCAGAGGTGGGAAGATTAAAAAGCAGAAAAGGAAAACAACAGAAGAAGAGGGTAGTTCAAGCTAAGTAAATGAAGCATATTGGAAGAAATTCAATATTTGGTATCGAAAGCTAAGGTATTGGAGGCATAATTATGTTCCGAATTGTATTGACTTCATGCATGTAGAAAAGAATGTTGGTGAGAGTCTAGTCGGAAATTAGTTGAATGTTCCTGGAAAGACAAAAGATGGAATGAATGCTCGATTGGATCTGGAAGAGTTGGGGATAAAAAAAAGAGTTGTTTGCTAGGCAAGAAGCAGACAAAACAACACTACCTCCAGCAGGTTACACATTAACGAATGCTGAAAAAGACATCTTTTGTGAAATGTTATACAACATCAAGGTACCACAAGGCTATTGTTCAAATTTCTCTAGTTTGGTCAGCCTAAATGATAGGAAGCACA
>CP139508.1:199214614-199404481 GCA_021014915.2 Artemisia tridentata subsp. tridentata
TTGCATGCATCTTTATACACGATTTTACCATATTTTTGTGTATACCCTATGTGTAAATTCTAAGTCTATGGCAGCCAACCAAGAACACATGCTTTTGGCTTGACCTCTTTGGTCAGACCTTAGGGCTATTCCAAAACCATGGCGAATTTTGCTCATTGGTAAGACTTTTGGCAATTTTTGCACGTTCTTGCTTGGTAAACTTATTTCGAGTATGCTTGGTCAGACCTTGGACCCGAGGCATAAGATGAGACTAAACATGCTCATGACATTATTACTTTTCTACTAATGTCTTGATCAGTCTCATAAATCTAAGAGATACATTTTATGCAATTAACGCTCGTCGCTTACCTTTTGACCCACTTGTTTACACATTGGTCAGACCTTTGGTAATAAGTGGGAGGTCAAGTTGGATCTTAGTCTTAATTAGTAATTAATTTGGTAGTTAATTCTATTAAGAATTTAATTATTGAAAATACTAATTATATTTTTAATTGTAGATGACTACCTCAGTCGGAAACAATTCAGTACTTAGGTGTTTCTTTGAGAAAAAAAAACTCACTGAACCTAACTTCATTAACTGGTATTGCCAGCTTCACATTATCCTGTAAGCTGAAGATAAGGAAAATTACTTGGAGCATCCTATTCCTGCTGCACCTGTTGCAACTCCTGGACACCCAGTCCCTCTTGAGGCTTTGGCAGCTCACACTGCTTGGGTCAAGGGATCAAAGGACATTGCTGCATTCATGCTTATGACCATGGACTTAGAAATCCAACAAAATCTAACTCACCTTGGTGCATATGACATGCTACAAGAGTTGAAAAGTATGTTTGCTCAACAAGCAGAACAAGAACTTCTTCAAACCGCGAGGTAATTTCACTTGTGCAAGCAAGAAGAAGGTCAATCTATAAGCTCATATGTTCTAAAGATGAAGAGCTACATTGACAACTTGGAGCGTCTCGGTCATCCCGTCACTTTGAACCTTGGAGTAAGCCTAATCTTGATTGGACTCTCTAAGGAGTATGACAGCTTTGTGCAGAACTATAATATGCACAGCATGGGGAAAACTGTGAATGAATTACATGCTATGCTAAAACAACATGAGCAGACGCTACCCAAGAAAGATACTGCACCTGCACTTCATGCTATACGTGCAGGAAAGGTCCAGAAAAACCAAGGTAAAAAACCGTTCAAGACTACTAAGGGGAAACAAGGGAATGGAAAGTATAAGTTGGCTTATGCTCCTGAGCATAAACCATCTTATGCTTCCAAGCACAAGAAACCTCCACCACCCAAGAAGGATAGTTCTATGTTTGCTGTTAGCAATAAAAGAGCCAATCTCACCTTGGACTCTACTCTCTTGTGACATTGTTATCTTGGACACATTAGCAAGAAACGCATGAAGAAGTTGCAACATGATGGACTTCTCAACTCAACTGACATCAAGTCATTTGAAAAGTGTGTTTCCTGCATGTCTGGTAAGATTGCAAGAAAACCCTATTCACATCAAGTGGAAAGGGCTAAGGATCTACTTGGACTAATACACACCGATGTATGTGGCCTATTTAGAACTGTGTCAAGACAAGGAGCTAGCTACTTCGTCACATTTACTTATGAATTTAGTCGGTATGGTTATGTTTACCTACTGAAACATAAACATGAAGTGTTTGAAACATTTAAAGTATTTCAAAAGGAAGTAGAAAACCAACTCGGGAAGACCATTAAGTCACTACGTTCTGATCGTGGAGGTGAATATATGAGTCAAGAGTTTTTGGATCATCTTAAAGAGCATGTGATTATTTCCCATCGCACTCCTCCTTACACGCCACAACATAATGGTGTATTTGAGAGGAGAAATCGAACACTGCTAGACATGGTTCGCTCCATGATGAGTCAAACTACTCTTCCAAAGTCCTTTTGCGATTATGCCCTTGAGTCTGCTGCACGCATTCTCAACATGGTTCCAACTAAGAAGGTTGATAAGACACCATACGAGGTATGGCATGGGAAAGCCCCTAAGTTGTCTTACTTAAAAGTCTGGGGTTGTGAGGCACTTGTTAAGCGTGATACACTTACCAAACCTGACAAACTGGAACCCAGATCTATTAAGTGTATCTTCGTAGGATACCCAAAGGAAACAATGGGATATTCTTTCTACCTTCCATCCGAGAACAAAGTAATTGTTGCTCGAAATGCTGAATTCTTTGAGAAAAATCTCTTGGATCATGAAGCAAGTGGGAGTCTAGAAGATCTTGAAATTATTCAAGAAGAAGATACAAATCCTTTTGTAGACACTAGCTTAGGTCATGATGAGGATGATCAAGAAATTGATGAACCTCAAAGTGATATCAATCCCATTCGTAAGTCCACTAGCACACGCCGTGCCCCAGATCGACTGTGTTTATACGTCGATAATGAAGAGCATGAGTTAGGGGATCTTGGTGAACCCAATAACTATAAAGCTGCATTGTTGGATCCTGAATCCAAGAAATGGCTTGATGCGATAAATGTGGAAATGAAATCCATGAAAGAAAATGAAGTATGGGACTTAGTTGATCTTTCTCCTAACGGTAAAACCATTGGTAGCAAATGGCTCTTCAAAAAGAAGACTGACATGGATGGTGCAGTACACACCTTTAAAGCTCGTATCGTAGCAAAGGGCTTCACTCAAACCTACGGGGTTGATTACGAAGAGACATTTTCTCATGTTGCAGACATTAGAGCTATAAGGATTCTCATAGCCATAGCTGCATTCTATGACTATGAGATTTGGCAAATGGATGTCAAAACCGCCTTCCTCAATGGACATCTTTCCGAAGAAGTCTATATGGTGCAACCTGAAGGTTTTGTTAATCCAAAATATCCTAACCGAGTATGCAAGCTCAAGTGTTCCAATTATGGACTTAAGCAAGCATCTAGCCAATGGAATAAATGTTTTGATGATGAGATTAAGAAATTTGGTTTCACTCAGAATCAAGATGAGCCATGTGTATATCAGAAAACTAGTGGGAGTTATGCTACTTTCCTAATTCTATATGATGATGACATATTACTCATGGGAAACAACATTCCAATGTTACAAGATGTAAAATCCTATCTTGGAAAATGTTTTGCCATGAAAGATCTAGGAGAAGCTGCATATATTCTTGGAATCAAGATCTACAGAGATAGATCAAGATGGTTAATTGGTTTGTGCCAAAGTGCTTACATTGAGAAAATATTGAAAAGATATTTCATGAAGAATTCCAAACGAGGAACTATCCCAATGCAAGATGAGCCTAAATTGAGTAAAGCACAAAGTGCTGAGACACCTGCTGAAAAAGAGCACATGCAAAGAGTTCCCTACGCCTCGGCCATAGGATCAATTATGTATGCTGTGAGATGTACTTGTCCTGATGTTGCGTTCGCTCAGAACATGACAAGCTGTTTTCAACAGAATCCAGGTGAACTTCACTGGACTGCTGTTAAGAATATTCTTAAGTATTTACGCAATACTAAGGATATGTTTCTGGTTTACGGAGGTGATATGAAACGAGAGCTCAGGGTTTCTTGCTACACTGATGCTGGATATCTAACAGATGCTGATGACGTAAAATCTTAGACTGGATATGTATTCGTTTTAAATGGAGGTGCTGTTGACTGGAAAAGCACAAAGCAAAGTATTTCTGCGACTTCATCTACAGAAGCTGAGTATATAGCTGCTTATGATGCATCTAAAGAGGCTGTATGGATTTGAAAATTCATTTCTGGGCTTGGCATTGTTCCCACAATTGAAGAACCTATAAATATGTATTATGATAATACATGAGCCATTACTATAGCTAATGAAAGTGGAATCACCAAGGGTGCTAGACATTACAGCGCAAAAGTTCATTATCTTCGAGAAACCATTCAGATGGGTGATGTGAAGATATTAAAAGTTCACATAGATGAAAATCTAGTTGATCCCTTTACGAAGGCTTTAGCATATCCTAATCATTCTAAATTGACTAGGAATATTGGTTTGATACAAGTTAGTAGTCTCCTGTAAATCTGTGTGTTAATTAGTATTTGAATAATTTGGAATTGTAAGACATTTTTATTTTCTGATAAATAAAAATACGAGGTATTTATTATTTTGTTCATATAACCTGTTATTCTATATTTGCATGTTTAATCCATGAAATGATTTATCATTCTAAATATGTCAATTGTCGGTTAACAATATGGGAATATTGTTATGCAAGGCAAATGTGAGTGTTGGTTCTATTCTATGAGAATATGGATTGTTCCAGCCAAACTCATATGTATTCTCAAGGGATGCCTATTTGATACCCCAACTTTCAAACATTTACTTTTGGATCCTTGTCATGAGTAAAATGTTGAAATGGTTTGTTAAGTTATCCTTAGACTTGAGATACAAGCAGGTTCTGTTATGTGTGGATATCACTTTTGTAATTATACGCCAAACGCTATCCTGAATAAGGTAGTTATAAAAGCTATGTTTCGGAGTGATGTGAAGCAGCATCCACAACACTTGTAGTCAACAAATGACTTGTTACTCCACTTGATATGTGCAAAAAGATACCATGGGCCCTCTCCAGAATTAATCAGATAATTGTTCGGCCGAACCCAAAGGGTAATGCAAGACGATTCTTGATTAGATTTGGTATATCTAATTAAATTCTATAACGAGAATCAAAATGGTTAAACTATATGGAATGTGTTAGGATCCATATCCGTGGTTTAACGGTATCTATAACAAAGGATGATGAAAGCAAGAAATAAATGACCATGCTACTGAGAATGATTTATGAAACTATATCTCAGACACCTTTAGTTTAAATAGCGAGTGAGAGCGTTGCTAGACGTTTCTGTCGTTGGTATTTGTGCTATCTGCTACTCCAACTCCCAAGTGGGAGCTGTTGGAATGTGAGAGTTGGATTAGCCTAATACGACTAAAGGTGTGTGAGCCTATCGGGGCACACACGTATACACGAAGAACAAATTTATATCTTTTACAAGGGCTTCATGGACTAAATCTAATAGGTTACAAGTTAAGTTAGAATTGTCCAATCCATGCAAAGCCCATCATAAAGCCCATAGGGCATCACCTTGTATCTATAAATACACCACTCCCACCTCATTTGCATGTATGACTTGTAGGTGTGCTTTAGAGGTGTAAAGGTGGTAGTGTGTGTGTGTCTTGTATGTGTTTCTCTCTGCTTCCCATATATACGACATACATATTACATCTTTCTCTCATCTCTCTTGTGCCATTCTAATCTTATATTGTGTGTGATAAAGTTGATATCTTAGGCCATTTACAAGTGGTATCATATAGCCAAACATCGAATAAGAAGATTTTTGTGTTCTGTTTTTTTATCAAAGTAAGCAAAGGGGTAGGTTTTTTGTCAATAAAAACATGCACTTTTTGTGTAAATCTTTGATTTTTATGTAATAGTAGGTTATTTGTTGTTGGTTTTCCATAGTTATTTACGTTATTTAGTGACTTTTGGTAGTTTATTAATCGAATCTATAGCTTCAAAAATTAGTATAGTCTCATTAAAAAGTTCTTACCTTGTGTCGAAATATAGTGTAAAGTGAAAAAAGGCGATAAAGGTTAGTACTTTAGAGTTATTTATGGGTTTTTGGAGCTATTTGATCGAGAAACAAAGCTTGGAATCTTGAGTTTTGGTCGTTTTTGGATCTACATAGCACTTTTGTCGAAATTCCTTGTATAAGGGGTTTTGTCGAAATTGTGAGGAATTTAGACAACCAATGGTTTATCTAAATTGTGACAAATTTAGACAACTAAGGGTTTATCTAAATTGTGACGAATTTAGACAACTAAGGGCTTATCTAAATTGTGGCATCTTCAAATTTAGACAACTAAGGGTCTTATCGAAATTCCTTGTATAATGGGTTGTCGAAATTGTGGGATTATCGAAATTCAGTTCTGTCGAAATTCAAGCTTTTTATAAAATTCAAAATCTGACGTAATTCTTTCGGAATTGGGTTGCTTATCGAAATTCTGGACTTTCGCAATTGCTAGGGTTTTATCGGAATTCCAGGTTCGGTCGCAAATCAACGAATTCTGTCGCAATTACTTGTCGCAATTCAATTTTGTCGCAAATCAGATTTTGTCGTAATTCAGGCTTATCGGAATTAATAAGCTGTTGTAATTAAGACTGTCACAATTCATAAAGTTTTGTGGCAATTGCCAGATCTGTCGCAATTTATTTTCGGAATTAAAGGACTTGTCGCAATTCATCCAGATTTGTCGCAATTAGGCTGTCGCAATTTACAAAATTTATTTAAATTCAACTTGTACTTGATTTCTTTAATATCAAACGTGAACTCAGTATTCCCGTGCTTGTACAAGTGTGTGGAATACTTCGACAAAGGAAACATCTTCTAATTTGTACAAATTAGATAGATTTTTTTTATCTAAATTGCAAATTTGTCTAAATTGCACATTTCTATCTAAATTCAGATTTTGTCAAAATTGTATAATTTTGTCTAAATTGAAATTTACATCGAAATTGTGATTTTGTCGAAATTGTAATTTTGGTAACTTTGTTGAAATTTTCATCACTTGATTTTGTCTAAATTGTGTGCTTGTCTAAATTAAGATTTCCAAACGTGCCCTAATCCATCTTAATTGCAAGGAATTCAACATAATTCATCGGAATTGACTGCTGGTTCATTTCTAAAGACAAAACTTCAAACGATCATAAGTTTAAGACTAGAACTTTACTACAACAACTGAATTTAACCTTCACCAAACACAACTCCTATTTCGTTGCACCGATCCAAGTTCAACTTTATCATACCAAACTTCATCAATGGCAACTCAGCAAGACAATATCAGGCAAATGCTTTTGCTTTATTCTCTAAGGCATTAAACATCAAACCACATAACAACCCATGGATTTCATCGCACACTGACAATATGCAGTTATATATGGGTCAAGAAGGACAAATGGTTGAAGTTATTGAGAATCAGTAAGGAAATGCAATATGAAGGGCAGTATGCTGGAAACCAAATGGATCAGATTGTGAATTAGTACGGGGTTAATCAAAATGAGAATTATTGTTTTATGACTACGATTCAGAAACCTACATCTGAAATTTACAGTAGTGGTATTGGTAGAGATTGCAATGTTAATGCAATGACGAAGCTACAAAAGCTCCAGTACATGTTGATGCTAGCCAATAAAGAAGAGTCGGGAACACCGTTGACTGCTGAGGAATATGACTTCATGGTTACAAAAAAAGTTAATGATAATATGGCTAATCAGCAAGTAACAACATCAAGCAGTGATTCTGATATTCATCCTATTTATGACACAGAACCACTCCATGAGGTACCAAATTATAGTAATGATGCTAATCCGTTTGCTCATGAAAAGCCACATTCTGTGCCTCCCGAACCTAATTATGACACATATGTGGGGGAGCAAGTTAATCGCAATATTAACTATGAAACTCCATATATGGATCCTAATGAAGTTCAAGTTTCACAAAATGATGCTAATGATGAGGAAACCCATGCTCTCTTTGAATCATTACTGAATAATTGTAGCATTGAGATTGAAAAAGTGAAGAAGGTCAATTGCGAATTTAAGGCCGCGAATGTGAAATTGACCACTGAGCTTGAGAGGTATAAGGAAAACGAAAAAGCTTTTGAATTTCATAAAACACGACAGTCAGAATTAGAAACTGGTTATCGAAATTCCGTTTTAAGAGAAAAACAACAGCAAATCAAGTTTGACACACTCGATGTTAACTTAAACATGAAAATAAAATCCTTAAACACGGAAATTTCTGATTTGAAAAATCAACTTTCTAAACAAAAATCAACTTTTTCTGATCTTGAAAAAGAAAAGAAAGAGTTGAAAGCAGATTTTTCAAAACGAGAAAATGATCTTCTTGATGAAATCATTGAGAGACAAGAAACAATTAAGAAGTTGAAAGATTTTCTTGTCAAAACGGGTCATTCTGCTCAAACAATTCATATGCTAATTAAAGATCTAAGCCCGCTTTTGCACACAATGAAAATCCTTATACACTCAAGAAAGCTCAGAAAGAACAGAATGTTTTGTATAATCGCAATGTGATATTTGCTGAACATGATCCTCCCGCTGTTCGGGATTCTGATGAAACGATTGAGCTTGCAGAAGAGAGTAGAATCGAAATGAGACAAAAGAACCCTGAAATAAAACCAATTGATTATAATAAGCTGAACATACTTTCTGGAGTAAATTTTGTTAAACAAAAACAAACACCAAAGGTTTTCAAAAAACCAGTTGTCTCAACAAAACAAAAAGTTGTTTCCAAAAATCTTTCAAACTTGGAACAAATGTCCTCTAGCAACCCTTTTAACACAAGTGAAGCAAGAAGATGTTTGGATGATCTTAAACAGAGAGTGAAAACACTTCAAAGTATTGTTGAATCCAAAACGAATATTAGTATCAACAACTGGCATTCAAGTTTTCATATTGAAATGAAAAAGGTGTTTCAAACAGAAATTACTACTCCACTCAATAACATTCATGCGAGAGTAATTTATGTTGAACAAGCAATTATAAAAGAAACAGCAGACTTTGTCAAGGACCACAAATCCCTGGTTAAGGAAGCTAATGAAAACATTGAACACACCAAAGTTTTGGAAAACCACAATGATTCTCTTTTCGAAGCAACTTTATCGACCGATATTATGTCCATTATTTTGCAAACATATTCTGTTGAAGAAGATGAAAGACTGCGAGCTGAGACTTCTGCAATTGTTTTAAAATATGAAAATGCTCTTGCAAAACTTGAAAAAGAAAATGTATCATATTTTAAACAACTTGATCGAAAAATCGAGGAATGCAAGTATGACAAACTGTCGTATGAGCGTGCCTACATGGACATGCAAAAGCAAAATGATCTTTTGAGAGCTCAGCTGCAAAGTCTAGAAGGAAAGGGCGTGGATACTAAGTTTGCAAAACCATCGACTCCGGTAAAACCAAATGCTTTAAAACCGGTTGAAAAACCACAAATGTCTATTTCTCAGGTTGTTCCAAAAGTCGATGAGAAAAATGATTTGTCAAAACCAGTCACTCCACATTCCTTGCCCATCAAGAAAAGAATATTAAAGATTGTTGAAAAAGGTGCTGAAAAAGAAAAAACGTTTGTCAAGGAACTGCAAGTCATTACACCTGTTAAAGAATCTGTTGGTTCAAACGACATGGTCCACAATCACTATCTAGAAGGAGCTAGGAAAAAGGCACAGATTCGAAAAGAAGGAATTTTAGGTACAAAACCTAGGGTGATGAATTCTACAACATTACAAGGCACTGCTAGTAGTAGTAAACCATTACCTAGGAACACTCAACAAAAGACTAGGGATTGGCTTGCATCTAAAAGTAGTTGCTCAAAAGAAAATGTTATGCACGTAGAATGCAACACTAAGAATTCAAATTTCTCTTCAAACAACAAAAAATTTCCAAATGACTGTAGTGACAAAGTTAAGGTTGCTGTTTTAAACAAGAATGTTGAATTTGTCTGTCCTATATGTCTAAAATGTGTCTTTTCAGCTAATCTTGATGCATGTGTTGCACTGTATATCAAGAAAAAAAAATTTACGTGCTAAGGGACAATCCACTAAGACACCAAATAAAAACAAACCCGTAGAGAAGAAGCAAGAGGCTAAGAAACCTAATAGGTGGATCTCTACAGGACTTAGTTTTTCTCAAAATGAGACTTCCGCTGCATCTGAAAAGAAAACAACTCCTAGATCTTACCTTAGGTGGATTCCCACGGGAAAAGTTTTTAAAACAGTTGGTCTTAGATGGATTCCCACAGGAAAAATTCTTGATAGCTGCACCAAGACAAATAATAGTGAAAATCATTAGGATAAGGATGCAGAAACCACTACAACCATTGATAGTGAACACCCTCAGAGTGATGATTCATGTACTACTAATACTGTTATTTGTGAAAACTCTTCGTCTTTGGTTACAGGTGATTCAAGTATCTCAGAACCTAGTTCATCAGAGGGTTCTAATTCTGTAAATTCTTCAAAATCATTCTTTCAATCTTCTATTTTTTATTTTCCATTTCTTTTATAAAAAATAAAAAAAAAAAATACAAAATTTGAAAAACCAACAAAAGCAAAATACAAAAATATAAAATTTCAAAAATACAAAAACAATATAAGAATGAAAAAATTCAAAAATATTCTTCTCACGACATGTCTCTCGTATAATCGATATTTTGTACGTATCTAGAAATTTCATTCAACAATGATACGGACATGTACAGATGCTTGAGCGAGAGTTCTCTAAAATTATTTTCAAAACATGTCGTCTCTCAAAATTTTCTTTATGATGGCTTCGGAGCAACTCAGTTTCGGACCCGAGCTTAATGTAATGGCTTTTGGACACATCAGTTCAGGACCTGCGCTTCAAAGAAAGGAAAATGCTTAATCAAATCAAAGGTTATAAATATTTTTTCGAGCACTTATCCTAAAAATCTCTATGGCTTTCGTATACTTCAGTATGCAACCCGCACTTAAATGATGACTTCTGATTATATCTGATCAGGACTCGTGTTTTCAATGAAAAATAAACAATCCTTGAGCACATGATCAAGATTTTTCAAAATCTTTCTCAAAATTCTGTGCTCAAGACAACTCCCTCCAAACCCGATAAAACATGCTTTATTTAAGGGGGAGTATAAAAAATTAAAAACAAAAGTTCCCATTTCATACTCAAATCCGTCTATCTCTCCAAAAAGCTTTCATTTAATCAGTTGATATAAAAAATATCACTACATGCTATTTTTGAGGGGGAGAAGACGTGATTAAAATGTGATCAAAATGATTAAAGATCGTGGATTGAATCTCAAAATGAGCTCGACTCAGTATGAACCCTTGAATTGACAAAAATAAAAAGTCAGTAATCGAAAAGGCTTGTACGGGACGGGTAATAATTTCAAGCTGGTTATCCAGTGATGAAAACGTGTCTCGCAAAGGACTTTTCGAAGTAGAATGTACCAATTCGAGAGATTCGCTTTTGATATGACCGGGACGGGTAATAATTTCAAGCTAGTCTATCTAGTGATGTAAACGTGTCTCGCGATGGTCATATTAACTAAAAATCGATCAATTCAAATGTGCAAACTCTACCCAACATGTGCAAATTTATCTTAAAAATGCATGAACACATGTGAAGGGGGAGTATTTCAAAAATGCAAAACTCTCAAAGTATTAACTAAAATGTGTTTATTCATAAACACTTTGAGAGATTTTCACAAAAGGTTTTATGGCATGTGATCAAAAATCTAGGATAATCATGGAGTAATAAGGTGATTATTGTTAGGTTATGTCCTATGATCCGCCAGAGCCGGAGGGATGAGAATACCCAAGGAAAGATTGAAAAAAGGAGTAAATGAGAGAGGGAAAGAAGGGGTTGAAATTGGGTGAAAAGATATTTGTTTCATTTCTCACGGAGAACATTGCATAATCTATCGGCCTCTCACTCCGAGATGTGTTGATATTGAAAAGGTGGCACTCTGTTCCATGCCTCCAACTACTAAAACCAAAAAGCACATTATCGAGTCTAGAGCCATGAGATTCATTAAAAGATCTCTTAGGAACACTTCCATTAAGACTCTTGTACACCTAATCTTAATGAGATCTATGGATCTTGCCTTATATCATGATGGTTACGTGCTTCAAACGATCTACAGTCATGAAGTGATACTCCGGTATACTTTAGCGGCTCACCTGAACCGTTGATACACTTTTGTGTATCTGAGTTAGATCTTTCGGGGGCATCCAGTTTAGAACGGCCTTGGTAAGGATCAGAGAAAGTTTTCACAATATGCTGATAACAATCTTCAAGTCCAAACCTGTAAGCGCTGGATGATTATTACTAACAGTTTTATGCAGGTACAGAGGAAAGTCCATTAACCATCATCATATAGCTCAAGATCCATATCTCACCATACTCATACTTATGAAGATCATCCTCAACAAAGCTCAAAGTGAAAAAGTTGAAGACAAAAGGATCAAGTTGAAGACAAAGTGTTACGACAAAGTCAAGAAGCTTATCAAGATGTCAAGAACAAGTTTATGTACCAAATGAGGAACACATAAGTATAAAGTTTAAAAGGGTATGAGTATTGTTGGGTCCATCAGTACCCAAGAATACTTAAAACAAGATTTGGACACAAATTAACTAAGTGTTAATTACACCGAGAACAATTCAAGTCACTGAGTGAACAGTCACTCAGTGAGTCATCTTCAGGATGCTTAAGGCGAATTCAAGAAGAAGGATTCACTACTCAGGTAGGCGGTACTCCCTGAGTAGGACTTAAGCCAAAGAAGAAGATGATGGTTCAGTGAGTGTTGGACAAGAACTCACTGAACCCCAGTCTCCTTAACAACAATAAGTGATTGAAGACTGAAGAAACCAACGCCTGAAATAAAGGCGGGAATAAGTGGGAAGTATTTAAGAAGATAAGAATGTCAGACCAAACACTCTTATCTTGTCAGATACCAACCTTCCCAAAGACGGCTAAAAGTCATGGAGTGTCAGACCAAACACTCCTAAAGACTTTTTGGTCCATTCCTATTGGTTCTTGGAAATAACAATTACTGTTGTAATTGTCAGACACGCTTCCTCAACAAGTTGAAGTATTTTAATCGCTTTTACTCTTTTATACTTGTGTATAAATAGGTACAGAAGGAGAGAAGTTGAGTGTGTTTTGTACATTGAAAGCCTTATTCTTTTGCAAAACAACTTCTCTCCTACAATGAGTAACTAGTCCCTGAGATAGCTCAGTGAGGCATATTGTTACCACTTAAGCATAGCTTAAGTTTAGATAGGAGACACCATACCTTGTCTATTCAATCCCAAGTGTTTGTTCCGCAAAACACTTGGGTAATAGATTCTTTGATTCATTTCTAATAAGAATTTAAATATTGAAAATACTGTGTGCTTTTTATATTAACGTTTCATTAACTGTTAGAAGTAATCATTACATTGTATTAGTCATAAACACAAATAGATTAACTTTCTAGTTAACTCTAAGCATGTTATGGGAACAACAAGTGGTATCAGAGCCTCTGGTTTATAAAATCTTTCAAAATTAACCAAGAGTGCTCAAGGTTTTTAAAACCAAGATCCTACTATGACTGATGCAAATGTGCCCCAGCTAGTCGACAAAAAGGGTGGAAGCTTTTCAGCTGTTGCCCCACGACTTGAAGCTGGTAAATTTAGCAAGTGAAAAAAGCGAATGCTTTGCTACTTGACTGGTATGGAACCATACTACATCACTTGTGTCAAAGATGGTCCTTATGTCCCGAAGACTGCTGAAGGGCTAAACAAGCCGGAGGCTCAATGAACCATTGATGAGATGAGGGTGGTCAATCAAGACCAACGCCTGAAAAGCATCATTATATCATGTCTTCCTGACGATATAATGGAATCAGTCATCAACTGTTCAACAGCCAAGCAAACTTGGGATGACTTGGTCAATAGCTTTGAGGGTCCCTCAGATACCAAGGAAAACAGGGTCATGGACCTGAAACTTGAGTATAATACTTTCAGGGCAAAAGACTCTGAAAGTCTCTCTCAGACTTATACCAGATACAAGACCTTGATAAACGAACTATCAAATGATGGTGTAGTTTTGTCTAAGCATGAGACAAATGTTGGCTTTGTCAACAGTCTCCCTGAGAAGTGGCTAAACTTCTCACAAGGCCTGAGGAATGCTAATCACATTTAGACCCTTGAGCTCCCTGAGATCTATGGGAAGTTTTTCTATGAAGACAACTTAATCTCAAGGAGATACCCTGACTCAAAAGCTCTTGAGTCCAAAAAGGCCTTGACCTCCACACCCATATCAACTGCTTTTTATACTAATGGTGTTGTGCAGGAATTTCAAGAGGATTCTGAGGATGAAATTGATGAAAGGACTAGTGATGAGTACCTAAAAGATTTAAACTTGGAATTCCAAGAGAGGGCACTCCTTGCTAGTTCAAAACGTTTCATCAAAAGAAACCAGTCCAACTTTTCAAAAGGAAAAGCAAATGAAACCACTGAATGCTTTAATTGTGGTAAAAAAGAGACATTTTGCTAGGGACTGTTATTCTAAAACCACCTCACAACCCTCTTACAAATTTTCAGGAAATAGTTCCTCAGGAACTAGCAAGTTTCAACCTAGAATGTTTCAGTTGACCCAACAATTTCAAAACAAGGGTCAAAAAGACTTTGAAGCAAAATATAGGAAAGCCAAGGCTAAACTTGCAATTCTTGAAACTAATCCTTCTATGTCTCAGGCTGCTCAAACATCCAAACCTGTTCAGGCAAAGAACAAGGTTTTAGTAGCTGAAGCTTATGATTGGGATGAAGAAGAGGTATCCTCAGATGAGGAAATTAGAGTGAGTGCACTGATGGCACTCTCTGAAGGTGATCAAGTGGCTGTTGGGAAAAGCCATGCAAGGAATGGAGAATGGGTAAACATCACCATGAAGAAGGTAAACACTTTACTTTCTATGGATGATGATTCTGATTGGCAGTCTTACATGAATTATATTTGTGTAGATCTTAAATTTGTTGAGGAACAAAGGCGTAACTTGTTTTCAAAATATAACATTATAGTGTCAGAATTAAATAAATGTAGAGATGAATTGCTTGTACTGAAGCAAGCCAAATTAGAAACAATTACTCTACAAATTCAGAACACTGAAATTTTGAAACAAAACCAAGCCTTACAAACTGAACTTAACAAAGAAAAAGCTGTCATCCAAGGCTGGACCAAAAAGAACCCCAAGGTCTTTGATACTGTGGGTTTAATCCCTAGGAAAACAATAGGAATTGACCATCACATGGTTAAACCCTATGTAAGTCCCAGTGAATTGACCTTTGTTCCAGCTGGCATATCATTTGAGCAAGAAATGCTTCCCAAGTCAAATGACTGGATTGTCAGGGACAACCCAGTCAGTAAGTTACCAAACTTTGAGACAGGAAAGATCTTGCTTCCTGAAAGTCAAGCTTTGAAAAATATGTTTGGACTTACTGAACAACTCAGTAAGCTTGAACTCACTGAACAACTCAGTAATACTGAGTCAGTGAATGAGTCTGAATCAGAATCATATCCACCACTCCCACCACTGAATACCCTTCAAGGTGCTGCACCCAACTTAGGCCTCCCACCAATGGTCTACTCTCAACACTCTCCAAAGGAGAGGTCAGGATTGGGAAAAACAATCCTGAAAAGACCAACATTTGAAGTCTCAGTAAATACTGATGACTCATCTTCTTCAGTCCCTTCTGAAGTAATAACCCAAAGCCCTGACTCAAAATTTGATCAGTTGGCTGAAATGGTCAGGAAGCTGGGTGAGAAGATTGCATCTTCTGAGAAACCTTCTCAATCCAAGAAGGAACAAAAACCAGCTTCCTCAAAGACCAAACCCAAACCCTCAAAACCCTGAAAAGATGTGAACTGTGTAACTATACCAATCATATAACTGATGATTGCTATAGAATTCTTTATTGCATGATTTGCAAAAAAGATGATCACAGGACCTCTGATCATAAAACACACTCAGTCACATCAAAGATGGCAAGCCTTAAAGCTCAGTCTTTAAACTACCCTTCTGATTCTAAACAGAAACAGAAACAAAAAGAAAAACCTTTTGCACCTTGCCCTTACTGTGGGTTCAATGATCACCATCCTAAGGATTGTCAAATTGACAATTGTTGTGAAAATAGTGGAAGTTCCACTCATGACACCTCAGGAGGTGATAAGGCCATTCAGGCTAGAAGAGGTATGACAAACTTAGCCTCTCAGTCTACTGAGTCTACATCTGCAATCAAATACATAATTTGTGGTAGCTCAGTCCACTACACCACTGACCATAAAACAATTGTAAATATTAAAAGGACCCCCAATGCTAAGCCCTCCAAGAAGTGGAGTCCTAGAAAGAACTAACCCAATTTACTATTTGTGCAAAAACATGCCAGGGATCCTGTTTGGCATCTAGATAGTGGATGTTCAAGGAGCATGACTGGTGTGAAAGAGTATCTGCACAAGTATGTTGATGAATCAGGACCCAAAGTGATATTTGCTGATAACTCATCATGTCTCACTGAAGGTTATGGTTCAGTAAACTGCAATGGTATAGTCTTTACTAGGATAGCTTATGTAAATGGTCTTAAATACAATTTGATCAGTGTCAGTCAACTATGTGATGCTAAATACATAGTTCAGTTTGATGATAAACAAGGAATCATCTTCAATGCTAATAAGGAAGTTGTCCTTATTGCACCAAGAAGACATGATGTTTATGTGTTCGACATGATCAGTCTAACTCAGAATGGAACTTGTCTCTTTACCAAGGCCACTGATACTCTCAATTGGCTTTGGCATAAGAGACTCTCCCACCTGAATTTCAAAAACATAAACAACCTTGTTAAACAAAACAAGGTCCTTGGCTTACCATCTCTTTTGTTTTCAAAGGATAAACCATGCTCAGCTTGTGAAAATGGTAAACATCACAGAGCATCCCTTAAAACCAAAACCAACTTTTCCATCAGGAACTGCCTACATCTTCTCCATATGGATCTATTTGGACCAATTAGTCCTAGATCCATTAACCATGAGAAATAAACTCTGGTCATTGTGGATGAATACTCAAGATACACTTGGTTATACTTCCTGATCAAAAAGAGTCAGGCAGCTAAAACAATAATGTCCTTTGTCAGGAACATTGAAAATCAAAATGACATCAAGGTCAAACAAATTAGGACTGACAATGGAACAGAGTTTAAAAATTATGAACTTGAATATTTCTGTGATGAGAAAGGAATTTCCTAAAATTTTTCCTCACCATACACACCTGAACAAAATGGTGTGGCTGAAAGGAAAAATAGAACTCTCATTGAAGCAGCCAGAACAATGCTAAATGGATCAGTCCTTTCTAAACACTTTTGGACTGAAGCAGTAAAGACTGCCTGTTACACACAAAACAGATCCATCATTGTCAAGAGACATAGCAAAACTCCTTATGAGTTATTCAAGGGAAGGATCCCTGACATCAGCTACTTTCATGTCTTTGGGTGTCCTGTGTTTATTCATAATCACAAGGATCACTTAGGAAAATTTGATGCCAAAGCTGATGATGGATACTTCCTTGGATACTCCCTTATCTCAAAGGCCTTCAGGGTGTTCAACACTAGGGGACAGCATACTGAGGAAACATTTCATGTTACCTTTGATGAGAGCACTGATGCTATCAGTGTCTCTAACAACTCAGTGGAAGAGATAGGTATTGATGAATCATCAAGATATCCTCCTGATGAACATCATCCTGAAAATGGTCCTTCCACTCAGTACCAAGAAAATGCTGACATCTCCTATTGCATCATTCCCCATAACCTTCCTTACCCAACCATCACTGAGTTTGTTGAAGCACAAAGTACTGATGAAATCATTCAGTCAGTACAAAATACTCAGGAAACAAACAATCACAGTGATGAGTCAACCCACTCAGACACTCAAGATACTGAAGATCTTCATGTGTCTGATCCTGATCCTACCCATCAGGCCTCTACAAGTTCTAATCAGTTTCCAAGACCTCAGGACAGTTGGACTAGGTCTCAGGATATAGAACTTGTCAATATAATTGGTGAGCCTACTGAAGGCATGCTCACAAGAAGCATGGCTGCTGAACTGAGAGCAGCCTCAGCCAATGAATGCCTATTTGTGGACTTTATTTCCACAATTGAACCCAAAAGTGTCAAGGAATCACTTAATCACCCAAGTTGGGTTCAGGCCATGCATGATGAACTAGAAAAATTTAACAAAAACAAGGTAATGACCTTGGTCAAGTGTCCTGAAGATGTTTCAGTCATTGGCATGAAATGGGTATTCAAAAACAAATCTGATGAAAATGGCATAGTCATTAAGAACAAAGCCAGACTTGTAGCCAAAGGCTATAATCAACAAGAAGGCATTGACTATGAAGAAACATTTGCACCAATAGCAAGGATGGAAGCCATCAGGATCTTCCTTGCTTTTGCTACATATATGAACTTCAAGGTGTACCAAATGGATGTTAAAAGTGCATTCTTAAATGGTTCATTGAAAAAAGAAGTTTATGTTCAGCAACCTCCTGGATTTGAAAGCCATGAGTTTCCTGAGTATGTCTGCAAGCTTAACAAAGCCCTTTATGGACTGAAACAAGCTCCCAGGGCATGGTATGAAACTCTTTTAGCCTTCCTGATCCAAAACAAATTTGTCAGAGGCAAGATAGACAACACACTGTTTATCTACAAGACAAATAATGATGTCATACTAGTACAAGTGTATGTTGATGACATCATCTTTGGCTCAACAAGTTTCAAAATTTGCAAACAATTTGAAAAACTAATGGCAAAGAAATTTGAAATGAGCATGATGGGAGAAATGACTTACTTCCTTGGTCTTCAAATCAAGCAGACTGAAAAAGAAACCTCTATCAGTCAAGAGAAATATGTCAGAAGCCTACTGAAGATGTATGAGCTCAGTGACTGTGCCTCAGTTAAAACTCCCATGGTACCCCCAAACAACCTTGGTCCTGATCTCACTGGAAAACCAGTAAATCAAACTCTTTTTAGAGGAATGATAGGATCACTGATGTATCTACTTGCATCAAGGCCTGATATCCAATTCTCAGTCTGTTTGTGTGCCAGATATCAATCTGACCCAAGAGAATCTCATATCACTGCTGTGAAAAGGATATTCAGGTACCTGAAAGGTACTCCAAGCCTTGGATTATACTATCCAAAATGGTCAGGCCTTGATCTTAAAGGATACTCAGACTCTGACTATGCTGGATGCAACATGGATAGAAAAAGCACTTTAGGCTCCTGCCAAATTCTTGGTGGAAAACTAGTCTGTTGGAGTGCTAAGAAGCAACAGTCAGTTGCCATGTCCTCAGCTGAAGCTGAATATGTTGCAGCAGCAAGTTGTTGTGCAAATGTACTCTGGATGAAAAGTCAACTCAGTGACTATGGAATTCAGTACAAGATGGTTCCCATCTTTTGTGATAACACAAGTGCAATTGCTATCTCAAACAACCTTTTTCTTCATCAGAGAACAAAACAAATTGATATTAGATATCATTTCATCAGGGACCATGTCATGAATGGTGACATAGAATTACACTTTATTCCTACTGAATATCAGCTAGCTGATATATTCACCAAGCCATTGGATGAACCAACTTTCACAAGACTGAAAGCTGAACTTGGAATGTTGGATATTGAGAATCAGTCCACTGATTGATTCCATCCAAATAAGTATAAATTCTGAAAACCCAGGTCCCTGACTCAATGTATACTTCAGTGAAAAGAATCACTGAAACCTCAGGAACTAAGCCCAAGTTCCTGAAATGTTGGACTTCAGGAACTAAACCCAAGTCCCTGAACCCTTGAACCTCAGGAATTAAACCCAAATTCCTGAACACTAGAACCATCAGTGACTAAACCCAAGTCCTGACAATCAGGTTCACTGAATGAAAAGTCATTCAGGGCCCTCAAGAGACATTAAATACTAACTTAAATGCTCTAAGTATCTAGTTAGTAAATGTCCGAGGTTGGTAACTGAATTCTTATTTTATATAAGAATATTTGTTCTTTTGCCTTTCTGGCTTCCACCTCTGGGCCCCCACATTCCCACTTGGCATTAAATGCCTCTCCAATTACATTACAGATATGTGATGACTCATCTCTGCAAATTACACTTTTGCAGAACTGCTCAACTGTTCACCTTGACTGTTGTGCCAAACCAGGGAAAGTAGAGTGGTGGCATTAAATGCGGATCCCAAAACATTTTATTCAAAACAGTTTCCAAAAATTCTTTTTGAATAAATAAAATCCGCTTAATACCCAAATTACCCTCCACTTCTCTTCCCTATAAATACCCCATGCAAAAACAACACACACATGTTTTTAGAAATCTTAAGCAAAATTTTTCCCTTTTCTTTCAAAAACTAAATCTTGTGTGTGTGTTCTTAGGCTTTAGAAACCCAGAATTATTTGTTAACCCAGACCTACCAATACAAATGGCTTCTTCTAATGCTATCATATACGCCCCTAATGTGGAATTCATATTAGAGGGTGTAGACCTCACCAAGAACAATGTGGTAGGAAACTTTGCCTATCCACAAAAGTTCTTTGCCTACAAGAATGTGGTTAAATTTCTACAAAACTGCTTCCTTGCTAAGGCATTTACAACCACCCCCTCAGTCATTTATCATGACTACTTGAGGGAATTCTGGTGTACTGTAGTGGCTACTAGCCCTAAAGACACCAAAGAATCCATCATCAAATTCACAGTGATGAATGGGAGAAGGTCCCTCTCCCTGGATTACAAAACCTTCATCAAGGCCACTGGTCTTGATTTCGCTGAGGACTTTGATCCCAACCCTACTGACCAAGAGGTTAACGCAGAAATGCTTTTCTAGGACCTCACGACCCTAAGCGTCCTGAAATGTCCTCAGGAGCCTTATTGGACAAGGCTCCAATTGTGAAGACCTGGTTCCACCCTATCTGGAGGATCCTGATGACCTTTATCATTCAGGTCCTTGGAGGGAATAAATCCTCCACGGAGCAGTTGAACTCATCACAACAATTGATGTTGTTCAGTCTCCTGGAGGGTAGAAAAATAGATATCAGAGGTATAATCTTCCGTGACCTTGTTGCCAGGCTCTCAGGGAAATCTAGGCAAAGACACATGTCTTATCCTAGGTTTATTTCTTGTGTGCTTCAGGACCTACTTGGTCCTGACTATATTAGGTCTGACGTTGAAGGTACAAAAACCTGACGTCCTCCATAAGACGAATTACACTAGTGGCATTCCAGAGGTACAACCCATCGCCCTGAACAACTACATGTTGGTAGTCATTATGGGGGATAAGGAAATCACGCCCATTCCTTCTCCTGAAAAACAGGAGAAGAAGAAGAAGAAGAAAGGGGGCAGCCCAGTAAGGTGGTTAGACCTAAACCACTCGTCACTGAGACTGTTGCCCCAAGCAACCTTAAACAAGGGTTTACTATGGCCCAGACCTCTGAGACACCCATAACAGAGACCCCTTCGACCACAAAACAAATGCCAACGGAGGGCACTGAGAAATCATCCTCAGTGTCCTCGGGCAAACCCCCTCTTCCTCAAGACTCTATTGACATAAACAAGTCACTAGGGTCAGGAACCTCCACCCACTCACATCCCGATGAAGGCACTGACAAATCACAATCAGGGCCTGAGGGAGAAAAGGGTCCTGAATCCTCGGTTGGGTAGCACTACTCAACTGGGAAGTGGACCCATAAACAATCACATCTTGCTAACGTCCCTGAGCAATCACACTCAGGGTCTCAGGGAGTAAAGGTCCCTGAATCCCTAAAAGGGCAGTACAACCCTGATGGGAAGGAGGACCATCAACCATGATAATCAGTGCCTCATGATACTACTAAAAAAGACCCGTCAGTAGTTGACGGCGCTAAGGGGGACAAAGACTCAGAGGGACATAAACCACCCGTTGATACGGAACCCACAACCACCTCAGGCGGATCCCTTCACTCAGGAACTGCCCCCAAAAGTCAGGCTGAGCAAACCCACTCAGTTATTATGACGGGGTCAGGACCTGGCTACAACAAAGGTGAGCCCTCTTTTAAGGGGGAGCCGGATTCCCTGAAGATTCCTTCTCTGGCTGACCTTAAAACATTATTAGCCGAAGAGTCAGAGGAGGAAATTATGGTTTTTGGTGATGAAGAAAATCTTGGTGTTGAGGAGGAAATGGAGACTGAGATAAGCCCTCCTCAGCACCCTGAGCAACAACAATCTTCACCTCCCCCTGAGGATCAACTACCCAGCTCCCCCACATCATCATCATCATCATCAGGTGCTTCCTCTCCCGCCACTCCTTAGTGGTTGGCGAGATATGATAACGTTCTTCCGTTGACTGAAAGACAACTGGTTAAATTCCTTCGCAAAGCCAATGAGGGTCTTTACACTGAACTCACGGATGAACAATGGATTCAGCACACTGAAGTGGCAGCCTCCTATGCCGACTTCAGGGCTTCTGTCGAAGAATCTCAGGGAAAGGTTCTTCAGGCCGCCAAACTTACTGATAAACAACTGGGCGACCTGAGCAAATCTATTGATGAAATAGCCACTGGACAGCACAAGGACCACTCCAACATCCTTAAGGCTATTGAATCAGTTCAAGAACAACTCGCAGATGATCCTACACTACTGAAAAACCTGAATGAATACATGACCACTCAGACGACCACCTCCACCAACATTACTGAGCTTCTAAAGCTTCTTCAGGAGGTGGATCTTAAAACCATCAGGACAAACCAATAGTCAATTCATCAGGCAGTAATTGAATTCAGGGAGCACCTGGCAAAAATATCCTCAGACTTTGATCTGCTCTTAACAAAACATAATGAGCTGATCGATCACTATACCTCCCATGTCACTGAACTCAGCACCACCCAACAGTCAATGGCTACTGAAATCAACACACTGAAGAATGAGACATCTGAAACAAATCAAATAGTCTCAAGTATCCTCTCAATTCTTCAGGCCTCTCATCCAACCCCAGCTCCTCAGTTAGCAGATCCATCCACTGAAGTTCCAGTACCTGCTGAGGGGGAGAAACCTATTGAACCTACTCCTGATCCTTCATCAGCTATAGTGGTAGTCCCTGAAACTTCCACCAGTCAACCCCCTCCCACTGACAAAGGGAAGGGAATCATGGTGACTGAGAGTTCTCCTCCTCAACAACATTTGGTTCAAGCCACAACTGAAAGGCGTGTAGATCCTGATGCACCCTTTATGGTTGAATTAGAAGGAGGTAGGACCTTCTTTGGGACTCCAGCTGAAGTGGCTGAAGTCTTGCATCAAGAAGACATCAGAAAGGCCAAAGAAAAGGAGCAGCAACTCAACAGACCAGTAATTGTTGAGGTTGCTAAGGAGGTAATCAAGGAGTCTGAAAAAGACATCAAAGGGGATGAGTTTCTCAAGCTCCAGGCTGAACTTCTTCTGGAACATAATCAGCAAGCCAAGCTGAAAGAAGAAAGGAGACGGAGAACTTATGAGAGGTACTTATGGCACATGACAAAAACCAAGGGAGAAGGCACAATCACTGACATAACCATTACCCCCACCAAGCTCCTAAGCATAACAATACACAGGGGACCAAGAAAGTCAGAGGTTTACCAACCCTTCAAATTTTCTGACTTTGGGCTAAGGGAATGAGATATGATGATGCCCATCCTGAGGAAGAAGACACAAAGCAAGACTGCCCCATCTCTTATCAAGACCTTGAACTCCAAATATGAAGAACTCGAAAAGGTAGCAAAGAGTTTGGGTATTGATTATGAGAAGGTGCTTGCTTCTCAGGGACTGGCAATCCCTGAACCTACTCAGAAGACCGGGAGGAAAAGAAAAGCTGTGGGTCAGGAACCTGAACAATTCATAGCTGCTCTTCACTGCAACAGGATTCCCCCTCAGGGAGTCAAGTTCGTCCCAAACCTTGTCATCAAGGATCCTGAGTATGGTATCTTCTTTGTCGATGAATTTAATCAGACAGCCTTTCAGAGAGTAAGTGACACCGATCTAGTGGAAACGACAACTCTCCTCGCCTACAAACTGATGGCGCTAAGAGTAAAGAGTCCTGAGAACGAGGAGTTTGTCAGGCTGCTGGACTAGATGATGAGCGAAAGACCTGACAAGGAGGTGTTAGTGTCTAAGAAGGCAAAGCTTGAACTCATGGGTTACTTTCAAGAACCCTGAGCATTTTGTATTTAGATTGTTAGGACTTGTAATGATATGAATAAATTGATGAATGTTTTTGTTATATCAGTGTCCTTATTTACTTTCTAGTACATTCAGTATGAGAAGAAGTCATTAGCTCACTCATTACTAATCAAAATACTTAGGAATAATTTATATCCAAATAGGGGGAGATTGTTGGGTCCATCAGTACCCAAGAATACTTAAAACAAGATTTGGACACAAATTAACTAAGTGTTAATTAAATCGAGAACAATTCAAGTCACTGAGTGAACAGTCACTCAGTGAGTCATCTTCAAGATGCTTAAGGTGAATTCAAAAAGAAGGATTCACTACTCAGGTAGGCAGTACTCCCTGAGTAGGACTTAAGCCAAAGAAGAAGATGATGGTTCAGTGAGTGTTGGACAAGAACTCACTGAACCCTAGTCTCCTCAACAACAATAAGTGATTGAAGACTGAAGAAACCAACGCCTGAAATAAAGGCGGGAATAAGTGGGAAGTATTTAAGAAGATAAGAATGTCAGACCAAACACTCTTATCTTGTCAGATACCAACCTTCCCAAAGATGGCTAAAAGTCATGGAGTGTCAGACCAAACACTCCTAAAGACTTTTTGGTCCATTCCTATTGGTTCTTGGAAATAACAATTACTGTTGTAATTGTCAGACATGCTTCCTCAACAAGTTGAAGTATTTTAGTCACTTTTACTCATTTATACTTCTGTATAAATAGGTACAGAAGGAGAGAAGTTGAGTGTGTTTTGTACATTGAAAGCCTTAGACTTTTGCAAAACAACTTCTCTCCTACAAAGAGTAAACAGTCCCTGAGATAGCTCAGTGAGGCATATTGTTCCCACTTAAGCATAGCTTAAGTTTAGATAGGAGACACCATACCTTGTCTATTCAATCCCAAGTGTTTGTTCCGCAAAACACTTGGGTAAAAGATTCTTTGATTCATTTCTAATAAGAATTTAAACGTTGAAAATACTATGTGTTTTTTATATTAACGTTTCATTAACTATTAGAAGTAATCATTACATTGTATTAGTCATAAACACAAATAGATTAACTTCTTAGTTAACTCTAAGCGTGTTAAGGGAACAACAAGTATGATGGAGGATACGACGCTATAAATCCATGAAGATGTTGATCAAGGCAAGAACGACCAAAAGACGATATTTAAAGATCACAAAGCATGAAGGAACAAACGAATCAAGACTATTCGACAATGACACACAAAGTTTAAGACAACGAAGACGAAAGACCTCATCACTGGGAGCATCATTTGATTGACCATCCCTTAGGGGGAGATTGTTAGCATTGATTAAAGTGATGGTCATTTCGTATTTAACAACTTTGTTATGTGTCGTGTATGTTGTATAGAATAGATGATGGGTCAAGGGCATTATGGACTAAATCTAATAAGTTATGAGTCAAGTTCTAAAAGTCCAATGTAGAGTCCATAATAGAAAGCCCAACCAAAGCCGATTGAAAAGCCTTTTAGGCGTCACATGTTGTGTACAAATACCACACTCCCACCTCATTTATTTGGGTGCTTTAGATGTGTAAAGGTGGGAGTGTGTGTTTGTTTTATGTATTGTTCTCTCTTCTTCTCTCTAATTTAAAAGATATACATTCGGTATACATATTCTCTCCATCTCTATTGTTCTATTCGTTCCTTATATTGTGTGTGATAAAGTTGATATCATAGGCCTTTTATAGTTTCACTAAATAATTATTTAATGATTGTTAGTTTACCGTTAGATGCAATAACTAACTAATATACGTTAAATATAAAATAGAGGGACTTAGATGTCGTAAAACGAAACTCCCGGACCTCCCTCCAAAGTGGCTAGTCATGGAAGGATCTAGGAGGGGGCTATGTGTCGTTTTTGGCTAACAAAAGGTGGTAATAGCTAAACTTGGTGGACAAGTTGTCTAGCTATATACACCCCTTAGGCCTTCACAAAAGACACGACACATAAATAAAAAAACCCTAAACCGAACCTTGTTTTCATTTAGTAATTCCGTTTTAGAAAACCATACGTATCAAAACAATAAGCCTTGAAATCCCCTTCTGAGTTTCCGTATAAATATCAAAAGTTTTGATATTAATTCACAAAAGGACTTTTAGTCCAGTGGGTGGGTTACTTGCTTTTCCTTCCCACGGACCAGTGTTCGAGTCCTGTGGTGGTTAGATTATGAACAAGGCTTAATTTTTTGGTTGTTTTTAGTTCGATTCAAACGCATACCACTTAGGTATTTGGATCGGTTCTGAACAAGTATTAAACACAAGTTGTTTTGATAATCGTGGAACAAGGACTAGCATCCTAACATGCTTCGTTTGACGTGTAGTGTGTGCATTCTTAGAGGTGATTGTTTTAATCACTAAGTTTCATTTGCTGTTGCTTCGAGGGTTAGTTTTTCTTGTTTCCCTTTTACCTTAATTGGTTTATTATATGTGTTAATCATAATTGCTAAACTAGATCCATTATCTGCTGCGTACTCGTAGTGTTAATGGTTAACATGTTCTTGAAATCCCAACACTACTAATTATGTTCTTTATTACATATTACTGATTCTATACTATTCCGTTATTTATAAGGGCTAATCATTTTAAAAATCATCATACTTGCCACTTTATCCTTTTATGTGTAGCAAATAAAAAAAATTGCTTATGTGTGCAATAAACTTGACATTTTTATCTTTTGTGTGTAATATTCAACCCCTCCAACCGGTTACGGGTTACTTACATGTTTTAACACGATTTTTTGTTTCCACCGTGTATATTCAAATTCCACCTCCTCCCTCCCCACACTGACTATGTGTACATGCCATTTCTTTATCATAAGTCTGTACGATTCTAACTTCATCAAGTACAAAAGCTTTGTTTACTAAACCCCACAACAATTGATATATCACTTTCAGGTCCCAAATATTCTCGCAAACCCTAATTCGATAGGAGCATTAAATATTTACAATCGATTGTCATTTTCCATAATTGTTGAAGCAAAAAGGTATTTTATGTCTCCTATTTAATGTTTTATTACCCCAATTGTAATACTTTATTAATAAATTTAGGTTTTTTAGGGTTTTTCAAATAAAGGTTTTCATTATAGTTTTTTGTTTTATACATGTTTATGGACAGACCGAATGAGGTTAGTCAGGATAATTTAGTTCCTAGGCAATGTGATTTGGAGAATAACTCTGTGGCCATGGACAATATTGAAGGTGATAATGTACTTGTTGTTATTGATGAGGATGCTGACAATGTAGTTGATATGGTTGATGCTGCTAGGGGTGTAATGGATATGAATGATGCTGCTAGGGGTGTAGAGGATATGAATGATGCTGCTAGGGGTGTTAATATCGATGAAGAAGTTATTGCTAGACAAAAGAAACTAGATAAGATTAAGGATGTAATGATACAAGATGACAGTATCAAAACAAAGAAAAGAAAGAATGTTCGAAGAGGCAATGGTATATCTATTAGTGAGAATGATAATTCTTTATCATCAAACAATGAAAGGGATAGTGAGGAAAATATTGATGAGTATGCCCATATTGATTCAAAGACTGATAGTGATGAGTATGATAAGTCTTTTGATTATCTGGGTAACAGTGAAGATGAGGTAATTGAACACAGAAAAAGAAAGCTTGACTATAAACAAGGTGCAGATGAAGTAGATGAACAATATGAACCTACTGAAGCAGACAAAGATACTGTAACACCCCCAAAATTTGGTACAGCGGAAGACTAATCAAGCTTTCGGGGTCCTACGGGGATTGGTATACAACACAGGGATAAGAAAACGGAATTACGTCATCAGCATTAATTTAAACATTCCAAACCAAATATTTAATATTTACATGTATTCAAAACTGCGGAAGTAAGCCCAAAATAAAACATAAGGTAGGTCCCCAATTTAGTTATCAGAGTTCGAAATTGATCCATGAGCCATGCCATTTGCCAAGCCTCCAAGTTAAGCATTCAACAATAGTTGCATCAGTTACCTGAGAATACATGCTAAAAGGTCAGCTTACGCTGGTGAGTTCATAGGTTTAAGCAAAAGTATAACAGTGGACCAAGATAAGTGATTTGCTACACTGGACTAAGATAGATATAAATCACAATTTCCACTTATATCAGCAATCACAAACAATCCAGTAACAATATGATAGGTCACAATAGCCCTCTCTCATATTGTCAGTCACAGTAGGGCCCTAGGATATATTTGACCTTAGCCAGGCAACACGTTATAGTAAAAGGTATCCATTTATTTGCTACCATAGTCTAAGACAAATATCTGTTGTAAATATCTAACTTTAGCCAGTCAACACATTATAACAAATCATAAAACAATAGTAAGGTCCATTCAAAACGGTTTTGCATGTTTCCTCACCCAAGGTTTCAATAAACAGTTCACGAGTAAAAGTGGGACTGTGAAACTCACATGCATATCAGTTAATCACATAACGTCTTCAAATAACCAAATCAAATATTTAAGCCAAACAGTCAAATCTTGAGTAAACAGTTAGCATATTCCAAATAAACAGTCATTGAGTTTAGTTAAAAACGAGCATGTATTCTCCCCTAAAATAGTTATAAAACTGGTAAAAGTAGGGGCCATGAACTCACCTCGGTCCAGCAATGCAATATCACAACAATATCAGTGGGTAGAACACCACAATAAAACAAACAGTAGCCCAGCACAACAGCTCAAGGGTAGTATATCACAACGGCAACTATGACAACACGGCACAACGGACTCGGCACTACCTAATAATATAAATACTCGTCTCAAAATACATTTCATAAATCAAATGTGCAAGGGTTTCCAAAAGTTATCTATTTCCATTTCCAAAATCAATCATTTCTATTCCCAAAATAATCCAATTCTATTTCCAAAATAATCCAATTCCATTTCCAAAATAATCTTGTTTTATTCGTTTATTAGAGTTTGGTATCATCGTTTGTGTAGCGGTGAAAAGACGCTGACTCAAGTGTACACACACAAAAAGAGTGACAGTACGGGATCGTCGTGGAATGGATGACGAGAAGTCAAGAAAAGACAATGGAGATAACTCAAAGAAATCACACATAATAACACATCAAATAGTTGAAAAGATTGGTATTCGTCGGTTATAATCCCATTAAGTTTTATAAAACATACATGTTTTATATATTTAAGAAAAAATTCGGCATGACTTATTGGTTCGTAGAACGTTCCAAGTCAAGTGATTTTATTATTTTCCAAACACGTTTAGTTAATAAGGGATTATAAATATTATTGTTCGTTAGACATTATTTCCACATTATTCATCCGTTACAGCTCAAATACATTAAATTCATTTCGAGTCTAATGTACTATAGTTGTTTCGTGTCCCAAATGTCTAATAATGTCCAAAGTCCGATAATATTCCAAATCCATTGATAGTCACATATATATTTCAAGTTCCGGTGTTGCAAAGATTCCAAAGTATACCTACTACCAATCAACGACCAAATAAATAAATAATCCAACAAATAATTCCCATAATAACAATAATGATGTACTAGTGCAAATGTGCCTCGATACGTTCCGTAACTTCGTATTTTTCCGTCATCATCCAAGTTAAATATCCCACTATATATTTAATACTCATAACAAGTTTCCTTGTTATTCCTTTATCCTTTTTAGTTATTCTTTTTGTTTTTGTGTTTTCAACACGTCACGAGAGTTACTAAACGTATCGAGTCACATTTCCATTAAGTCTCACGGCTATAAGCGTGGTCAAGTAGTCAATATATTCCAAATAATCCACAAGTTCAATAATAGTCAATTTGGGCACGTCGAGGTCGCACCGAGACCATAAGGTCTTGGCTAACACCCGTAGCCATAACATCACATTCGGATAACAAATTCCAAGTATCAAGTCATCAATAATCATTCTTGGCCAAAAACTAACCCACGGCTCGAGTTTTTTCCCAAGTTTCAATCAACCTCAATATTCAAAAATAATAACAACCAATGTCGATCATACAAAAATAAGCCTCGCCGAGACCAAGGGTCTCGGCTAATGTTCCAAGTCGTGAGCCACAAATACCAAATGGACCAAATTATTAACGTGGCTGAGACCAAGGGTATCGGATAGGATATCATGCCGTGAGCCACCAAACCAAGTCGGGCCAAAAATAAATAAAAAAAATCAAACCAAAATAATCAATAAGCTTGAAATAAGCTCAGATTGAGCTTATTCCTTTTTGTACGCAAGCTAACCAAACCTCAAACAAATCCAAACATTATACTGTGACCGCAAGATTGATACCAAACGGTTTTTATTAGTTTTTAGCTCGTGAAAATGTTATCCCACTTGTTTATAACCCAAAACAAATCGTTAAACACAAAAACAACCCGTTTGCACGAGTTTTGATCTCACACCATTTCACACGAGTGTGAAAATGGTGTGTCTCATCTTGTCGCCTCCGGATCTACTCGTTCAAGCAATAAAACCACAAGGACGGCGCGTATTAGGTGGCGGTGTGTGATGGAAAAGGCGCGTGCACCACTAGATCTTGATGAGGAGGATGTGGTGATGATGTTTTAGTGTCGGTTTTGTGGTGGAGGATGGCGGTGATGGTGGTTTATGGGGCGGCGGCTGCAACTCAAAGAGAGAAAGAGAAATAGTATGTTTAAGGTTTGGGTTATAGTGGAAATGAGAGAGGGAGTGGGGTTTTATTAACCCCATGGACCAAATCTGCCAAACGCGCAACCATTAGGGACGCGGGTTGAAACTGATGAAAGGTGGGCCAAATGTGGAAGTTTTAGTTAAACTTTTATTATAACGTATCTCGGGCTCATTTAGCGTAGTAAAATTTCTCGTGAGACGTTTTAAGTTGCGCTGATATTTTTAAATTCGCTTTTCCGTTAAAAATGACTATAAATACGTCTGTGTTTGTTCAAAATGTCAAAATCAATTATTTCACGTATTATTTTGTTAGACAGTGCCGACTTACGTTGTGCTCAAACTCAAGGTCTACGGGGAAACTTCATATATCACGTAACACTATTCCATTAAAATTCCATAGATTCCAAAAAAATTTCCCACTTTGTTCCCAAAACGGTTCTCAGATATTAAATATTCATTTTTAATATAGTGCGGCATTAAAATAATCCCAAAAAATTACCGGTTGTCACAACCTCCCAGCCTCAGAAAAAACCCGTCCCGGGATTCAGTTCAAGTTACCCGTTAAGGTTGAAAAAAGATGAGAACAGATTCGCTCGATTTCATCCTCACGTTTCCACGTGAGTTTGGGATTGTTTCAGGATTTCCCACAAGTTCTAATGACAGGAATGCGACTTGGCTTAGGTCGCTAGGTTTCACGATTCAATATTTCAATAGGTTCCTCAACAGGATTCAACATTCATCAAGCTGGATAAAATCCAGGGATTACAGCGGCAGTTTCTTCCGAAAATGTTTCTTCAGATTACGCACGACAAGAGTATTGTGGACTTCGCCAAATCTCGGTGGTAGTACAAGTCTTTTGAGCTACCGGTCCGTTTCTAGTAAGAATATTGTAAAGGAATAGTATAGCGAGGGTTAACCTTCCCATGTTTACTAAACGTATCACACCCTTCCATGGTGGGACCGCAAGCATAACCTTGCCTTTATTTGGAACTCAAGAGATTCGCATCATTCATCAGCATAGCTCTTCTGATGATTGTGAGTACTTCGCATTTCGCTTCTGATCTAAGTGATCTTATCGGGGGTTTCATGAATAATTTCAGGACCAGTGAGTTGTTTGTCTCCAACTTCGGTCCACAGATAGAAGTTCAGCTCTCTTGACCATAAGGTGCTCGTGCAGTACTACCTCAATGCTGGCATGATCATTATTATTAAAGGAACATTCGGCCAAAGGCAGGCGTCTCTCCCAGCCTTTTTCGAAATCAATGACACAGGCTCGTAGCATATACTCTAACTTCTGAACGGCCTTCTCACACTGACCTTTGGTTTGAGGACGATATGCGGTACTTATTCCGAGATCCGTCCCCAAGGTCATCTGGATTGGTTTTCATATACTTGACGTGAGACTTCTGTCTCAATCAGAGATGATGGATATCGGCACTACACGCCGGGAAACAATTTCTTTCAAGCATAGATGGGCGAGTTTTTCCATACTATCACTTTCACTGATAACGGGGAAATGAGCAGGTTCGGTTAGACGGTCAACAATTACTCAGATAGTATTACAACCACTAGTTGTTCTTGGTAATCTGGTGTCAAGTCCATGATAATTGATTCACACTTCAGAACGGGAAGTTCAGGTCGTACCAATAACTCTAATGGTTTCAGATGTTCAGCTTTCGCTTTTGAGCATGTTAAGCGTGTGCCGACATATATTGCAATGTCGGCCTCTATGCTAGGTCCTTCTGTACAGTTTCTCCAGATCTTGATACATCCTAACAGGTTCAAGGTGGATTGAAAATTTTGACCTTTGCGACTTATGCATAATCAGATCACGAATACCCCCAGGGGTATTCAACTTCTATCCCCAAAGCATCAAGTTTCATTGAAATGATTTAAGAAGCCGCTTTTCATTTTGTAACATACCATAGAGGTTCCCACAATGTCGATTTTCTCCTTTGACAGCTTCAGCTTGAGCTTCAAGCATTCAAGTCTGTACAGGCAAACTGCTAGTCATCCCTAAAGTTCGCTCTCTCAATGGTTGTGCTCCTTATGCTCGATTAAGAGCGTCAGCTACAACATTTTCTTTACTCGGATAATAGCAAATCTTGCAGTCATAATCACCATGCATTTCTATCTAGCGACTCTGCCTCAATGGTCCGCTCTTTCTGATTTAGGACATGTTGTAACCCTTATAATTGGTGTATACTATACACTTCGTGCGCTACAGGTAATGTCCCCAGATTCTAAGTGCAAGTACAACTGCACCCAATTCTAACTCATGAGTGGTGTAGCTTTTCTCGTATGTCTCAAATTGACGAGAGGCGTAAGCTACTTCTTTCTTCATTCACATCAAAACGTCTCACAAACCTTTATATGAAACATCGCAATTTGCAACAACATCTACACTTCCTTCTGGTACAACTAGGATAGGCGTACTACACCGTTTCTCTTTCAAAAGTTACAATGCTTCCTCTCCATTTTCTCCTTAGTTACACTTCACATCCTTTGAGTCAATTTGGTTAGAGGATTTGCTATCTTGGGAAACCTTTGATGAATCTCCAGTAATATCCAGCAAGTCATAATAATTGGCGTACCTCAGTCGGAGTTGTAGGGGTAGCCCAACCCTTAATGGGCTCGATCTTGGCGAGATTCATGTGAATACAATTCATGCGACCAAGAACTCACACGGTCAAGATTCAAAATTTGTACTTAAAGAAGTTGGTCTACCATTGTTTCCTTCTCAAGCAGCCCTAAAGTTAATCCCAGGTGTTTTTCGAGCTTCTCCTTACTCTTCTGAGTAGTTTAGGTTATCGTCGTTGGATACTATCACAACTTTTCTAATTAGAGCTTACACACGTGGTTCATGACATTCATGAAGGCGTTCGGGGTGTCGGCTGACCAACAGACCTAACTAGGGATTCATTGCAGTCACAACAGGTGCAAACGCAGCCCTCGGGATTTTCTCTTCCCGAACCCTCTCTGCTGATGGTGCCCGGATCCTGGATCGATCCTCACTAGTGGCTCGAACCTTGGATCTGATCAAAAGATTTTCGGTTCTCTGTAGAGGGCATCGGTTCTTCACAGTGGTCGGCTCATCGTCATACGCTAAGTCTAAGCAGTTTGAGTCTTAACAAGTAGAGGTCTAAGAGTAGCTGATACAAAATTTCCGTTGGCTCCTCCATCAAACTAAGCAGGTGTACATCGGTTCCTACTAACAGTCTATAACAACCCCAAAATTTGGTTCAACGAAAGACAAAACAAGTTTTGGGGTGCTACGAAATTGGTACACAACACAAGCATAGAAAAGCGGGATAACATTATCCGTTTACATAAAAACATTTCAAAAACCCAAGTCTCAAGTCTACATTTAACCAAAAGTACTTAAAGTAAGGCCCAAAAGATAAACATAAGATAGGTCCCCAAAAGTGATACCAGAGTTTGGATTGATCCTTAGCCAGGCCACTAGCCAAGCCTCCAACAATAACATCCAAGGTAAACATCATCAATTACCTGAGAAAACATGCTAAAAGTCAGCTAACGCTGGTGAGTTCATAGGTTTAGACACAACACACAGTAGTGGACCAACTTGCTTACTAGTTTGCTATACTGGACTAAGTCATATATCAATACATCAACCTCATACAAAGATGCGTCAATTCACAACAATACTTTCCTATAGGTGCACACTATAGTCCCGCACAATTGCGGCACACACAATAATAATCCCGCACAGTTGCGAAAAATGCAAAAATATTCCCGCACAATTGCGGCACATGCAGTAATATTCCCGCATAGTTGCGGCCATATTAACACATAACACTAGCCAGTAACTATAGCAAACATATCAAAACATAACATAACCATTGGTCCATTCCAAAAACAGTTTTGCATGTTTTCTTACCCCAAGTATTCGATAAAACATCATTAAGAGTAAAAGTGGGGCTATGAACTCACCTCAATCAAGCAAAGCACAAACACAAATCTTCAAAAGCAAAGTACTCAGCAGCTCTCAAGTATCGGCACTCACGGACTCGGCACAACCTAATAATATAAACTTGCCTTAACATACTTTCCCAAATGTAAAAGTTTCCAAAAGCTAACTATCCCCAAGTATTATCCATTTCGATTCCAAAATCTCTTTCTTATATTAGTTACTAGCGTTTGGTATCAACGGGTGTGCCGTGGAGACACAACATGACTCAAGTGTACTCACGCCACACAAAGACTAAAACCTAAATGACTCACAAGACGAGGGCGTATGATTAAGTTTTGATTTGATAAGTTATGCGGATGAATTGTCGAGTTCTTATCGGGTTCGTCAACTCGATAAGTCTCGCAATTCCTTCATTTAATTTATCAATCCAAAACTCAATTACCATACTCGATAAGTCATAAGGATGAATTGCTCGTTAATAAATTTCCTCCGACATGCTTATTGGGCCCTTATTGGACTCGTCAGCCCAATAAGTCCGATAACCATGTGGGCCGGGTATATTAACGTCAACTGATCCATGACTCGACACTAACTCCACAAAACATAAATATTTCTATAAAGAGCACTTCCAATTTGCGTGCCCTCGAAATATTAAATAACTCGCACTTATTTCCTTTTATTTTCCAAAAATATTAAATAATGTTTTACGCGTCATTTAACCTTTTCTTTTTAACCTTTAAAATATTAAGTAACAATGTACTCGTTAGTTAATACTTTTAAGTTATCATTTAATAATGTCATTTAATTTTTCTACGAGTCATCTCACATTTTGAGTCACTTTTCCGAGTTTAACTCATACTCAGGTCAAAAGTCATTCCTCAATAGTCCATAATCAACATAAAGTTCAAATATCACTTTTGGCTTGTCGAGGCCACAACGAGACTAAGAAGTCTCGGCGACACTCAAATTGGCTCAAATCAACATAGTTCAATATATAATTATAATAACAATGTCGCAAGTCTAGCAATCGCCAACCACATTTTAATGGCCAAAAACCTACGGCACATTATCTACTATTCTCTTCCCATATCCAATGCAACAACAACAACAACAAGTATGATTCCAGGCCGGGACCCCATTGGTCTCGGCTCCAACTCTCAGCACCAACACAAACCGACAGACCATAGGGTCTTTCTCGGAATTAACTCACAATAGCCGCAACATTTATTAAATTAAAATTACAATAACCAAATCCAGTATCTACTCCAAATTCCAATCAATAACTCGGTGCATCCGAGGGTTTCACCAAACCATAAATCCGCAATAAACAATCATAACATAATAATGAAAACCAACATACACGACCAAGACTCGACTCGACCTCAACATGAGCTCAATAGACCTTGGCTGTGAGTTAAAGCTCATGGCACAACCTTGACATGGCCACAGATGACATGACTAACACATGAAATTGATACCAAACGTGTATATACTCCTTTTAGTTTATTAAAACATAAAACCCATTTTGTTTTACCACCCAATAGAATCAAAACTTATGAGAATCAACTCGTTATACTCGAGTTGCTTCACACCGAGTCACAACCACGGGTGACACGGTGTTACCTACCTTTTAAACTCTTAGATTTCTATAAATCTTGGTCGAAAAAATACTAGGTGGCGCGTAGTGGTGGTGGTGGAGGGTTCTCAGGCGCGTGTTGTAGTAAAATGGAATGAGGGATTCATGAGGTAAAGGTTTGTGGTGGCGGTGTGAGAAGATGAGGGGTGGTGGCTAGAACATTTGGCCAGAGAAAAATAGAGGAGTGTCAGCTGGTATGTGAGGGAAATGGGTGAAATACCCTAATGAGGGTATAAAGTTTGTTTATATAGTCATAGGACTAGATGTGAATGCATAATGTCCCTCAGGGACTGAAATTGTAACTTAGGCACGGGGTGGGAAGTGGCATTCTGCCAAACTTCTCATAAAACGTATCCGGGATAGATTTGAGTACCAAGACATCTTCCCGAGTAATTCTGATGCGTGGTTTTGCAACCTTACAACAGGTTTTACCTCTCGAGGGATCTCAAGAGGCTTACAACCCCACCAGGCAGTGTACCTGACCGATGTAGTATAGTGTAGTGGTAAGTACGGGGGATTGATCGTTCTCCACAGGGAATAGTGTTCGTTAGGTATGAAAAACTACTCTAATAGGTCTAAGGGTGAGAGAAGATTCTTTTTATGTTTTTTTATAATTTTATGAAAGCAAGTAAAATCTCGGGTTTGAAAGAGTGGGCGGAATTAGTTGCTAGTCAACTAACCCAAATAACTACGAATGCAAATAAAATAAAATAACTGAAAATGAAAAGGTGGTGAAATTTATGTGGAGAAAAATGTGTTTACTTAGATTTCCTTACTCCCTAACTATCTTTTACCGGTTGATTAGTGTGTATTAATTGCGTGGATGACGGGTGTATTCCTTAATACCAATCGTGGGGTGGCGTACGTACTTCCCCAACTCTACAAGCTCCTACTTCACTCCTATGTCGAGCCGGCTAGGAAGCTCCTAACATGGGATCACTAGAATTCGCTTGTGCATTAAAGACAACCATAAAAACCTTTAGTACGCATTGGTTCATGTTTCTTAAGACGTTCAAGCAAGTTACCGAATAGGAAGTTAGCCAGTTTTCTTAAGCCTAACATAGATAAACAATCATCCAATACAACTAATAACATACTAATAACCAATAATCAATAGCTAGGTTTCATTAGATCTAAGCAAACACAAAGAAAACCTAGCCTAGCATGTTAAACAAAAGACAAGAACAAGATAGAATCAAACAACACATAGACATATTGAATGATTAATTGATAACTTATCTTCAATGTAACATGGAAGATCTCAAGGCAAAAAGCCTTGAAAGAGCTGCTAAAATCGTCTTAGGGTTTTCACACACAAAGTTCCACAATAAGTTCCACCTAATGACAAAAAATTGCAAAACTATATATAGACTTTCAGATCTGACGGCGTCACGTTATGGAGTGTGACGCCGTCACCTCGCCGCTTTTAGGGTTCCCGGATGGCCTTCTTGACGCCGTCCCTCTTTAGCTCTCCAAAATCCGTTCTGGCTTATCAAGGCTTGACGCCGTCGGAATTAGGCGTGACGCCGTCCCGCTTTAACTTATACCGTGACGACCTTGATCATTCCAAAGGGTGACGCCGTCAGAATTCCCATGCAAATTTCTCTGGCTTATCATGAGTAATTTTCATATCCACCACTTTTGCCAAGCCATGACGCCGTCAAGAACAAATCCTGACGCCGTCCAAGGTACTTTTCAGCCGGTTTTTGAGACTTTGTCGTTTTCTTCACTTATATGCTCCAAAAACGTCCAAAATGCTTCCTTTTCCAGATTTCTTCTCCAAAGTACCTAAAATGACAAAAGGAACGATTTAGGGCAATATTTGATCAAATAAATACGATTTAGGGCTTAAATGACCCCTTAAAAGCGGTACACTTTTCGCTTCATCAAATACCCTTACACTTGAGATTTGCTTGTCCTCAAGCAAATGCGCTTTTATTCTAATCAAAATACAAGTTAGGGGTCATTTAATGCTAATATAAAAGTAATTGCAACAAATAGTCGTTCAACTTTAATCATAATAAGCACGGAGATTACAAACTAGCACCTCACAAGTAGTGTTTAGATACTCACATCTCTCAAGTGTCATCAAAATAAATCTCATAAATGAAAACGGATAATATCTCTCACTACCTGTCATAGCAAATAGATTACCATAGGCTTGGGAAAGGATCGAAAACCTCCTCCACTAGGCGTAAGCACCTAAGATAAACTATCAAAGAGGGCTTTTACATGGGTTATAACGTTAGGTGTAGGGATATGATAAACACGGTTTTGTTGGATAAGGGATATTTTACTGGTGGCGAGTTAAAGATCTTGATTAATTACATGTACTATACAATGTTGCTAAGCCAAGACTCGACTCAATCTTAAGCTAAAAACAAAATAACAAAAACATAAAATAAACATAAAATGAAACGGGATGGTAGTCCGTATGTTTTTTCTATTTTTCTTTTTCTCATTTTTTTGTATTTTTCTTGATTTTTGCGATTTTTTTTTTTTTTTTTTTTTTTTCATACACTCTTGCCCTACCATCCAAAATAATACATCATAGGGGCGTTGCATTCCCCTTACACTTGAACTTTTACATAACTTTACAAATAACTAATCTAATGACTCGGATTAAGATAATTGAAAAACTTGGAGTACTTTTAAAATATTTAGCACATATGGGGGTAATAAATGATGTTCTTCCCATTACTCCATTACACTAGTACTTTACCCATGAGTCCCAATCGTCCCAAAACAATATGTACAAGGATATGACTCGACTTAGCAACCATGTAATCAACTAGATAATTAACTTGGGTTTAAACAAATGTTGTCACAATAATGCACTAAAAATGAGTGCATACAAGGTAGGCTAAGGCGATTTGGGTGTACATTTTAGTGGGGCATAACAAATTCTTCCTTTAAGTAAAATGCTTAAAGGTCGAAACGAAAAGATAGGCTCTGAGGGGTGTACTAGGGGTATCGTGTACTAAAAATGAGTACAACGCAAAGGGTGTGGGAGAATTACTTGACCAATGTAGCCAACGTAATTATAACAAAAACACAGGTGTAAAACAATGAGTTAATCCTAATGCCTCTTATCATGTAGTAAATCTAACTACACGAATGTAGTCTCACTTGTGGCCTCGGAATGGTCCTAACGCAAGTTCTAGAATCTAAGTGCTACCGGTACACACATCATAGCAAAATGCTTTTCCTACCAATTCTAGGGGCGAACCTCACATATTTGGGGGTGGAAACTTTTTTTAGTAGTACGGTTTTTTGTGCTAGTCATATAACTCCTATCCGTGAGACGCTCATTAGAACTAAAGTTTCACTCCTAAATGTTGTAAAAAATTTTAAATTTGGCACTAAAATTACCCTAACAGGTATTTATCTCAGTTTTATTACACATTTACTATTAAACAAACAAAAATCAAGCGTAATAGCATTCTCTAATCGTACTTTTACCCCCCTTACACTTAAGATGAACATTGTCCCCAATGTTCAAATAACAAATGTAAAAGTAAAAAAGTAAAAGAATGAAATCAAATACTCCCCTGATTCGCTCGGTGGATAATGAAGTAACATGGTTAAATCTTCTTCCAAGAGAATGTAAAAGCTCCAAGACTAATGCATCACCAAAAGCTTGATTCAACAAACATTTCCTTGTCCAAAATAACCTGTTAAACCTGAGAAAACAAACACGAAAACCTGCATAACATCGGCGGGATAAACTCTATATATAAGGATATAATGCTTGTGGAATGATTATTTTGCAGATTCCTGGAGTTTATAAGTTAGAGATTTAATAAAAACTTTTTATGATTCCGGTAGAAAAACAAAACTTTCAAAAATTTCAGAAAATTAAAACCTGACGCCGTCAGGTTGTAATGCCTGACGCCGTCAGAAATGATCTGACAGAATTCTCATGTTAAGTTTCCGGAAAATTTCTGGAAAAACCTATACCTTACTTCCTGGAATTCCTGCAAAACATCATTATGACTCGATACAAGCATTTGACTCTAACAATTACTAGTATGTATGTTAATTTAATATTGTTATGATTCATGTTCATTTGTTCTAATAAACCGATTTGGATTTCTCTTACACTTATCTTTTGCAAAATACCTTTATATGTAGTTAAGACGAAGTTAAAAACAAGATAAAGCATTTTCACAATTTAGTTTTGAACATGAATCAATAATAATAAAAATTAAACATACATACGGAAGCAAATAAAATCAAACAAACAAATAAATAAACACACAAAGCAAATAAAGCTTGGGTTGCCTCCCAAGAAGCGCTTGTTTTTGTTCGAGTCACGAGCCTGACTCTACCCTTATTTAACGGATAAAGGAGAGGTTTTTCCTACACTTAGGATTAAGTGCGGGTGATAGTAGCGATACACACCATCTTGGTGGAAGTATGCCTCGTGAGGAAAGAGTGGTGGATGAATTATATACTCAAAGGGGTGTGTTCCTTTCATCATAACCTTACCTAGTTCACTTTGGTCAATGGGTGAATTAAAGTTTTCTCCTAAAAAGGGATCATCTTCTATCAACTTCGAGAGATTCCTAGTTGGGAATCCATCTTGACCTAATAAACCCGGTTTAAACCCATAATGTTTCTTGTGATCAATCATGAATGGGTGATGTAAGTATGTAAGGTCATGGTTCACTCCTATATTAGCTTCCACTCCACATGGCCTAGAGTCTACTACCTTAATCTTAACATTACCCGGACTACATGGTTTGATGGGTAGATCGGGACCTTTTTTAATTCCTAAATTCACATCTAAAGATGGAAGATTAGGTAACGGTTTTGGTTGAGGCTCCGGTTCATCCAAACTAGGAACTTCCATAGAACTAAGAGTAAGGTTGTGACTACAAGTATTCAAACCTATATCCTCTAGTTGTGTTTGGTCCAAGGGCTCTACCTCTATTGGGGTTCCTATAGTCTCTTCTACTTTTTTCGGGTAAGTTACAGGCGGTGTGTTAACCTCAAATGATGGTAGGATTTGTGGGGTATTTAGTGGTTTTGCATTTCTAACCTCATTCTCCATAGTATCTAAATCACCTATATGTTCATCATGTGTTTTGGTAGGATCTAACCCAAACACATTCCTAAGTATCTCAAATCCTTCTCTAGCCATTTGAAATTCTAAGTGTAACACCCCAACCCGGCAAGGGTAGAGATATCACAACAATGGCTTCATATCAGATTACAAGCATTAAATCCAAAACATCATAAGTCCATAACATTAATGATCAAAGGAAATAAGTCAACATAACTTATGTCCAAAACAGAAATAAACCGAAGTATATAAATCCAAAATGCCTAAACAATGGCATAACAGAAACAGAGTCCGAAATGGCATAACAAGAATACTAAGGTCTAAGCTTCACACAGTTGCTCTCATCCCCAAAGCTAAAACCCAGATCCAAGCTTAAATACCTGCCGTACATGAAAAGAAAACGTACGGCTGAGCTTAAAAAGCCCAGTGAACAGATACATATACAAGCAATAATAATGAAACAGAACTGAAATATGGTGCATGGGGAAATATCATGAAGTATAAACAAGAGACAGAAAAATAAAAGAAGAAAATAGGATAGTCATCCACCACGAGCCCAGAACATATCAGATAGTAACCTTCATAATCTAGAGGGGATACCTCTTAAGTAACCAGATAATATGAGGGGTGTCCTCATGTATCAAATGGAGTGATCAGCTCCCAGATAATTGTGAAAGGCATGTATTGCACACAGTACCAGACACCAGAACAGAAATCATATCATATAGTTAAATCCACTAACAGAACAGATCTAGGATGCATCCATACGCCCCCCAGAAACATATATAAACCATAATCAAATTAATGCGCATATCATAATCAGAATGGGGACGTGGCGGAACATCACTCTACCGCCCTAGAGTCATGCCATTGGTGCATCAATGACACGGACATGGAACCCCCATGCCTAGTGAAATGGCTCGGGTATCAAACTAAGAGTCAGACATCATATCATAATCAGAGGTCATATATCAAAGGTCAAATCAGATGGTCCATAATAGAAGGTTCATAAACAGATATATCAGATGAATTACCAAAGGTCCAAATCAAAGTGTAATCAGAAAGGTTCATAATAAAAGGGATCATAGCAATGGTTTTGGGAAAGCTTAAACGAATCAGAATCAGAATCATAACCATGAGATAGGACACCCTTACTGAAAAAGGGCAGAGTATCTGTACCTTATTGCAAGCAAAATAAAACCAGAAATAGCAAACACTGACAAGCTCAGGATCTCTCCTTCTTCACACCTAAGAGAGTAGAAGAGTATTACAATAGGTTTTTAACTGACTTTCCATTTTAAGTAACTTTCCCTTTTTAGCAGGTTTCCAAATTTAGTAAGTTTCCATAATTAGAAAGTTCCTTATTTAGAAAGTTGGATCAACATTCATAGTTAAATCATTATTTCTGGAATTAGGGTATCTTTTATCACATTTACATATTTGATCCTTATAAATTTGCAATTTACACTTTACACCCTTTAGTTTCACAAGCTACACTTTAGACCCTTAATTTATCAAAGTTTCACAATGGTCACTTATTTTATCATATTATAAGAATGTATCCTCAATTTTATAGAATTTACACAAAAGGTCCCTTTAGTTTACAAGGTTACATATTATGCCCTTAATTTCCATTTTCAAACTTTAATTAATAATAATTACACATTAGTCAAATAAATTCCCAAAATTACACATTTCATCCTCATTATATTTTAATGTTCGAATCCTACTCAACTTTCCAGAAATTACAAGTTTAGTCCCTCTATTTTATTATTTCTAAAATCGAATTACACTTTATCAACATAAACATTTTGATCCTTTTAATTATAAAATTTACACATGACACCCCTAACTCATATTTTATTCGAATAGGACACATCCCAAAATAAGTTCTAAAAATAACCCTTGAGTTTTAAAAGTTACAAAACAAGTCCTCCTATTTTAAATAATTTCCATTCGATCTAAACAACTTTCCATAATATACAACTTAAATCATTTAAATCTTATATTTACACATAGGCCCTTCATCTCAGATTTTATTCACATTTAACACAGTTAAATACACCTTACAAAAATGGCCCATTAGTTTCAGAATTTACGAAACACACCCTTATATTTATAAAAGTTCAAATCGCATGATTTAATTCGAAACCCTAAATCAATTTAGCAAATCACGACCTAATCATGATCAATCATTAACATATTATTTTCCTGCATTTATTAATCCCAGAAACACAACAACCTTAACCCTAATCGAATTAGGGTTTTTATTTCATTCGATCTATACTTTTCCATTTTAGCGATATACACAATAATTAAGCCACGATCCAATCTAGCTTCTAACATTCGAAATATCATTTTTCCCAGGTCACATAGATCGAATAGAGTCCAGTAAAATTGTTTACAACATCCAGAAAATTCGCATACAATATATTAGGTTTTATACGTGTTTTATTCATTTTAATTCATGCGATTAGATTAAGGTTGCATGCATCGAATTTTACATTTTATCTGAGTTGTATGATGATGTTAGATCATAGGAAAAATACCGAATCAGAGATTGAACGTGTGAACGAGCCCAAACAAAATTACACCTTGTCGAGTGGACTTTTGAACCAAGATTTTTCTAGCGATCGATCCACAGCCTCCACAACCTTAGGAATATTTTTCACAGAACATATTTGACATGAGGAACATGAGAAAAATGATTACAAGATTTTAGAAGGGTCGCATGAATTAATTTGGGATTTTTACCTATCGGATGAAAATAATCTCTAGCGATCGAACCAAGAAGAACCACGACCAAAACCGATTTTTCCACACTTCCTTGGACCACAACTAACACCAGAAAAATGTACTTGCACCTCCAGAAATTCGGATGAAGGTTTGAGGAATTATTTTGTGCTTTGTGTTCTAGGCGGCAACAAATGAATTAGGGTTTGTTGGAGATAAACGTGTGGAGCTATTTTAAAAGGGAAATGAGCCGAGTCCAATGGGTGGGCTTTGACCAAAAATTTCGGTTCCTTAGTTGGCAATTGATGGTGATTTATTATTTCCAATTTTGATTCATTTAAATCTCTTTTAATTAGTTACAATGTTAAATATAAATAGAATTCGGTCCATAGGGGTATTTTAGTCATTTTGTAATTTGTATAAATGTTAAATGAGGTTGTCAAAATTATTTTGTAGTATATCTTGTGCATTGCCAGAAATTTGGGATCGATTTGATACTTTTATAAGCTTTTAAGAAATTTTATAATTTGTAGGGGCAAAATGGTCATTTTACATGTTTTGGATTTTTAGGTGTTACAACTTCTTCCCCTCTAACAGAAAAATTTCGTCCTCGAAATTTGCAAAAAGGTACAGATGAAATGAAACAGAAGACAAGACAAAGACATACCAGATCAGAATACAAAGTGAGGATAACTAGCACGAATCGATTCTTCAGTCTCCCAGGTAGCCTCGCGCTCTGGGTGATTCCTCCAAAGAACTTTTATGAATGGAATGACTTTATTCCTCATGACCCGCTCTTGCCGGTCCAGAATAGCCTCCGGCTCTTCGGATAAAGACATATCCGGCTGAATCTGATCAAGTGGATAAGACACCACATGCAACGGGTGATAGTTGTATCCTCTCAGAAGAGATACATGAAAAACATTATGCACATGAGATAGCTGAGGAGGTAGAGCCAGACGATAAGAAACCTCCCCAATACGATCCAGAATTTCAAAGGGACCAATAAACCGAGGACTCAACTTGCCCTTAATTCCAAAACGCTTAACCCCTCTGAAAGGAGATACTTTCAGAAATACCCGGTCACCAACATTAAACTCTAGGTCACGACGGTGCTTGTCAGCATAGCTCTTCTGACGAGCACGGGCCTCCTTTAACTTTTCCCTAGCCACGGCTACCTTTTCGTTGGTGTCCTGAACCAACTCCGGACCCTCAATAATACGCTCCCCTACTTCGTTCCAACAAACCGGCGCTCTACACTTGCGCCCATATAACATCTCGAAAGGAGCCATCCGAATACTGGCGTGCCAACTATTATTATACGCAAACTCCACCAAACATAAATACTCATCCCAACTACCGGTCCATTCCAAAGCACAAGATCGTAACATATCTTCCAAAGTCTGAATGGTCCTCTCCGACTGACCATCAGTTTGGGGATGAAAAGCGGTACTAAACTTAAGGCGAGCGCCCCAAGCCTTATGAAGTCCCTTCCAGAAACGCGAAGTGAAACGAGGATCACGATCAGAAACAATAGATGAAGGCATACCATGCAATCTGACAATTTCCTGCTGAAAGATTTCCGCCAACTTACTGATACTATAGGTCATACGGATGGGTAAGAAATGAGCAGATTTAGTTAGTCGATCGACGACCACCCAAATCGCATCATGTCTTTTACGAGTCAAAGGCAAACCAGAAACGAAATCCATAGAGATCTCATCCCACTTCCAAGTAGGAATCTCCAGAGGCTGCAACAGACCACTAGCTCGCTGATGCTCAATCTTAACTTGCTGGCAGGTCATACATCTAGCAACAAATAACGCCACATCTTGCTTCATGCCGTTCCACCAGAAATGTTGCTTTAGATCCCGATACATCTTGGTAGAACCAGGATGTATAGAGAAAGGAGAACTGTGAGCCTCAGTCAAAACCGCCTCACGCAAATCAGAATCATTAGGCACGCATAAACGATCCTCATACCAGACAACTCCGTTATCATCAACTCTAAACTCAGTTTGCTTACCCTCTTCAATATTTTGAACAATAGCCCAGAGTTCACCATCGTCTTTCTGAGCCTCTTTAATACGCAACATCAGATTCGACTCAATCTTCAAACTAGCCCAATAACCAACGTCACGCCGAACACATAACTCGACATCCAACCGCTCCAAATCCTTAAGAACATGAGAATCAATCTCCAAGCTAGCAATCATCCCAGACTTACGACTAAGTGCATCAGCAACTACATTAGCCTTTCCTGGATGGTACTGGATGTTCGTGTCGTAATCTTTTAGAAGCTCTAGCCATCTCCTCTGCCTCATATTGAGCTCTTTCTGAGTAAAGATGTATTTGAGACTCTTGTGATCGGTGAAGATATCACACGATTCACCATACAAGTAATGTCTCCAGATTTTTAATGCAAAAACAACCGCGGCTAATTCCAGATCATGAGTTGGGTAATTTTCTTCATAGGGTTTCAATTGCCGAGAAGCATAGGCAATCACTTTGCCGTGTTGCATAAGCACACAGCCTAAACCCTTCTTAGATGCATCGCTATAAATCTGAAAGCCTCCAGAACCAGAAGGTAAGGTCAGAATAGGTGCAGACACCAATCGCCTTTTCAACTCCTCAAAGCTCTGCTCACGCTCATCAGTCCATACAAACTTTTCACCCTTCCGCATCAACTGAGTCAAAGGCAAAGCCAACTTAGAAAACCCTTCAACAAAACGCCGGTAATAACCAGCTAATCCCAGAAAACTCCGAATTTCAGTCACCGTGGTAGGTCTCGGCCACTTGGTGATAGCCTCAACCTTAGCAGGATCCATGGTGATACCTTCTGCAGACACGATATGACCAAGGAAAGCGACTTGGTTCAGCCAGAACTCACACTTAGAAAATTTTGCGAACAATTTCTGCTGCCTCAGAATACCCAGAACAATACGTAAATGCTGCTCATGCTCCTCAGACGATTTAGAGTACACCAGAATGTCATCAATGAAAACAATGACGAACTTATCAAGAAATTCATGAAAAACCCGGTTCATCAAATCCATAAACACAGCAGGAGCATTTGTTAGGCCAAAAGGCATAACCAGAAACTCATAGTGTCCATAGCGAGTACGGAAAGCAGTCTTAGAGACATCCTGCTCTTTAACCCGCAATTGGTGATAACCAGATCGCAAGTCGATTTTAGAGAACACTTTGGCTCCTTGCAATTGATCAAACAAGTCATCAATGCGAGGAAGCGGATAACGGTTACGAATGGTAATACGATTTAACTCACGATAATCAATGCACAACCGCATAGACCCATCCTTCTTTTTCACAAATAGAACCGGAGCACCCCAGGGCGAAACACTAGGCCGAATAAAACCGTTCTCTAATAGTTCTTCCAATTGCTCCTTTAATTCCTTTAACTCAATAGGCGCCATCCGGTACGGAGCCTTAGAGATAGGTTCGGCACCGGGAATCAGATCGATAGAAAATTCAACTTCTCTAGCCGGAGGAAGACCAGGAAGTTCATCAGGAAAAACATCAGCAAACTCCCGAACAATGGGAACGCTAGCAACATCAGGACTTTCTACAGATGAATCTTTAACAGAAGCCAAATAGCCTTGGCAACCATGAGATATCAGAGTTCGTGCTTTCATGGCAGAAATAATCTTAACGGATTTCAGAGGCTGAGAACCATGATAAATGAAATCAGGATGATGAATATCGCCGAAGATCACCTTACGGGCATAACAATCGATGGTAGCCTTATGATCAGCCAACCAATCCATACCCAGAATCGCATCAAAATCGGTCATATCAATGGGAAGCAGATTTGCCGGACGAACACGATCGTCGAAACGTAGAGGGCAGTTAACATATTCATGATCAATAATCACTTGGGTTTTCATTGGGGTTGCAATGGATATACGATTTATTAATGATTTTGGTTTCAGATTAAGTTTCTTAGCAAAGTTTACAGATATAATAGAGTGAGTAGCACCGGTGTCAAACAATACAAAAGCCGTACGATCTCCAATGTAAAGTATGCCAGTAATGGTACCTGATGTGTTGGCAGCCTGATCCCGAGTAGTAGCATAAACTCGGCCCACGGTGGGAGCTGGCCTAGTCGTGTCTACTGGCACAATAGGGTTCTTCTTGGGGAAATCTTTGATCCTGTGATGAGTAGAGCCACAAGAAAAACAACCACCAGAAGCTTTATAACAAGGACCTGGATGTGGTTTCCCACATGTCGTACATAAAGGAGGAGGAGGTAGAGTCTCAACAGCCTTCTTCTGACCTGACGATCCCGACTGCTGATACTGCTGAGAATCCCTACGCCTGCTATTATCACCCTGACCCTGACGGTCACCACCATACCGACCATAATCCTGTCGGCCCTGGTTCCTAGAATCCTGCCGCCTATAATCACCACCTCGGTCCTGGCGACCCCGCTGATCCTGCCCATGGTCCTGACGACCCCGAAAATCCTGTCTCTGGTCCTGACGACCATGACCCCGAGTATCAACCCTGTTGCCATCCCTATCACGCTTATTAGATCCCCTGTCCGCATGCAACAACTCGATGTTGCGCGCAGCATCCTGAACACTAGCCACATCATCAAACGAAGTGTTAACAATCCGGTCTAACACCCACCTCTTAAGAGCCCACTTGAAATGACGAGCCTGCCGAAACGAATCCCCAGTAACCTCTGGCCCCACGAAGCTAGCCAGACGTAAGAATCGCTGCATAAAGTCTCCTGAAGACTCATGATCACCCTGACGAATCGACCCGTACTCCCTCTCATATCTCTGCTGTTCTGCCATAGGAATGTACTGCTTATAAAACGCCTCAATGAAATCTGCCCACGAACAAGTCTCAGCATAATCATCCCCCTTTGCCTGCACAAGAGCAGTCCACCAGTTCTGAGCGTCACCTTCCAGCTTGAATGTAGCCAAACGAGTTTTAAACTCGTCAGCACATCCGAGAACCCTGAACAATTTCTCGACATGGGTTATCCAGTCCTCTGCCTCATGAGGAGTGGCAGCGGACTTGAACGAGAGAGGCTTGAGCTTGTTAAACCGCTCAATCCACACATGAATACCGACCGGTGGAGCAGCGGGTGGAGCATCGCCACCACCACCTCCAGAAGAACCTGCTCCATTCTGAATATTGTTGGTGACTTGAGTCACCAAGTTAGGAAGAGCGTTGGCCAAAGCTTCTGCTATCATGGCCTGAAAATCAGGGTTCCCTCCATTATATTCCTGATGTCGGGTGTTCACCATCTGAATGATTTCAAAAAGGATTAGCAAATATGATAGAGCAGATTCAAGAATATATGACAGGTCAAAACAGGAAAAGAGTGCGCGAAAGGAAACCTAAGTTCTACCCAATCCTCACAGGTCACGAGCCTAAGCTCTAAGGGTTTCGGATAACCTGTTCTCTGATACCATAAATTGTAACACCCCAACCCGGCAAGGGTAGAGATATCACAACAATGGCTTCATATCAGATTACAAGCATTAAATCCAAAACATCATAAGTCCATAACATTAATGATCAAAGGAAATAAGTCAACATAACTTATGTCCAAAACAGAAATAAACCGAAGTATATAAATCCAAAATGCCTAAACAATGGCATAACAGAAACAGAGTCCGAAATGGCATAACAAGAATACTAAGGTCTAAGCTTCACACAGTTGCTCTCATCCCCAAAGCTAAAACCCAGATCCAAGCTTAAATACCTGCCGTACATGAAAAGAAAACGTACGGCTGAGCTTAAAAAGCCCAGTGAACAGATACATATACAAGCAATAATAATGAAACAGAACTGAAATATGGTGCATGGGGAAATATCATGAAGTATAAACAAGAGACAGAAAAATAAAAGAAGAAAATAGGATAGTCATCCACCACGAGCCCAGAACATATCAGATAGTAACCTTCATAATCTAGAGGGGATACCTCTTAAGTAACCAGATAATATGAGGGGTGTCCTCATGTATCAAATGGAGTGATCAGCTCCCAGATAATTGTGAAAGGCATGTATTGCACACAGTACCAGACACCAGAACAGAAATCATATCATATAGTTAAATCCACTAACAGAACAGATCTAGGATGCATCCATACGCCCCCCAGAAACATATATAAACCATAATCAAATTAATGCGCATATCATAATCAGAATGGGGACGTGGCGGAACATCACTCTACCGCCCTAGAGTCATGCCATTGGTGCATCAATGACACGGACATGGAACCCCCATGCCTAGTGAAATGGCTCGGGTATCAAACTAAGAGTCAGACTTCATATCATAATCAGAGGTCATATATCAAAGGTCAAATCAGATGGTCCATAATAGAAGGTTCATAAACAGATATATCAGATGAATTACCAAAGGTCCAAATCAAAGTGTAATCAGAAAGGTTCATAATAAAAGGGATCATAGCAATGGTTTTGGGAAAACTTAAACGAATCAGAATCAGAATCATAACCATGAGATAGGACACCCTTACTGAAAAAGGGCAGAGTATCTGTACCTTATTGCAACCAAAATAAAACCAGAAATAGCAAACACTGACAAGCTCAGGATCTCTCCTTCTTCACACCTAAGAGAGTAGAAGAGTATTACAATAGGTTTTTAACTGACTTTCCATTTTAAGTAACTTTCCCTTTTAGCAGGTTTCCAAATTTAGTAAGTTTCCATAATTAGAAAGTTTCCTTATTTAGAAAGTTGGATCAACATTCATAGTTAAATCATTATTTCTGGAATTAGGGTATCTTTTATCACATTTACATATTTGATCCTTATAAATTTGCAATTTACACTTTACACCCTTTAGTTTCACAAGCTACACTTTAGACCCTTAATTTATCAAAGTTTCACAATGGTCACTTATTTTATCATATTATAAGAATGTATCCTCAATTTTATAGAATTTACACAAAAGGTCCCTTTAGTTTACAAGGTTACATATTATGCCCTTAATTTCCATTTTCAAACTTTAATTAATAATAATTACACATTAGTCAAATAAATTCCCAAAATTACACATTTCATCCTCATTATATTTTAATGTTCGAATCCTACTCAACTTTCCAGAAATTACAAGTTTAGTCCCTCTATTTTATTATTTCTAAAATCGAATTACACTTTATCAACATAAACATTTTGATCCTTTTAATTATAAAATTTACACATGACACCCCTAACTCATATTTTATTCGAATAGGACACATCCCAAAATAAGTTCTAAAAATAACCCTTGAGTTTTAAAAGTTACAAAACAAGTCCTCCTATTTTAAATAATTTCCATTCGATCTAAACAACTTTCCATAATATACAACTTAAATCATTTAAATCTTATATTTACACATAGGCCCTTCATCTCAGATTTTATTCACATTTAACACAGTTAAATACACCTTACAAAAATGGCCCATTAGTTTCAGAATTTACGAAACACACCCTTATATTTATAAAAGTTCAAATCGCATGATTTAATTCGAAACCCTAAATCAATTTAGCAAATCACGACCTAATCATGATCAATCATTAACATATTATTTTCCTGCATTTATTAATCCCAGAAACACAACAACCTTAACCCTAATCGAATTAGGGTTTTTATTTCATTCGATCTATACTTTTCCATTTTAGCGATATACACAATAATTAAGCCACGATCCAATCTAGCTTCTAACATTCGAAATATCATTTTTCCCAGGTCACATAGATCGAATAGAGTCCAGGAAAATTGTTTACAACATCCAGAAAATTCGCATACAATATATTAGGTTTTATACGTGTTTTATTCATTTTAATTCATGCGATTAGATTAAGGTTGCATGCATCGAATTTTACATTTTATCTGAGTTGTATGATGATGTTAGATCATAGGAAAAATACCGAATCAGAGATTGAATGTGTGAACGAGCCCAAACAAAATTACACCTTGTCGAGTGGACTTTTGAACCAAGATTTTTCTAGCGATCGATCCACAGCCTCCACAACCTTAGGAATATTTTTCACAGAACATATTTGACATGAGGAACATGAGAAAAATGATTACAAGATTTTAGAAGGGTCGCATGAATTAATTTGGGATTTTTACCTATCGGATGAAAATAATCTCTAGCGATCGAACCAAGGAGAACCACGACCAAAACCGATTTTTCCACACTTCCTTGGACCACAACTAACACTAGAAAAATGTACTTGCACCTCCAGAAATTCGGATGAAGGTTTGAGGAATTATTTTGTGCTTTGTGTTCTAGGCGGCAACAAATGAATTAGGGTTTGTTGGAGATAAACGTGTGGAGCTATTTTAAAAGGGAAATGAGCCGAGTCCAATGGGTGGGCTTTGACCAAAAATTTCGGTTCCTTAGTTGGCAATTGATGGTGATTTATTATTTCCAATTTTGATTCATTTAAATCTCTTTTAATTAGTTACAATGTTAAATATAAATAGAATTCGGTCCATAGGGGTATTTTAGTCATTTTGTAATTTGTATAAATGTTAAATGAGGTTGTCAAAATTATTTTGTAGTATATCTTGTGCATTGCCAGAAATTTGGGATCGATTTGATACTTTTATAAGCTTTTAAGAAATTTTATAATTTGTAGGGGCAAAATGGTCATTTTACATGTTTTGGATTTTTAGGTGTTACACTAAGTCCGATTCATAGTAATATTCAACTTGATTACTATGTTCCAATTGCCTAAAGGATTCCTCATGCGTGTCATATGTTTTGGTGAAATCTATCCCACTCATGCAACTAGGTAGTTCAACACTAACCATCTCACAATCTTGGTCCAATTCAAGGTCCATGTTCTTAAAAACTAGGTCTTCTTGCTCATGGTACCTATAGTCGGATAAATCCTCCTCATTTGTTTCCTCAAGTTGTGATGTATATAAACCCATCAATTCATTCAACTTATGGTTCACGGTTAGGAAGCTTTCCTCAAATTTTTTCCAAAGGGTTTCACTAAAAGGAGTTGATCCTAACAATGATTGTTTAATAGAAGCCGCACATGCACATAATTCATCAAACCTATCAAACTTTACACCCATCTCCTCTTGTATATATCTAAGATCACTTAAAAATTCATTGGAACAACAGGAAGCAAATCTATCCGTGTAAAGTAATTGTTCCTCTATTGTTAATGATCTAAATGGAATTTCATCTGCCATGGTGACAAATGAAAATGGTTTTATAAACAAAGGGCACAAAGAAAAAGATAGACTAAAGAAATCTAATAAAAAGAAAATAAATATCTCACTCGATAGGAATCAAGTGAGTAGACCTAATAAAATAAAAATTCAACCTAAACAATAACTATTCCCCGGCAGCGGCGCCAAAAACTTGATGCGTGGTTTTGCAACCTTACAACAGGTTTTACCTCTCGAGGGATCTCAAGAGGCTTACAACCCCACCAGGCAGTGTACCTGACCGATGTAGTATAGTGTAGTGGTAAGTACGGGGGATTGATCGTTCTCCACAGGGAATAGTGTTCGTTAGGTATGAAAAACTACTCTAATAGGTCTAAGGGTGAGAGAAGATTCTTTTTATGTTTTTTTTATAATTTTATGAAAGCAAGTAAAATCTCGGGTTTGAAAGAGTGGGCGGAATTAGTTGCTAGTCAACTAACCCAAATAACTACGAATGCAAATAAAATAAAATAACTGAAAATGAAAAGGTGGTGAAATTTATGTGGAGAAAAATGTGTTTACTTAGATTTTCTTACTCCCTAACTATCTTTTACCGGTTGATTAGTGTGTATTAATTGCGTGGATGACGGGTGTATTCCTTAATACCAATCGTGGGGTGGCGTACGTACTTCCCCAACTCTACAAGCTCCTACTTCACTCCTATGTCGAGCCGGCTAGGAAGCTCCTAACATGGGATCACTAGAATTCGCTTGTGCATTAAATACAACCATAAAAACCTTTAGTACGCATTGGTTCATGTTTCTTAAGACGTTCAAGCAAGTTACCGAATAGGAAGTTAGCCAGTTTTCTTAAGCCTAACATAGATAAACAATCATCCAATACAACTAATAACACACTAATAACCAATAATCAATAGCTAGGTTTCATTAGATCTAAGCAAACACAAAGAAAACCTAGCCTAGCATGTTAAACAAAAGACAAGAACAAGATAGAATCAAACAACACATAGACATATTGAATGATTAATTGATAACTTATCTTCAATGTAACATGGAAGATCTCAAGGCAAAAAGCCTTGAAAGAGCTGCTAAAATCGTCTTAGGGTTTTCACACACAAAGTTCCACAATAAGTTCCACCTAATGACAAAAAATTGCAAAACTATATATAGACTTTCAGATCTGACGGCGTCACGTTATGGAGTGTGACGCCGTCACCTCGCCGCTTTTAGGGTTCCCGGATGGCCTTCTTGACGCCGTCCCTCTTTAGCTCTCCAAAATCCGTTCTGGCTTATCAAGACTTGACGCCGTCGGAATTAGGCGTGACGCCGTCCCGCTTTAACTTATACCGTGACGACCTTGATCATTCCAAAGGGTGACGCCGTCAGAATTCCCATGCAAATTTCTCTGGCTTATCATGAGTAATTTTCATATCCACCACTTTTGCCAAGCCATGACGCCGTCAAGAACAAATCCTGACGCCGTCCAAGGTACTTTTCAGCCGGTTTTTGAGACTTTGTCGTTTTCTTCACTTTTATGCTCCAAAAACGTCCAAAATGCCTCCTTTTCCAGATTTCTTCTCAAAAGTACCTAAAATGACAAAAGGAACGATTTAGGGCAATATTTGATCAAATAAATACGATTTAGGGCTTAAATGACCCCCTAAAAGCGGTACACTTTTCGCTTCATCAAATACCCTTACACTTGAGATTTGCTTGTCCTCAAGCAAATGCGCTTTTATTCTAATCAAAATACAAGTTAGGGGTCATTTAATGCTAACATAAAAGTAATTACAACAAATATTCGTTCCACTTTAATCATAATAAGCACGGAGATTACAAACTAGCACCTCACAAGTAGTGTTTAGATACTCACATCTCTCAAGTGTCATCAAAATAAATCTCATAAATGAAAACGGATAATATCTCTCACTACCTGTCATAGCAAATAGATTACCATAGGCTTGGGAAAGGATCGAAAACCTCCTCCACTAGGCGTAAGCACCTAAGATAAACTATCAAAGAGGGCTTTTAAATGGGTTATAACGTTAGGTGTAGGGATATGATAAACACGGTTTTGTTGGATAAGGGATATTTTACTGGTGGCGAGTTAAAGATCTTGATTAATTACATGTACTATACAATGTTGCTAAGCCAAGACTCGACTCAATCTTAAGCTAAACACAAAATAACAAAAACATAAAATAAACATAAAATGAAACGGGATGGTAGTCCGTATGTTTTTTCTATTTTTCTTTTTCTCATTTTTTTATTATTTTTCTTGATTTTTGCGATTTTTTTTTTTTTTTTTTTCATACACTCTTGCTCTACCATCCAAAATAATACATCATAGGGGCGTTGCATTCCCCTTACACTTGAACTTTTACATAACTTTACAAATAACTAATCTAATGACTCGGATTAAGATAATTGAAAAACTTGGAGTACTTTTAAAATATTTAGCACATATGGGGGTAATAAATGATGTTCTTCCCCATTACTCCATTACACTAGTACTTTACCCATGAGTCCCAATCGTCCCAAAACAATATGTACAAGGATATGACTCGACTTAGCAACCATGTAATCAACTAGATAATTAACTTGGGTTTAAACAAATGTTGTCACAATAATGCACTAAAAATGAGTGCATACAAGGTAGGCTAAGGCGATTTGGGTGTACATTTTAGTGGGGCATAACAAATTCTTCCTTTAAGTAAAATGCTTAAAGGTCAAAACGAAAAGATAGGCTCTGAGGGGTGTACTAGGGGTATCGTGTACTAAAAATGAGTACAACGCAAAGGGTGTGGGAGAATTACTTGACCAATGTAGCCAACGTAATTATAACAAAAACACAGGTGTAAAACAATGAGTTAATCCTAATGCCTCTTATCATGTAGTAAATCTAACTACACGAATGTAGTCTCACTTGTGGCCTCGGAATGGTCCTAACGCAAGTTCTAGAATCTAAGTGCTACCGGTACACACATCATAGCAAAATGCTTTTCCTACCAATTCTAGGGGCGAACCTCACATATTTGGGGGTGGAAAATTTTTTTAGTAGTACGGTTTTTTGTGCTAGTCATATAACTCCTATCCATGAGACGCTCATTAGAACTAAAGTTTCACTCCTAAATGTTGTAAAAAATTTTAAATTTGGCACTAAAATTACCCTAACAGGTATTTATCTCAGTTTTATTACACATTTACTATTAAACAAACAAAAATCAAGCGTAATAGCATTCTCTAATCGTACTTTTACCCCCCTTACACTTAAGATGAACATTGTCCCCAATGTTCAAATAACAAATGTAAAAGTAAAAAAGTAAAAGAATGAAATCAAATACTCCCCTGATTCGCTCGGTGGATAATGAAGTAACATGGTTAAATCTTCTTCCAAGAGAATGTAAAAGCTCCAAGACTAATGAATCACCAAAAGCTTGATTCAACAAACATTTCCTTGTCCAAAATAACCTGTTAAACCTGAGAAAACAAACACGAAAACCTGCATAACATCGGCGGGATAAACTCTATATATAAGGATATAATGCTTGTGGAATGATTATTTTGCAGATTCCTGGAGTTTATAAGTTAGAGATTTAATAAAAACTTTTTATGATTCCGGTAGAAAAACAAAACTTTCAAAAATTTCAGAAAATTAAAACCTGACGCCGTCAGGTTGTAATGCCTGACGCCGTCAGAAATGATCTGACAGAATTCTCATGTTAAGTTTCCGGAAAATTTCTGGAAAAACCTATACCTTACTTCCTGGAATTCCTGCAAAACATCATTATGACTCGATACAAGCATTTGACTCTAACAATTACTAGTATGTATGTTAATTTAATATTGTTATGATTCATGTTCATTTGTTCTAATAAACCGATTTGGATTTCCCTTACACTTATCTTTTGCAAAATACCTTTATATGTAGTTAAGACGAAGTTAAAAACAAGATAAAGCATTTTCACAATTTAGTTTTGAACATGAATCAATAATAATAAAAATTAAACATACATACGGAAGCAAATAAAATCAAACAAACAAATAAATAAACACACAAAGCAAATAAAGCTTGGGTTGCCTCCCAAGAAGCGCTTGTTTTTGTTCGAGTCACGAGCCTGACTCTACCCTTATTTAACGGATAAAGGAGAGGTTTTTCCTACACTTAGGATTAAGTGCGGGTGATAGTAGCGATACACACCATCTTGGTGGAAGTATGCCTCGTGAGGAAAGAGTGGTGGATGAATTATATACTCAAAGGGGTGTGTTCCTTTCATCATAACCTTACCTAGTTCACTTTGGTCAATGGGTGAATTAAAGTTTTCTCCTAAAAAGGGATCATCTTCTATCAACTTCGAGAGATTCCTAGTTGGGAATCCATCTTGACCTAATAAACCCGGTTTAAACCCATAATGTTTCTTGTGATCAATCATGAATGGGTGATGTAAGTATGTAAGGTCATGGTTCACTCCTATATTAGCTTCCACTCCACATGGCCTAGAGTCTACTACCTTAATCTTAACATTACCCGGACTACATGGTTTGATGGGTGGATCGGGACCTTTTTTAATTCCTAAATTCACATCTAAAGATGGAAGATTAGGTAACGGTTTTGGTTGAGGCTCCGGTTCATCCAAACTAGGAACTTCCATAGAACTAAGAGTAAGGTTGTGACTACAAGTATTCAAACCTATATCCTCTAGTTGTGTTTGGTCCAAGGGCTCTACCTCTATTGGGGTTCCTATAGTCTCTTCTACTTTTTTCGGGTAAGTTACAGGCGGTGTGTTAACCTCAAATGATGGTAGGATTTGTGGGGTATTTAGTGGTTTTGCATTTCTAACCTCATTCTCCATAGTATCTAAATCACCTATATGTTCATCATGTGTTTTGGTAGGATCTAACCCAAACACATTCCTAAGTATCTCAAATCCTTCTCTAGCCATTTGAAATTCTAAGTCCGATTCATAGTAATATTCAACTTGATTACTATGTTCCAATTGCCTAAAGGATTCCTCATGCGTGTCATATGTTTTGGTGAAATCTATCCCACTCATGCAACTAGGTAGTTCAACACTAACCATCTCACAATCTTGGTCCAATTCAAGGTCCATGTTCTTAAAAACTAGGTCTTCTTGCTCATGGTACCTATAGTCGGATAAATCCTCCTCATTTGTTTCCTCAAGTTGTGATGTATATAAACCCATCAATTCATTCAACTTATGGTTCACGGTTAGGAAGCTTTCCTCAAATTTTTTCCAAAGGGTTTCACTAAAAGGAGTTGATCCTAACAATGATTGTTTAATAGAAGCCGCACATGCACATAATTCATCAAACCTATCAAACTTTACACCCATCTCCTCTTGTATATATCTAAGATCACTTAAAAATTCATTGGAACAACAGGAAGCAAATCTATCCGTGTAAAGTAATTGTTCCTCTATTGTTAATGATCTAAATGGAATTTCATCTGCCATGGTGACAAATGAAAATGGTTTTATAAACAAAGGGCACAAAGAAAAAGATAGACTAAAGAAATCTAATAAAAAGAAAATAAATATCTCACTCGATAGGAATCAAGTGAGTAGACCTAATAAAATAAAAATTCAACCTAAACAATAACTATTCCCCGGCAACGGCGCCAAAAACTTGATGCGTGGTTTTGCAACCTTACAACAGGTTTTACCTCTCGAGGGATCTCAAGAGGCTTACAACCCCACCAGGCAGTGTACCTGACCGATGTAGTATAGTGTAGTGGTAAGTACGGGGGATTGATCGTTCTCCACAGGGAATAGTGTTCGTTAGGTATGAAAAACTACTCTAATAGGTCTAAGGGTGAGAGAAGATTCTTTTTATGTTTTTTTATAATTTTATGAAAGCAAGTAAAATCTCGGGTTTGAAAGAGTGGGCGGAATTAGTTGCTAGTCAACTAACCCAAATAACTACGAATGCAAATAAAATAAAATAACTGAAAATGAAAAGGTGGTGAAATTTATGTGGAGAAAAATGTGTTTACTTAGATTTTCTTACTCCCTAACTATCTTTTACCGGTTGATTAGTGTGTATTAATTGCGTGGATGACGGGTGTATTCCTTAATACCAATCGTGGGGTGGCGTACGTACTTCCCCAACTCTACAAGCTCCTACTTCACTCCTATGTCGAGCCGGCTAGGAAGCTCCTAACATGGGATCACTAGAATTCGCTTGTGCATTAAATACAACCATAAAAACCTTTAGTACGCATTGGTTCATGTTTCTTAAGACGTTCAAGCAAGTTACCGAATAGGAAGTTAGCCAGTTTTCTTAAGCCTAACATAGATAAACAATCATCCAATACAACTAATAACACACTAATAACCAATAATCAATAGCTAGGTTTCATTAGATCTAAGCAAACACAAAGAAAACCTAGCCTAGCATGTTAAACAAAAGACAAGAACAAGATAGAATCAAACAACACATAGACATATTGAATGATTAATTGATAACTTATCTTCAATGTAACATGGAAGATCTCAAGGCAAAAAGCCTTGAAAGAGCTGCTAAAATCGTCTTAGGGTTTTCACACACAAAGTTCCACAATAAGTTCCACCTAATGACAAAAAATTGCAAAACTATATATAGACTTTCAGATCTGACGGCGTCACGTTATGGAGTGTGACGCCGTCACCTCGCCGCTTTTAGGGTTCCCGGATGGCCTTCTTGACGCCGTCCCTCTTTAGCTCTCCAAAATCCGTTCTGGCTTATCAAGGCTTGACGCCGTCGGAATTAGGCATGACGCCGTCCCGCTTTAACTTATACCGTGACGACCTTGATCATTCCAAAGGGTGACGCCGTCAGAATTCCCATGCAAATTTCTCTGGCTTATCATGAGTAATTTTCATATCCACCACTTTTTCCAAGCCATGACGCCGTCAAGAACAAATCCTGACGCCGTCCAAGGTACTTTTCAGCCGGTTTTTGAGACTTTGTCGTTTTCTTCACTTATATGCTCCAAAAATGTCCAAAATGCTTCCTTTTCCAGATTTCTTCTCCAAAGTACCTAAAATGACAAAAGGAACGATTTAGGGCAATATTTGATCAAATAAATACGATTTAGGGCTTAAATGACCCTTTAAAAGCGGTACACTTTTCACTTCATCAAATTCTAATGTTTACCACCGATCTTAAAATAATTTTTCCATTCAAATCGTCTATAAATACGTCCATGTTTGTTTAGCGCGTCAAAATAATCAATATCTCTCGTATTTATTAAGTCTAACTGTGCCGACTCACGGAGTGCCTAAATTGGTACACAGGAAATTACTCATCACATCATGAAAGTCCACAATATATTACCAAAACTCCGGATAAAATACCCAATACATTCCAAAAGTGATTACAAATGATAAAATACTCATTTTAAAAAGTAATGCGGTAATTAAAAATGCTCCCGAAATTTATCGGTTGTCACAGCCTCCCAGCCTCAGAAGAAACCCGTCCCGGGTTTCAATTCGAGTCACTTGATACGTTTGAAAAGAGATGATGGTACTTTCGAGTAATTCCAAATATATTATCAGAACAATTGCCACATGATTCTGGACATGTTCCCAGATCAAATACTGCATAATTCTAAGCATATTCTCAAGTCAAATGTCGCATAATTCTCATCCTAGTTTCCCAAATATTCCAATTTCATATCACATAGTTTATCAGCTTATCATGTCAATACTATAGGCTTCGGCATGACAGACAGGTACGTGACGGTCATAGGATCAATTTTGAAAATTGGTTATAGTCTAGGTTTTTTATAAGTACCCAGTTCTCTATAACCTTGAGCTCTGATACCAATCTGTAAAACCCCCAAAATTTGGTACAGCGGAAGAGTAATTATGCTTTCGGGGTGCTACGGGGATTGGTATACAACACAGGCGTAAGAAAACGGAAATACGTCATCAGCATTAATTAAAACATTCCAAACCAAATATTTAGTATTTACATTTATTCAAAAGTGCAGTAGTAAGCCCAAAATAAAACATAAGGTAGGTCCCCAATTTAGTTATCAGAGTTTGAAATTGATCCATGAGCCGTGTCATTTTCCAAGCCTCCAAGTTAAGCATTCAACAATAGTTGCATCAGTTACCTGAGAATACATGCCAAAAGGTCAGCTTACGCTGGTGAGTTCATAGGTTTAAGCTAAAGTATAAAAGTGGACCAAGATAAGTGATTTGCTACACTGGACTAAGATAGATATAAATCACAATTTCCACTTATATCAGCAATCACAAACAATCCAGTAACAATATGATAGGTCACAATAGCCCTCTCTCATATTGTCAGTCACAGTAGGGCCCTAGGATATATTTGACCTTAGCCAGGCAACACGATATAGTAAAAGGTATCCGGGTTATTTGCTACCCTGGTCTAAGACAAATATCTGTTGTAAATATCCAACCTTAGCCAGTCAACACGTTATAAAAAATCATAAAACAACAGTTTGGTCCATTCAAAACGGTTTTGCATGTTTCCTCACCCCAAGGTTTCAATAAATAGTTCACGAGTAAAAGTGGGGTTGTAAAACTCACATGCATATCAGTTAATCACATAACGTCTTCAAATAACCAAATCAAATATTTCAGCCAAACAGTCAAATCTTGAGTAAACAGTTCGCATATTCCAAATAAACAGTCATTGAGTTTAGTTAAAAACGAGCATGTATTCTCCCCCAAAATAGTTATAAAATAGGTAAAAGTAGGGGCCATGAACACACCTCAGTCCAGCAATGCAATATCACAACAATATATGTGGGTAGAACACCACAATAAACCAAACAGTAGCCCAGCACAACAGCTCAAGGGTAGTATATCAAAACGGCAACTATGACAACACAATACAACGGACTTGGCACGAACTAATAATATAAATACTCGTCTCAAAATACATTTCATAAATCAAATGAGCAAGGGTTTCCAAAAGTGATCTATTTCCATTTCCAAAACCAATCATTTCTATTCCTAAAATAATCCAATTCTATTTCCAAAATAATCTTGTTTTATCCGTTTATTAGAGTTTGGTATCATCGTTTGTGTAGCGGTGAAAAGACGCTAACTTAAGTGTACACACGCCAAAAGAGTGACAATACGGGATCGTCACGGAATGGATGGCGAGAAGTTAAGAAAAGACGACGGGGATAACTCAAAGAAATCACACATAATAACACATCAAATAGTTGAAAAGATTGGTAGTCGTCGGTTATAATCCCATTAAGTTTTATAAAACATAAATGTTTTATATATTTAAGCAAAAATTCGTCATGACTTATTCGTTCGTAGAATGTTCCAAGTCAAGTGATTTTATTATTTCCCAAACACGTTTAGTTAATAAGGGATTATAAATATTATTGTTCGTTAGACATTATTTCCACATTGTTCGTCCATTACGGCTCAAATACATTAAATTCATTTCGAGTCTAATGTACTGTAGTCGTTTCGTGTCCCAAATGTCTCATAATGTCCAAAGTCCAATAATATTCCAAATCCATCGATAGTCACATATATATTTCAAGTTCCGGTGTTGCAAAAGATTCCAAAGTATACATACTTCCAATCAACGACCAAATAAATAAATAATCCAACAAATAATTCCCATAATAACAATAATGATGTACTAGTGCAAATGTTCCTCGATACGTTCCTTAACTTCGTGTTTTTCTGTCATCATCCAAGTTAAATATCCCACTATATATTTAATACTCATAACAAGTTTCCTTGTTATTCCTTTATCCTTTTTGGTTATTCTTTTTGTTTTTGCGTTTTCAACACGTCACGAGAGTTACTAAACGTATCGAGTCACATTTCCATTAAGTCTCACGGCTATAAGCCGGGTCAAGTACTCAATATATTCCAAATAATCCACAAGTTCAATAATAGTCAATTTGGGCACGTCGAGGTCGCACCGAGACTACAAGGTCTTGGCTAACACCCGTAGCCATAACATCACATTCGGATAACAAATTACAAGTATCAAGTCATCAATAATCATTCTCGGCCAAAAACTAACCTGCGGCTCAAGTTTTTTCCTAAGTTTCAATCAACCACAATATTCAAAAATAATAACAACCGATGTCGATCAAACAAAAATAAGCCTCGCCGAGACCAAGGGTCTCGGCTAATGTTCCAAGTCATGAGCCGCAAATACCATACAGAACAAATTATTAACGTGGCCGAGACCAAAGGTCTCGGCTAGGAAATCATGCCGTGAGCCACCAAATCAAGTCGGACCAAAAATAAATAAAAACAACCAAACCAAAATAATCAATAAGCTCAAAATAAGCTCGAATTGAGCTTATTCCTTTTCGTATGCAAGCTAACAAAACAACAAACAAATCTGTTGGGAATTAAATATTCAAGAAGTTAAATATCGGATTATATTCAAAGAAAAACGTTAAGTGTGATTCTGCTGCTAGTGCATTAGGTTCCTGCTGCTAATGTTGTTCCTGCCGCTAGAACATTTGATTCTGCTGCTAGCGATAAATGATTCTGCTGCCAGGCTTAGCATTCTGCTGCTGTTGATCCTTCTGTTATTATACTTGTTCCTGCTGCTAGCGATAATCTCATTTTTGCTGCTAATGAACATTCTGCTGCTGAGTGGATAAGATCGAAAAGATATTATTTGTATTTTGGTCAACAATATACGGTTGATAAATCTTACCCCATGTGCTTAGTTAACAAGTTGTGTACACAGATACATGTTGTATCTTATGTACTGACACACTCAAGATAAGTTAACAAGTAAGTCGGCTAGACTTTAAGCAATATGTAAAGATCTTCTTGGACTATAAAAGAAGATCTTAGACTCGATATTGTGTGTTCAAGTAGTGCATAAAAATAGATAAGTTGAAGAACTCATAACTGTTAAGACATAGAACAAACACAAAGAATATCACAAGTTGTAAAAACTTAAGATTCAAGGTTGTAACCCTAGTGATAATTCAAGATCACTCGTATTATTATCATTAATAATATTGAATCGTTTGGTGTTAAACTCTCATTGTTCATTTTCATAGAACTAACACAACCATTCCATTTCCACAACACAAATCACCTTCTAAGTGTGGTTAAGTAAATTCCGCGTACTTAATCATATTCACTCAATATATCATACACACAAAGAACGTAAGGTTTAACCACCTTAACCGTGTGAACAATCCTAACAAGTGGTATCAGAGACAGGCTGATATTATTGATTTAGAAGAAGAAGATGAAGAAATGGATGTTGAATCTATTCAGACAAATGTTGCTGCAAAGATTCCCAAGCTCAAACAGAATGAGTTTGAGATGTGGAGGCTGAGGATAGAGCAATATTTCCAAGTGCAAGATTATGCACTTTGGGAAATCATAGAAGATGGAAACTCTTACCAGCCTATCACCACTACATCAACAGTGGATGGCAAAGCAGTTTCAACTCTGCAGACAACGCCATCATCTGCAGAAGATAGAATAAAGAAGAAAAATGACTTGAAGGCAAGAAGCATGCGGATGATGACCATTCCCAATGATCAACTACTAAACTTCAGCAAGTTCAAAGATGCCAAGTCGTTATTTGAAGCTATTATTTCCAGGTATGGTGGAAATGAAGGCACCAAGAAAACCCACAAGACACTGCTCAAGCAGCAGTTTGAAAACTTCTCCTCTACATACAATGAATCTCTTGACCACATGTTTAATAGGCTTCAGAATATTGTGAGCCAACTTGCTATTCTTGGGATTGAAATGCCTCAAGAAGATTTGAACTCAAAATTTCTGAGAAGCTTACCAGAATAGTGGGCTATGCATGTTGTTGTCTGGAAGAACAAGCCAGACTTAGACATCATGGAACTGATGGACTTGTATAGCAACTTCAAGATTGCGGAGCAAGATTTGAAGAAGCATGGAGGTACTGGTTCTAATACTGGGAACAAGGCATTTATGTCAACTCCTAGTACCTCAAAATCAAGTGAAGAGGTGAAAGTTGTTGATGATGTTGGTACTGCTAGTTCATAAAGTAGTACCATAAGTATTTTGGATGAAAAGACTGGTTGTGCCTGTCTTACATGTCAGAATAATGGGTCCATGCTCTCCTATGAAGACCTCCAAGAGATTCATGAAGATGATCTGGAGGAAATGGATCTGAAATGGAAAATTTCTCTTCTTAGCATGAGAGCCAAGAAGTTCTATCACAAGACGGGGAAGAAGCTCATAATCAGCAACACTGATGCTGCTGGTTTTGATAAGTCAAAGATAGAGTGCTATAACTGTCACATGATGGGTCATTTCTCAAGAGATTGCAGAAGACCAAGGCAGCAAGATAGCAAGAATAGAGGTTTTGGAAGCAAATCCAAAACAGAGGAGGTTATTGAGCCAAAAGCTATGGTCGGTATTGATGGCTTAGGTTTTGATTGGAGCTTTATGGCAGATGAAGAAGAAACTCCTGCTCAGATGGCACTTATGGCTTTTTCTGCTACTGAGGTACAAAATCATAAAGCTTGTTCAAATACTTGCACTACTCTTAATGCTCTACAGGTTTTAATGAAACAATTAGATGATCAAAAGATAGAGCTAAGCAAGACTTTTCAAAACTTTATAAACTATAAGTGTGGTTTAGAAAAGGTAGAAAAGCAAATCATATAGTATAAGGAAAATGAATTAGCTTTTTCTGATGACAAAGCTCTTCTAAGACAGGACATATTCTTTAAAGATGCTGAAATCAAGCTTTTGAGAGAAGCTTTTGATAGGGTCAAAAAGGAAAATGAAAACATTCACTTGACTACTGAGGCACTAGAACATGCTTCTAAAAGTGTGCACAACATAGTAGAATGTCAGGTGATTATTAGAGCTAAGTCAGGAGTAGGATATAAGGGTGTCCCACCTCCTTATAGAGGCATCCCTAAACCCCCAGGGATTGACCTAGGAAATTCAGGTTTACCTGAGTTTCAAGAACCAATCATGGAATATGGTTCTAAGGCTAGCAAGAGCCTTAAGGTAGAAAAAGTAAGTAAAAGTTTAGATAAAACTTTACTTTATCAGGACAAGGTGTCCTTTGCTAAGAACTTAGATGTTATAGTTGTTGAAGATTGCACAACTGATAGTGATGATGAAGAAGAACAGGTTATGTCTAAACCTGAAGTTGTTAAGAAAGTAGGAACCAGTGTTCCTAAGATAGTCAAACACAATACTGATAGGCCTAAATCAAACATTAAGCATATTAGGCAACCAGTTAGATATTGTGAGCAATATAGAACCACCAACAAGCCCAGAGGTAACCAAAGGAATTGGAACAACCTCAAGTCTAACCAATTAGGTGATGACTTTGCTTTTTATAACAAAGCTTGTTACACATGTGGTAGTTTTGACCATCTTGCAGCTTTCTGCAACCAATGGGTAACTTGGTATGAAAACCATAGAGTGAACCACAAAAGGCAAACACCTAAATCTCACTTTCACTCTAGTTCTAGTTCTAAGAGAACAAACCCCAGAGTAGTCAAAAACAAGTCTGGCTCAAACTCAGATCCTGCTGCTAGACTAATGGTTCCTGCTGCTAAACAAATTGTTCCTGCTGCTCGACCATTTATGACTATTAACCCAAAATCAATAGCTAAGGGTGCAAAAAAAACTTTCAAACATGCACCAACAACTGTTCTAAGGCCCATTCAAACAAAATCAGTGGTCCAAAAACAAGTTTGGAAACCAAAGGTAGAATTGAAAAGTTAGCAGTTCCTGCTGCTAAGGGAAACAGGGCAAATGCTGTTAAGGCCTCAGCATGTTGGGTTCTTAAATCCAATGTTGCATCAAATGTTCTCAAAAGATTACATTATATTGATGCAAGATGCAGATCCAAGTCAGTAATGGCTTGGGTCCCCAAAAGAAACTAACACTCTTATTTATGTGCAGGAACGTTCAAATGATCAAGAAGAGGATCAAGGATACTCAGATAGTGGATGTTCAAGGCACATGACAGGCAACAAGTCTTATCTCTCAGATTTCCAATCAATAGATGGAGGCTATGTTACCTTTGGAGGAGGTGTTGGTGGCAAAATTTCTGGTAAAGGTACAATCAAAACCGGAAATTTAGATTTTGAAGATGTGTTCTATGTAATAGAGCTAAATTATAATCTTTTTAGTGTTTCACAAATGTGTGACAAAACGAACAATGTTCTTTTCTGTGAGGCTGAATGTCTTGTACTTTCTCCTGATTTTAAGATGCCTGATGAAAGTCAAGTACTTCTTAGAATTCCTAGAAAAGGAAATATGTACAGTGTAGACATGAAGAACATTATTCCTATAAATAATTTAACTTGTCTTGTTGCAAAGGCCACATTGGATGAATCAATGAAATGGCATAGAAGGCTTGGTCATATTAACTTCAAAACCATAAATAAAATTGTTAAGAATGGTTTGGTAAGAGGTTTACCTCACAAAAGATTTGAAAATGATCAAACATGCATTGCTTGTCTAAAAGGCAAACAACACAAAGCCACTTGTAAGCCCAAGATTTTTAACTCTATCAATCAATCATTGTTTATGCTGCATATGGACTTATTTGGACCTGTTTCAGTAAGTAGTATAATGCATAAGAGATATTTTCTTGTTGTAATTGATGACTATACTAGATTTACATGGGTTTTCTTTCTATCTACTAAGGATGAGACTACAAGCATCCTTAAGATATTCATTACACAGATAGAAAACCAAGTAGACAAGAAAGTGAAGGTCATTAGATGTGATAATGGGACAGAGTTTAAGAATAGAGCTATGGATGATTTCTGCAAAGAAAAAGGTATTAGAAGAGAATTTAGTGTTGCTAGAACTCCACAACAGAATGGAGTAGCTGAAAGAAAGAATAGAACACTAATTGAAGCTGCTAGAACAATGTTAGCTGATTCTAAGCTACCAATAACCTTTTGGGCTGAAGCAGTCAACACTGCTTGTTATGTTCAAAATAGAGTTTTAGTTGTGCAGCCTCACAATAAGACATCATATGAACTTTTTAGAGGTAGAACTCCTGCAATAGAATTTCTTAGACCTTTTGGATGTCATGTGACAATTCTCAATACCTTAGACCATTTAGGAAAATTCGATGGTAAAGCAGATGAAGGATTCTTTGTTGGATATTCTCTCAATAGCAAAGCATTTAGAGTATACAACACAAGAACTAAGATTGTAGAAGAAAACCTACATGTGGAGTTTTTAGAAGACAAATCCAATGTAGAAGGTCAAGGACCAAAAAGGCTATTTGATCTTGAGTATCTAACCAAATCAATGAATTATGTGCCTGTTGTTGTTGAAACTAATGAATTTTCAGGTTCACAAGCAACAGATGAGGCAATGTTAGAAAAGGAGACAAACCAAAATTATGTTTGGATGCCAATATGGTCAAGTACAGGTGTGGAATCAACTTCAACAACTGATGAATCTTCTTCTGGCAAAGTTAAAGAAGGTGTTGAAGATGAAAGAAAAGAAGATGAAACTCAGGAACAGCACAATGTTTCTGCTGGTAGTATTTCTGTTGCTGCTGGTAGTGTATCTGTTTCTGCTGGTGATTCTGCTGCTAAGCTTACTGATTCTGCTGTTCGGCCGAATGACTCTGCTGCTGGCCCTTCAGAAACAAAAGAAGCAGAATTCTCAGATAATGAGGTGGATTTCAACAATCTTCCATCAAATTATCAAGTTCCTTCTACTCCACAAACAAGAATTCACAAAGTTCACTCCCTAGATAATGTGATTGGAGATGTACAGTCAGGTGTGAAGACAAGACAACAACTGATGTCTTCAGACCAACAAGGGCTTCTTGATGCCCTTTATGCTTCAAAGTAGCATGAGCTTTCAAACTCTTGCTTGTTTGTATGCTTTCTCTCACAAGATGAACCAAAGAACATTCTTAAAGCCTTAGATGATTCAAGCTGGGTAGAAGCTATGCAAGAAGAGCTTCTTCAGTTCAAGATTCAGAAAGTATGGGTGCTAGTTGATTTACCTAGGAATGCAAAGGTAACTGGCACTAGATGGGTTTTTAAGAACAAAAGGGATGAAAGGGGAATAGTGATTAAGAATAAGGCTAGATTAGTAGCCCAAGGGTATACACAAGAAGAAGGGATAGACTATGATGAGGTTTATGCTCCTGTAGCAAGGATTGAGGCAATTAGGCTTTTCTTAGCTTATGCTTCATTTTTAGGCTTCACAGTCTACCAAATGGATGTCAAGAGTGCATTTTTATATGGAACAATTGAAGAAGAGGTGTATGTTTCACAACCTCCAGGCTTCATTGACCCATTACATCCAAACAAAGTGTACAGAGTAGTGAAAGCTCTATATGGCCTTCATCAGGCACCAAGAGCTTGGTATGCAACACTAGCTTCCTACTTATTCGAAAATGGATTTCAAAGAGGAAAGATTGATCAGACACTGTTCATCAAATAGCACAAGAAGGATCTTCTGTTAGTGCAGGTGTATGTGGATGACATTATCTTTGGATCTACTAGGAAAGAAATGTGTTTAGAATTTGAGAAGCTTATGAAAGATAAGTTTCAGATGAGTTCTATGGGAGAACTCACATTCTTTTTGGGTTTGCAAGTTAAGCAATCATCTGAAGGCATATTTATTAGTCAAGACAAATATGTTGCAGAGATACTTAGAAAATTTCAATTTGCTTATTCAAAAATAGCAAGCACACCAATGGACTCTGAGAAGCACCTTCTGAAAGATGAAGATGGAGAAAGTGTGGATGTACACACTTACAGATCTATGATAGGCTCTTTGATGTACCTTACATCATCTAGACCTGATATCATGTTTCCTGTTTGTGTTTGTGCAAGATTTCAAGTAACTCCAAAGGTTTCTCATTTAACTACAGTCAAGAGAATTTTTAGATATCTCAAAGGTCAACCAAGGTGGGGTATATGGTATTCTAGGGAATCTCCTTTTGACTTGGTAGCATATTCGGATAGTGATTATGCTGGTGCTAGCTTGGACAGAAAGTCAACAACTAGAGGATGTCAATTCCTTGGGTGTAGAGTTGTCTCATGGCAGTGTAAGAAGCAAACAAGTGTGGCAAATTCAACAACTGAAGCTGAATATATAGCTGCTGCAAGTTGCTCTAGTCAAGTTCTATGGCTTCAAAACCAACTTCTTGATTATGGGTACAATTTCTTAAACACTGTTATTTATATTGATAATAGTAGTACAATTTGTATTATTAAAAATCCAGTGCAACATTCTAAAACAAAACACATTGAAATTAGACATCACTTTATAAGAGACTGCAATGACAAAAGATTAATTCAAGTACTTAAAATTGCTTCAGAATTCAATTTTGCAGATCTGCTAACAAAAGCTTTTAATGTTTCAAGATTTCAGTACTTGGTAGCAAGTATTGGAATGCTTAATCTTTGAATTTTCAATATGATGTGTTTTTGTAAATAAATTTTTGTTTCTGCTGCTTGATTTATCTAATACTGCTGTTATTACAAAAGTTTGTGCTGCTAGTACAAATTTAAAATGTGTTATTCATACAGTTAGTCCTATGACTATTCTAATGCAAGACAAGTACTTTGTACTTTGTTCTTTTGGTTTTAGACTAACAATTTCAGGTATGAATATGTGAACACAACGGAAATTTCAAGTGAAATGGAAGCAACACAAAGCTGATATTGGCTGCTGCCATAATAGGTTTATGATGGACTGAGTTTGGGAATTTAAAACTCCTTAAAACTACTTTCTTGAAACCTAGTTATGTTATTTCACATTGAATTGATGATTTAGTTTATCAGATAGTAACTGATGCAACTCACTTTCTATTATTTTATACTTTCAAGTATAATGAGTAAGTCTAAGGACATCTGATAGAAAGAACAGCTAGTAAAAGTGAATCTAACACTTGTGTTAGAGGTAACAATTACTATGAGCTGGAAACCCTGTCAAGAAAACTCTTTGAATGAGTTTATCTTTACACAGGCAGTTATTTATAACTGAAAAACATTGGTTCTCACACAACCAGAGGTTGCTTTAAACCGAAATTTTGATTAAGTGTCTGTTATACACTTGATCCCTTCAAAATGGTTGAAAGTAGTATGATTTTTCAATTCTAAATCCATGAACATACTGCCAAGTCAAATAATTTCTTAAACAAGGATTTTCAAGAGATTCACAAAAACCATCCATTGATGGACCATGAATCAAATGTCCACTGATTCACCTCTCATAGGAGTTAACACACCTAGAAGTGATGAGGACAGTAACTTAAACTCTTAAGGAATTGATGGCTTCATGTACAACATTGTCTGAAAACAAGTTCACATTGGTAGATCAGATAATGATGAGATGATGGTGAGAGATCTTCCAAACAAGGGGAGGATAAAATTTTATTTACTTCAGGGGAGGAAACATCTCAGGGGAGGAAATAAAAACCCAAGAAAGGAAGACAAACACAATGTAAAGGAAGGAATACAAGATGATGACATGGAGATTGAAAATGACAAGAACATTCCAAAGGAGAAAGTTCTACCTAGGTCAAACGAAGAAAAGTTTCAATTTCACTTGCAAAGGCATGCTGATAGATGATTTCACTTGTTGAAACAAGCATCCAAGATACACAGCATCATTGCCTCTTATAATTCCTCCATCCAAGGAAATTGCACCATCTTTTAGTCCAAGATTGGAGCAATGTGTTGATATTGTTAAAGTCAAAGAACAAAGCAGATGAATTACTGAGAAGATATTCAATCTTGAAGAACAGAAGTGTTTGAAAGATCTTCACAATCCATGATTTAATTCAGAAACATGTTGAAATGGATTCACATGTTTAGGGGAGGATTGTTGGGAATTAAATATTCAAGAAGTTAAATATCGGATTCTATTCAAAGAAAAACGTTAAGTGTGATTCTGCTGCTAGTGCATTTGGTTCATGCTGCTAATGTTGTTCCTGCTGCTAGAACATTTGATCCTGCTGCTAGTGATAAATGATTCTGCTGCTAGGCTTAGCATTCTGCTGCTGTTGATCCTGCTGTTATTATACTTGTTCTTGCTGCTAGCGATAATCTCATTGCTGCTGCTAATGAACATTCTGCTGCTGAGTGGATAAGATTGAAAAGATATTATTTGTATTTTGGTCAACAATATACGGTAGATAATATCTTACCCCATGTGCTTAGTTAAACAAGTTGTGTACACAGATACATGTTGTATCTTATGTACTGACACACTCAAGAGATAAGTTAACAAAGTAAGTCAGCTGGACTTTAAGCAATATTTAAAGATCTTCTTGGACTATAAAAGAGGATCTTAGACTCGATATTATGTGTAGTTGTTAAGTGTCCAAGTAGTGCATAAAATAGATAAGTTGAAGAACTCATAACTGTTAAGACATAGAACAAACACAAAGAATATCACAAGTTGTAAAAACTTAAGATTCAAGGTTGTAACCCTAGTGATAATTCAAGATCACTCGTATTATTATCATTAATAATATTGAATCGTTTGGTGTTAATCTCTCATTGTTCATTGTCATAGAACTAACACAGCCATTCCATTTTCACAACACAAATCACCTTCTAAGTGTGGTTAAGTAAATTCTGCGTACTTAATCATATTCACTCAATATATCATACACACAAAGAACGTAAGGTTTAACCACCTTAACCATGTGAACAATCCTAACAAAATCTAAACTCTATACCGTGACCACAAGATTGATACCACATGGTTTTTATTAGTTTTTATCTCATGAAAATGTTATCCCACTTGTTTATAACCCAAAACAAATCGTTAAACACAAAAACAACCCGTTTGCACGAGTTTTGACCTCACACCATTTCACACGAGTGTGAAAACGGTGTGTCTCACCTTGTCGCCTCTGGATCTACTCGTTCAAACAATAAAACCACAAGGATGGCGCGTATTAGGTGGTGGTGGGTGATGGAAAAGGCGCGTGCACCACTAGATCGTGATGAGGAGGATGTGGTGATGATGTTTTAGTGTCGGTTTTGTGGTGGAGGACGGCGGTGATGCTGGTTTATGGGGCAGCGGCTGCAACTCAAAGAAAGAAAGAGAAATAGTATGTTTAAGGTTTGGGTTATAGTGGGAATGAGAGAGGGAGTGGGGTTTTATTAACCCCATGGACCAAATCTGCCAAACGCACAACCATTAGAGATGCGGGTTGAAACTAACGCAAGGGGGGCAAATGTGGCATTTTAGTTAAACTTTTATTATAACGTGTCTCGGGCTCGTTTAGCGTAGTAAAATTTCTTGTGAGACGTTTTAAGTTGCGCCGATATTTTTAAATTCGCTTTTCTGTTAAAAATGTCTATAAGTACGTTTGTGTTTGTTCAAATAGTCAAAATCAATTATTTCACGCATCATTATGCTAGATAGTGCCGACTCACGTTGTGCTCAAACTCAAGGTCTACGGGGAAACTTTATATATCACGTAACAGTATTCCAATAAAATTCCATATATTCCAAAAAAAATTCCCACTACGATCCCAAAACGGTTCTTAGATATTAAATATTCATTTTTAATATAGTGCGGTATTAAAATAATCCCAAAAAATTACCGATTGTCACAGATACAACTAAAGAGAATGAATATTTTAATGGCTTTGGTTCAACTCCATTTGTTAGACAGCATGAAAGGTATAGAGAAGCTTTATTGAGGAAAATAAAAGGTATCGGAGTGGGAATAACATACCCTTTTACCATGGTAGAGAAGTCAAAGGAAATGTATCGTATTTATGATGATCTTACACACTGGAAATTGAAGAAACCAAAGGTATTACTTTTATTTTCTGTTTTTTTATTAGTGTTTCCTAAGTATCTATATTAGTGTACTTATAATATATTTTTGTATCTTATTCACAGCTTGGAGACAAGTTTGCAACTATTGCTCAATTTAAGGATTGCCTAACATATTATGCCTCGGCAAATGGGTTCTCACTATGGTTTGACAGGAGTTCTAATGAGAGGGTTATAGCTAAATGTGGTCGTAGGAAAGAAAAAATCAAGGATCCAAGTAAAGGTAAACAAAGAGCGTATAAGAAGTTTCCAACAAACAACGAAGACAAAACACTTTGCAAGTGGAGGTGTTATGGTAAGAAGTTGAGGGGAGAGACTACATTTCAGGTGATTTCTTTGGAAGATACTCATACTTGTGTAAGAAAATTCAGTTATGGTAGGCTTGTTAGTTACAAATGGATAGGAATACATTTTGGGGATAAAATCAGGAGCAATCCTAAAATCACTTTAGATGCTATACAAGAATTAGTGATGAAGAAATATAAATGTATAGTTAGTCGTACCCAGTGTAGGAATGATAAGAATTATGCATTGATTGAAGGTGATGCTAGTATTGAAGATCATTATGGTTTGCTAAGGTCTTATGCAAAGGCATTAGTAGAATCAAATGAGGGTAGTACTGTAAAAGTAGGAGTCATAGTGAACCCAGATAAGAAGACCTATTTTGACAAATTCTATGTCTGTTTCCATGGTTTGAAAGAGGGATGGAAATTAGGTTGTAGAAGGATAATAGCTTTGGATGGTTGTTTTAAAATAAAAAAAATAGCGGGGAAATATTAACTGTAGTTGATAGGGATGGAAACAACCACATATTTCCAGTAGCATGGGCTGTGGTGTCAATTGAGAATAAAGACAATTGGAGTTGGTTTTTAGAGTTATTAGCCGATGATTTGGATTTACCAAATGGTAATGGTTTGACACTCATATCTGATCAACACAAGGTAATTTAAATTTTCTATTTTTGCATTGTATATGATTTTCAATTTTGGCTGTGGTTTAACATTATTTATATTAAACTGTTTTGTTAGGGTTTAATTGAAGCTGTGAAGGAGGTCATGCCTTATGCAGAACATCGGCAATGTGCTCGCCATATTTATGAAGGATTCCGAAAGCAATATAGTGGTGTTGAATTTAGAGGACTCTTTGGGGCAGCTTCCAAAGCTTCTTTCCCACAACTGCATAACAAGATTATAGAGAAAATCAAAAGAGCTAGCCCTAGAGCACATGAGTATTTGGTGAAGAAAGAACCAAAGACTTTGTCAAGAGCATTTTTCAATGTAGGCGTATCTTATGAAGCAGTCGAGAATGATTTTAGTGAATGTTTTAATTCTGTGTTGGTGAATGTAAGGCATAAACCTATCATAACAATGTTAGAGTCCATAGGAGTCCTTGTGATGGAGAGGATGAACACAGTCTGGCTTTTTTAGGCGCTTGGATTGTGCCAAACCAACCTTTAAACGAAACAATATGCTCAACAAACAAAAGACTAATACATTTCTTATTTTGTGTACAGCTTTGTATTACTATCTTACAAAAAATGGTGCGATATTAACAGAGACTAAAACACTAAACAACCATCAATTGACTCAATTATTCATGCCTATACCAAAGGAGTCATTGCTCGGATCCAGTATTATAGAAGACCTAACTATATTAAAAACCAGAGCTTTCGTAGCTAGTGTTTTCACTCTACAGGCAAAGAACGCCAGTAATTTTTCATCTTCAATTTGATTTTGACTCATCTCAAAAGTCAAAGATTGCTTCACCATTTGATTTGTACAACGTGTAGCAGTCCTTGGTTGAGTTTGATATCCATTATGTATGATCAAAGACTTGACTTTTCTTCTCTTCCAATCCTCATTTTCATCACCATAACAACTCCCAGCAGATAAAGACAGAATCAGTTGATTCTCTGTATCAGCAGTTGTGTACTTAATATATTCAGAAGGTAGAGCTTCTTTAGGCTACAAATGTAGTTGAAAATATCGTCTTTAGACCTCCCCCTGTACGTCTTTTGTGCTTTCCTGTACCAAAAAGAAATCAACTGCTACTGTTGTAATTATTATTGTATAACAATAGAGATAAAATTAAAGAGAAGATGGTTCTCTACCCGTTTTAGCACTGATACGACCAAGAATCACGTTTGGAGGTGGAGGAAACACCATAAACTCGAACATAAGATTAAATTATGAATTTTCGGTTTATTGATTGCCGAGGTGTGTATGTATTCTAGAGAGAGAAGTCTAGAACACACACACACCTCGTGTGTTACTAATGAATCCTCAACCCTCCTAGTATTGACATAGGAGGGTATTTATTACAAAGCTACAAGTCTAACTTAGCAATATGACTAAACTAGTCCTTGTACTTTACATGCTACTGCAATTCTCACAAATGACAAAACTTTAAAGCTAACAATCTCTCCCCAAAGTAAAGTCATATGGGAATTGCTTACAATGTTCCCTACAAGTAAAATTCAATACAAATACATGAGAAAGATCTTCAAACTTCATTACTTCGTTCAGCTTGCATAATCTTCTCAGCCGCCATTTCTTTACTTGCAGACGAACCATGTGAGCAAATCTAATTAGGGTTTAATTCAGCGTGCCCTGTGTGCTCTCCCCTAATTAGCGCTCTCCCCCAAACTGACAACCTCATATTTTGAATGCCCTGAGTGCCCTGCAGTTCGGGGGAATGTGGTATCAACATCTTTATCTCACTAAATGCATCCCAGTTATTTTTCCCATGAGAGAATGTGGCTTCTGAGAGACTCGCTCTAGAACCCGCGCTTAACCCGATGACTTTCGGACATATCAGTTCGGGACTCGCACCTCAAGGAGCTCAATCAATTCATAAGGAACAACCAACAACTCAAGAACTGGATAATTTCTTCGAGTTCATGTACGATGAATACTATGGTGGCGCTTCGAAAAATGCATCTAACCAACATTCCGCTGCAACCACTCAACATCAACAACCACCACCAACACCACAAAATCCAGATGCATCCACAACATTCGAAGCTGGCGCACCAACTCCCTCGACATCAACATCATCTACATCTACTCCAGCAACTCCATTCATTGAAATTGTTCTACCAAGAATTGATGAGCAAGAACCAAATAATGTTGTGTTAGACGAAGAAGTCTTTGAAAACCCGTTTGGAACGGAATCTGGTGAATCATCTTCCAGATTACATGAACCGTCTAACATACAGTCTTTCAGTCCAAGGTACCCTTCAACTCTACAGTGGACAAAAGACCATCCGATTGAACAGGTTATTGGTGAACCCTCAAGACCAATTCAGACGAGAAAACAACTTCATACCGATTGCGACATCTGCATCTATGTCTGCTCAGTCAGTCTCATAGAACCTAAGAACATTCAGGAAGCAATGGCAGATAATGCCTGGATTGAAGCGATGCAGGAAGAACTTCTTCAATTTCAAATCCATGACACCTGGGATTTAGTTCCAAGACCAATTGACAAACTAGTCATTGATCTTAAGTGGTTATGGAAAAACAAAAAGGATGAAGAAATGACTGTGATTCGCAACAAGGCTCGTCTGGTGGCAAAGGGATTCAGACAAGAAGAAGGGATAGATTTTGAAGAGTCATTCGCACCGGTTGCAAGGCTTGAAGCTGTCAGGATTTTCTTAGCTTATGCCGCTCACAAGAACATCACGGTTTATCAGATGGACATCAAGACAGCGTTCTTGAATGGAACTCTGAAGGAAGAAGTGTATGTGAGTCAACCAGACGGTTTCGTTGACAAAGATCATCCGGAATACGTCTACAAGCTAAAGAAGGCAATCTATGGTTTGAAACAAGCCCCACGGGCGTGGTATGACGAGTTATCATCTTTCTTATTGTCAAATAATTTCACCAAAGGAACAATTGATCCAACCTTGTTTACAAGAAAATACAAAAATGATATTTTGATTGTTCAGATTTATGTGGACGACATCATATTTGGGTCCACTAATCCGACACATTCTAAACATTTTGAAAATTTCATGAAAAGTAAATTCGAAATGTCCATGATGGGTGAATTAAAATTCTTTTTGGGTTTACAAATTCATCAATCCCCACGTGGTATTTTTCTTAATCAGGCTAAATATACAATTGAGATTTTGAAAAAACATGGTATGGATAATTGTGACTCTGTTGGAACCCCAATGGTCACTTCACCAAAAATTGGCGCAGACCTAAATGGGAAACCCATGGATCCGAAGAAATATCGGAGCATGATTGGTTCTCTCATGTACTTAACTGCAAGCCGACCAGATATTCATTTTGCTGTGTGTTTATTAGCACGGTTTCAGGCAAGGCCTACCGAACTTCACCTCCAAGAGGTTAAACGGATCTTTAGATACCTACGAAGAACCATTAACATGGGACTTTGGTATCCAAAGGATTCGGAGTTTACACTAATAGCCTTTTCAGATGCCGATCATGCTGGATGCCAAGTAACAGCGAAAAGTACATCAGGCGGAGCGCAATTTCTGGGAGAAAAGCTAGTAGGCTGGTCGTCAAGAAAACAAGATTGCACTGCTTTATCAACTGCAGAGGCCGAGTATGTGTCTTTATCTGCGTGTTGTGCTCAAGTCCTTTGGATGAGAACACAACTCACGGATTATGGTTTCTCTTTCAACCGCATACCTTTGTATTGCGATTCAAAAAGTGCCATAGCCATCTCGTGCAACCCAGTGCAACACTCGAAGACCAAGCATATTAGAGTCCGCTACCACTTCATAAAAGAGCACGTTGAAGAGGGTACTGTTGAATTGTTTTTCGTTAAGACAGAATACCAGCTCGCCGATCTATTTACTAAGGCCCTCCCAAAAGAGCGGTTTGAAAACTTAGTTCGTCGAATTGGAATGCGAAGCCTAACTCCCGTAGAGTTAGAAAGTCTTCTCGAATCTCATTGATTTACTTCATAAAGCTTTGCATGTAACTATTTCTGTAAATATTTTGGTAAACATTTTTTGTAAATATTTATGTATATATTTTTGGTAAAAATATACATACCTTTTAAAAAATCAAAATATAAAAATAGAAAATATCAAAAAGCCATAAAAAATATAAAACAACAAAAACCAAAAATATTCTTCTCACGACATGTCTCTCGTCTAATCAATATTCTGTACGTACTTAGAAATGTCATTTAACAATGATACGGGTATTTACAGATGCTTGAGCGAGAGTTATTTTTTATGTTTTTCTAAAACATGTCGTTTCTCAAATTCTTCATTATGGCTTTCGTGCATTTCAGTACAGAACCCGTTCTTAAACGTGAAATCTTTTAAATGTAGCTCGGGTATGCCGGAAAAGGTTTCAAATAAACGCTACATTGAATGACTTCTGATTATTTCCGATCAGAACTCGCAATGTTAATGGCAAAAAGCTAAAACCCGTGAGCACTTAATCAAAATTGTTTCAAAAGATTTTTCAAAGTCTTTTTATAAATTTTGTGCTCACAACAACTCCCTCTAAGACCTCTAAATGATTTTAAACTCAAAAGTTTAACCATTTGCTCTGATTAAGGGGGAGTATAAAAAGAAAAATGTTCCATTTTTCATGCTAAACTCAGTCCGTCTCTCCACAAAAAGTTTCATTTTAATCAACTGTTTTCAAAAATAACACTTCATGCTATTTTTGAGGGGGAGATTAGGTGTTTATTAAACATATGGGGGAGAGGACGTGATTAAAATGTGATCTAAAAGAAGTTTTATCGTTTGAATCTCAAAACGAGTTCTTCAAAAAGACTCAGCATGAACCCTCGAATTGACGAAACTAAATGTCCGTTCTCGAAAAGACATGTCCTGGACGGGTAATAATTTCAAGCTGGTTTACTAGTGATGCAAGCGTGTCTCGCAAAGGACTTGTCTGAGTAGAATGTACCAATTCGAGAGATGATCATTGAATATGACCGGGACGGGTAATAACTTCAAGCTAGTCTAACTAGTGATGTAAGCGTGTCTCGCGAAGGTCATGTTCATTGAAAGTCGATCATTTCAAATGTGCGAACTCTACCCAACATGTGCAATTTATTTCAAAAATGCATGAGCACATGTGAAGGGGGAGTGTTTCAAAAATGTAAAACTCTCGATGTGTTAACAAAATGTTTTTTCTCATAAACACGTTGAGAGATTTTCACAAGGTTTAATGGCATGTGACAAATAATCTAGGATAATCATGGAGTAATAAGGTGATTATGGTTAGGTTATGTCCAATGATCCGCCAGAACCGGAGGGATCTACCCAAGGACAATTCCAATTGCTTAGCATTAGAAGTCCTTAGGTATGATTGAAAAAAGGAGTATAATGAGAAAGGAGAAAGAAGGGGTTGAAGAATGAAAAAGAAAAGTTTTTGTAAGGGTGAAAAGAAATAGCCCTCCATGAAAACTTAGGTCAGAAACCGGGTCAATACATCTGCTATCGGTACTCACCAAGGTGATACTGGTATTGAAGACAAGACGTCATGGACCCAGTGACGCAATGCACCACCCCTCCTATCCACTCAGATATCTCTTAAAAGATATTTGTTTCATTTCTCACGGAGAACACTACGTAATCTATCGACCTCTCACTCCGAGATGTGTTGATATTGAAAAGGTGGCACTCTGCTCCATGCCTCCGACGACTAAAACCAAAACGCACATTATTGAGTCTAGAGACATGAGATTCATCAAAAGATCTCTTAGGAACACTTCCTATGAAATACTCTTATATTTTGTAAAGTGGGCTTGTAGCATTAGAACTATAAGTGTTTAAGTTGTATAAGTGTAGTGCAAATACAAAGCCCACCACATGGTCCAACAAAAGCCCACCAAACCTATTGTGGTTTGTTGGCAGTCACGTATAACCACACACACTCTTTAGTTTCAAAGTATGCCTCATTTTAGATAAGAAAAAGAGTGTGTGTGTGTGAGAGAGTAACACCCCAAGTCTCTTGTATTATTTCTTTTCTCTTTGAAGATTAATAAACATTTGACTTGAAAATTTACATATGATCCATACCACTCTTATTGTTCTTATGTTTTTTGTGAGTGTCATCATCTAGTGTGTTTGTGTGTGATAAAGAGGAGAAGCTTCGGTCCTACAAGCACCGTTGTACCGGAACCAATACCGGTACCGGTTTAAGATACGGTTCCGGGAACGGGACTATGAATTTAAGCCGGGAAAAAATCCGGTACACCGAAGGTACGGTACCAAAATTGTACCACGCTCATCCCTAATTTAGTGTAATTGGAAGAGGGTATATGCATTTGATTAATTTGATGAATTAGGGTTTATGTTTAAGTGTGTGTGTGTGTGTGTGTGTGTGTGTGTTTATCTGTAACAAATGAGAAAGGGAAAGTAAACAAAGTGATGAGATGGAAAAAAAGAAAAAAAGAGAGAAAAAAAACGTGGCATATTACCTGCTTAGCAGGACAAAACTGGTTTGGGGGGTTGAATATTACACACAAAATACAAAAATGTTAAGTTTATTGCACACATAAGCAATTTTTTTAATTCGTTATATATAAAAGATAGAGTGGCAAGTATAATGATTTTTAAAATGATTAACCCTATTTATAACATCATGTATATATATTTTATGTGTTGGATTAATAGGCAAATTTTTATTTGTTAAAATGAATTATCTTTACTGTGTGATAGAATGCAGCGCCTTATAAGTTGTAAATATAGAAGGCCTACACCTCCCTCAGCAATGCATCACACTGAAGTAGAAATCCCGAAAAATAAACAGAAAAACTATAACAATATTGAAAACAAAAAGGGTCCCAAAAGAAGTATGTGTGATATTGGGGTGTAAGTGGTAGCTCCACTTAGACACAGGGTATCTCCTATTAGGGAGAAGCATTTGAATTGAAGGCAACAACATGCCATGCACTTTAGAAGCCAAACAAGTGGTGTTGACTTAGATAGGGCTTTTCCTTTGACCCTTTTTCTTTATGTGGATGCACCTTGTATTGTTAATGTAATTAGCTTCACTCAAAAGTTACATGCTTGCCCCAACAATCATTCACTTTTCTTAGTTTGCTTCTCATTACCAACATCATTTTTATATGCTTGTAATGCAAATGGTTATAAAGTGGCAAAAGTTACTTTACATTTCTTGAAACTTGAATCCCTTAGCTTCTTTTCTTTCTTTGTTGAATAGAATGATTAGCCTCCACCTACATGTTTTTTTGTTTTGTTTTTTTTTTTTGTTTTTTTTTTTTTTTTTTTTTTTTTTGTTTTTTTTTTTTTTTTATGTATTCTTGTGACAAGGAATTCTAACCGTGAAATCCTCTCCGAAAGGATAAGTGAAGCTGATAAGTATAATGAAGAGAGTACATATGCAAATTCTATAACCAACCAAATCCTGAATCTTTTCTAAGAAAGGCATGTCAACGATTTTTTTTTTTTTTTTTTTTTTTTTTTTTTTTTTTGTTATACACGGTCTAATGTACAAATCTGTTTAAGGTAAATGAGGGGATTTAGTTGAAGACGTAGTTGGTGTCCAAATCCCCAATCTTGAAAACAATTAAACCAATCTTGAAACACATAAAAATGCTAGGTTAGTAGGTTTTATATTAAGATTAGAAACACTCTCCATCCAAAACTAATTTGTAGTCGAACACATTAATTACTGCATTAGTCAATGACCAAGGCATATTACCTCTCTTCATACTAGTGTTTATATCATCTATACGTATATCTCCGTAACTATAATGTCATTTATAAAGAGGTATTAGGAAACTTTATGAAGAAGCTCAAATTGGGCCATAAGAGGGGGCATGTCTTTTGCAATGATAATACATGCCTATTTGATGTGGCAATTCTAGGCAAAAGTCCAAATCAAACACACCCAATACATTTACAAAAAAGGGAGGTTTCTTATATATGAGGTGACTTTAGACACAATTAAGATTGGTCAGAGTGTGCTCTCGTCTCTCTCTTATATTCAAATGCATGTTCTGTTATTTGAATATGCAAGTAATTCCTGCACATGTATGGTGTACTTTGAGATGATTATGACACTTAGTGCTTACGAGTTAACAAAGCAATCAAACTATGTTACTTAGGCACATGTAATTTGGTGAAGCTTTCTTTCACTACTCCCTTATATATATATATATATATATATATATATATATATATATATATTTTTTTTTTTTTTTTTTTTTTTTTTTTTTTTTTTTTTAAAAAAACATAAGATGAAAGCAGATAACAAGATCCAAAATATATATATATATATATATATATATATTTTTTTTTTTTTTTTTTTTTTTTTTTTTTCTTTTTGCTTTCCATACACATAAGATGAAAGCAGATAACAAGATCCAAAATTAGTCACTCTTTTGTTTGGCGGCATCTTTGTTTTTGTAATATGATATTTAATTTATACTTCTTGTTTATATATACTAGTACTTCTTTTAGACCCATGTTATTCAAGCCCCCCCCAAAATTGTTATCCAAGCCTCCCCTTTTTTTTTTGACTTTTTTTATTTTTATTTTTATTTTTTTTTTATTTTTATAATTTTGTTTATATCAAAAAACTATAAACCTGAAAATACGGAACAGAAAATATAAAGTTTAATAAATCAAACGATTAAAACTGTCAGAAATACGGAACAGAAACTGACAGAAAACTGTGTAATACTGGAAAGTCAAGGAGACAAAGGGAATCTCCCCTATAATTTGACATTATATGGGGGCTTGTATAGCATAACCCTTCTTTTATTTTTCTAAGTTTGAAATTTCACTCTTATAGTTGATAAAATTAAAACATTCATTCATAAATTAGTCATTACTAACACTACTAGGAACATTATAATTTCCGACGGCCAAATCGATCTGTGTGAAAACTATAAGAATTCTGTGTGAAAACGATAAGAATTGACAGTTCAAATAAGAAAACAAAATGTTGAAGTATATGGAGAAAAGTCTGGAAACAGCAAAACGGAACCAGCGATAACTTACGAACCATTATAGTGATGTACGTAAGATCAATGTCACCATTATAGTTAGACATGGCCATGCAAATTTTCTTAATCATATATATTAGTATTAGTGACCATCAATTTTGATCTTCTTGTAATGCATGGTACTATCACAAATAAAGATACATTCTGTGCTGGAAATGACATCTTACTTGCTCATAATGATTATTGGTAGTAGTTATATGTGTCAAATATGTGACAAAAAGGTTGATACCACATACTAATTCCAAAAGTAAACAAGGTTCATGCAATTAATGTGTCTAAAAGGCGGGTTACATCAATTGGCCATCTGAATATTTCATTTCATCTACGATATTAGATTCTATTGTCGGTATGAAACGACATAACATGTATGGAAGCATAAGTGTTCGATGCTTGCATCATATGTGACTCATGCTATCCTAAGCAACAACCTATATAAAAAGAAATTTGAACTTTTTATGTTATATATGGTGTCGAGGATTAAACTTGAAACAACAAGAAAGTAGTGTAATCGAGATTGACAAAAGGGGGAAAAGTGATAGCACAATCATTGACCTTTTATAGGAAGCATTTCAACAACAAAGTTATGGCTTGGTTCTTGCCTAAAAAAGACGTTTACAAGCCTCCTTGCCATAATGGAGCAAAAGACGGTACATGCAGTTGTATGTTCGAAACCATTGTAGCGTGCGTTAGAGAGATCGTCAAATTAAACTCAAAAGAATTCAAAAGAATTAAGATTAAGGTTCCACAAAAACAATGTATTATGCACTTTATCATTTTGGTAACTATAAGTTGGTGACAGATGAAGACATGAAGTTAACATTATATTTCAGATAAAAGCAATGACGACCCCAGTACAAACAGAAAGAGAGATCGATTCATGCACCCATCAAATATAATTGAGACACAATTTTATAGTCCATTCTCAAGATCCACTAATTTTGCTGTTAGGTTCAATGATTAATTAACTGGACATTTAGGTGAACCAAAATGCAAACACTAGTATTCTATATATAGAGTATGTTTGTAGCGTTATTTGTATTTGAGCTATTGAAAAAAAAAATTAAAAAAATTAGCCATTTATACATACAGCTGATTGAAATACTTTTCCTAGAATAATTGTAGACTTCAGCTTATTATATAAGTTCCAACTAAGTATGCCAGCAATACCTCATAAAGCACGTGACGTACCTAATATGAAGCTATTGGTAACCATGCATATACAAAGTCAAATATTTCTTTTCAAGAAAAAATCATCCAAAGTTTTTCATAAATAAGACAAAGCTTAAGTCATGCATTAAAAAAAAAAAAAAAAACACTCCGTAACATTTAGCAATTGATTTCTGTAGTAATGGCTATAGATTGTTGTCAAAAGTTTTTCTAGTACCACATATATGAATTTTTTGGTCATCTTAAAAGATAGCTAGTAGACACTCTATAGACTAATTTTCCAGAAATGATCTTAACGTTAACATTCGAGAGATTCACATTTTTAAAACTCCGGGGGTTTTTTTTTTTTCTTTTTTTTTTTTTTTATATTTATTTATTTATTATTATTATTATTATTATTATTATTATTATTATTATTATTATTATTATTATTATTATTATTATTATTTTCTTAATAATGGTTTCCGATCTTTTGGCCGACTATTCCATTGGGTTGTTTGTTTTTCTTAAAAGATAGCTAGTAGTCATCCCTTTTCAGGAGGTTGACGTGATCACTTTAGGGTTATTTGTATCAAGCAGGAATTGAACTTGAGATTTTACACATTTTAGAGTGATAGTCACAAGTATTTTTGCTACTAAACCAACCATGAGTGGTTAAACTTAAAATGAATAATCACTCGTTTTCTATTCACACTAGATCAATAAAAGCTAAAATGATTTTAATAGTAAGTAGAGAACATCTCTGGTAATTATGTGGTTTGCCCACTTCAACGATACATCCCTGTAAAATAAGTTGACACATGTACATCCCTGAGTACGTAAGGTGCAATTATTTTTCCGTTATCTTTTAACGTGGATCTAACCTGAGGGAAAGAATTTGCATGGTTAGTCCTCAGGGATATATAATGTCTAATGTTTATAATGTTTTTAGTTATTATTTATTATTTATTTATAATTTATAATTTATAATTTATTATATATTTTTATATTTTTTGTTTTATTTATTTATTTTAATTTTATTTTTTAGGCTAATGACACTGCAATGTATCATACTTGTCATTTGCATCTTTTATATATATCGAACAAATTTTTTTACTATTCTATGTACTAAACTTGATTTTATTGTATTTTTTGTGTACTTTATAATTATTTTGCCCCTCATCTTTTTGCTACTATATGTATTATAGTTGTCATAAAGTACACAAAAAATAAAATAAAATCAAGTTTAGTACATAGAATAGCAAAAAAAATTATTTGATACATATAAAAGATGGAAGTGACAAGTATGATACATTACGGTGCCATTAGCCCTATTTTTTATATTATTTTACGAATGAAAAACGGGCATAAGCAACCATAAGTTTCATATAAGCGTAAAATATATAGCTTTTCAGACTAAATATTAAGCGTCCTTAATCACTGATTAAATAATTAGTACTTTGAATCCATGTGAGTTTCATTTCAATTATGTTATAACTCTTTGAACTCTTATTGCTTCATTAATTTGTTATATTATCATTTTGAATACGAATTACTAGACATATAAGATATTTGAACATTTTAACATATAAGCTTGAAAAAAAAAAAAAAAAAAAAAAAAAACTTGTTTATATTGAATTATTGAAGTTGTTCATGTATTAGTAAACCATTGATATGTGTCGTTTTACACATATCTTTTCGTCCAATTTTCGAGTCAAAACAACCAAAAACACTTTAAAACGATCAAATAATGTTAAAAATATCTTTGAAATGTGTTTTTTGTGTATTCCATATGCAAAATGATTGAAAACGATTGAAAAACAAACAAAATTTGCATAAATGGCAAGTCTAGTCCCTCAAGCTTGAATAAAAATAAAAAAATAAAAATAATAAAAAAAATAAATTTTTGGTCCTTGGATTATTTTCACTTGACAACATTGGTCCCTTGAATCAACTTTGAAAAATGTGGCAGAATTAGTCCTTGGAATTGTAAGTTTACACTTATGGTCTTTATGCTATCTCCTAAACTAAACCCATTTATCCTATAACAACACAAACCGGATCTAATTATACCCTTAGCCCAACAAAAGCCCATCCCAAACCACCTAAACTAAAACCGTCCAGTCCACCCACTACCCAAAACCCGACCCATCCACCATTAGTTAAATACCCGGTTCCCCAGTCAAACCCCCAAATTGAGTTAAGTCAAAATCCCTATCCCTAATACTCACCCGCTACTCTCTCTTCTTCCCCAAAGCAGATAACCGCCAAATCCATCCTCGTTTCCCAATCTTGTCCCCTCTTCTCTTCCCAATACCTCTCACATCACCATCATCTCCACCTCAGCTTGTACGATACTCACGGGTATCCCCTCCACCTCAGCAATCCGAGGGGAGAGAACGAATCAACGGCCAAGATTATAGGATGTGAAGATCTAGGTGATCCTATGGTGTCAAGAAAAAGAAGAAGAAAAAGATTTAGATTAATTTTTATTTTTTTTTCTTTCTTTTTTTTATATAAATAGTCGGTTAGTTTTGTTTTTAAAACTAGGTTTTTTTAGCTTTTCTCTCGGTACGTTTTTTTAGTGTAATTTATTTTTTTATTGTAGTTTTAATTTATTTTAGGAAATCGTAGGATTTAATTTTAGCTTTTTAATTTAAGGTTTGTAATTTTTAAATTTATGCAGTTGTAATTTATTTTAATTTTAATATAAGTTCGTTTCTTTAATTTGCTGCTACTTAGTTTTTATGTGGTTGCTTTTTGATTAGAATTTGAATACTGAGTTAGTTGGAATTAGGTCCTGAGGAGGTGAAAAGTTTAACGAATTTTATCAGCAGTCTTTGTAGGATTGTTAGCTTGATTTTTGCTTTCCATTCGCTTATTAGTCAGGTTGAGTTTTGATTCGTTAAAGTTATAATAGCTTATTGTAATCAGTAGTTGTTAAAATGCTTAAAGTCATTTGGTGAAAAAGTTTTATTTTGAATCAGTTGTAATGCTTGTAATACACATTAGGCATAGGTTTTTAGTTGTTTGTTGAATTATTTGTTTCTATTAGCCTAATTGATATGCGTAGCGAGTAGCTTATTAGTATGTTTAATTAGATTTTAATTAGAAAAATGTAATTCGTTTTCGTAAAATTTTCTTTTGTCGATTAGAATGTAGGAAATTTAATTTGGAATTCGTAGGTTTAGTTTTTCATCGTTTTCACGTTTACGTTTTAAGCATTTCCCGTTTAGTTACGTTTTCAGTTTTCGTTTACGTCTTTAATTTCGTGCACTTTAGATTATCGATTTCCTTAGATGCTTAGTCGTTTTTAATTTATGTTTACTTATTTTAGCGTAAAAAAATCCAAACTCTCATCTTTATTTAACCATTCAAAACACGTATTCACAAACCGAGATCACAAACTCCATTCAGCCTTCGTTGGGGATAACGACCCGGGAATACAACTTCCGCTGTATTCTTTGGAAATAAATAACGACTTGATTTTAACCGATCAAATTTTGGCGCCGCTGCCGGGGAAGGCTTGACGCGAGTTTTTAAATCTCGTTTGTCGTTGCGTGTTTCGTAAATATTTTCTTATTAAAACCCCAAAAAGATTTTTATTTCTAAATTTATTTTCCTTTTTTCCCTTTGAATTTAAAAAAAAAAAAAAAAAAAAAAAAAAAAAAAAAAAAAAAAAAAAAAAAAAAAAATGTTATTAAAAATCCAAAAAGATTCTTCTTTGCCCTCTTATCCGTTTAATTCCTTTTCTCACCCTCTAAACGTTTTATTCTATCTTCTTAACCCTCTACACGTTTGATTCTTTTTATGTCTACATCTTACAACTACGGTTGTGAATGGTGTGGGGGACCTCCAAATGGTGGAAATTGCCAAGGTTGTAGCATTGTGAATACGGGAAACGGGTTTGTCTATGACCAAAATCCCTACAATGAAACAACCAATTTCCCTAACCAACCCCCGCACCATGAGATGGAAACATATTCTTGTGAATTTTGTGGAGGTTGTCCTCATCCTGGATATGATTGTCGAACGGGAGACTTGCTTGTCTATGAGCAGAACCCTTATAACAATCAGACATCATCCGGATTTGACACATCTTCATATTATTCACCACCACAACAGTGTTACTGTTGTGAATACTGTGGAGGTCCTCACTATAGCTCTGATTGTCAAACAAGTGACATGCTTGTCTATGAGCATGGTCCTTGTAACAATTATGATTATTCTTGTCCTCCACAGTATCAAACCACTCAAAGCCAGCCTCAACTATCTCTTGAAGATATATTCCAAGAACTTCAAGAGATACGAATTGAACTTACAAATCTGGCTATTAAACAAAACCCAAATGATCGTCATGGTGAGTCTATGGAAGATTTACTCGCCATAGAACGAGCAGCACACAACCGTTTCTTGTTTGATCAGGCGTGCAAGCTCGATGACGATGATGATGACGAGGAGAGTACTATTCCCTTGAGCGATATCATTTCTCAACTCCCTCAGTCTATTGCAACCACATCATTCTTTCCATCTATGAACCCTGATGACTCTCCTACTATGGGGGATGAGCATCTTAGCACTGTTCCTGAAAAGGAATCGGACGAATTCATAAAGTCTAGTGCTGAGATCCTTATCCCAATCCCAAGTGAGTCTGAGGATATATCGGATGATGAATGTGATTTGTCTCTTTGTAGTGATCATCCTCTTGACACTACTGATGATACTTCCGGGATCTTCTCTAACCCTCTTTTCAATTCAAATGATGATTTTTCCTCTAGTGATGACGAATCACTTTCTGATGAGGAAGTTCAAAATGAAAGTCTCAAAGTCTATTCGAATTCTCTTTTTGAATTTGATGATGAGTACTTTTCAAACAAAAATCCTCTCTTTGATGAAGAGTTAGAGAACGATGAGGTCAAGGACTCTATTATCTCAAATCTTGATGATATGACCTCGGTTCTTAATCCCGACGTTCTTTCTCCGACATATGTGACACTTCCCTTTGAGGATCGCCATTATATTGACGTCACATATGTCGTTCGAGTTTTTCTACCTTTCTGTGATTATAAGGTAGCTTGTCCTTCCCTTCTCTCATTTGGGAACGAGGACAAAGTTTTTGACCCCGGCATCTCAATTTATCATCCTTTTGATCCGGGTGTATCTCATCGGAGTGGAACTTTCATGTACTTCAAGTGTTTATCCAAACAACTTGAATGAAAGTCCGATTGAGATTGGTTTCCACTTGCATCCCCATGGACAAATGAATTCGGGGTCGAGTCAAGCTAGCGACTCGGTTAACAAAAACAGTAGCACACCATATGGGTTTTCACCCATATTTCTGACTTCTTTCTACTTTCTACCACCCTAGTGTGGGGGAGATGCCCCCGCTGTTGTACATAAATTTCAAAAAAAAATAAATAAATAAAAAAAATAAAATAAAATAAAAAATAAAATAAAAAAAAAAAAAAAAATTTAAACCACAAAAATAAAATAAATGGCCCGTAATATTTCCCTTTTACGTTCTCAGTTTCGGCATAACAGCCGGTACTTTGAATATTGAGGGCAATATTCATTTCTAGTGTGGGGGGAATTCTCACGAATTTAATCACGTATATATACCATCTAATTCCCCCCGTTTTTGGCCAAAATTTTTTTTTTTTTTTTTTTGGTGTAAGTGTTTTGCACTTACACAACAAATGGTTATCAGTCCACCATGTCTAACACACAAAAGGATTGGCTAATCCAAGAGCAAACGGTTCTTGGTAAAGATATATCAAATCCGTTTACGGCTTACAATTTGCCAAAAATTGTATGGTATTCGACTCACCATATCCTAAAAAGATGAAGAGTTGGCTAGCCCGCAAGATTATGGCTTGTGGTAAAGGCAGTTGGAAAACCATAATTGGTCATCAGCTCACCAAAGATAATAAGTTGTTTTATCTAAGAGTTGGCTAGTCCAGAAGCAAACGGCTTCTGGTAAAGACGAACCAAATCCGTTGGCAGCTGGTGATTTGCTCAAAATCATTTGGTTATCATTGTACCAAGGTCTCACACACTGAAACAATGGCTACTCCAGAAGTAATGGCTTCTGGAAAGAGTTTTTAAAATCCATTAACTTTTCATAAATAATTGCTAGGGACTAGCAATTGCTCAGTGTGGGGGATTTGATATGTGTCGTTTTACACATATCTTTTCGTCCAATTTTCGAGTCAAAACAACCAAAAACACTTTAAAACGATCAAATAATGTTAAAAATATCTTTGAAATGTGTTTTTGTGTATTCCATATGCAAAATGATTGAAAACGATTGAAAAACAAACAAAATTTGCATAAATGGCAAGTCTAGTCCCTCAAGCTTGAATAAAAATAAAAAAATAAAAATAATAAAAAAAATAAATTTTTGGTCCTTGGATTATTTTCACTTGACAACATTGGTCCCTTGAATCAACTTTGAAAAATGTGGCAGAATTAGTCCTTGGAATTGTAAGTTTACACTTATGGTCTTTATGCTATCTCCTAAACTAAACCCATTTATCCTATAACAACACAAACCGGATCTAATTATACCCTTAGCCCAACAAAAGCCCATCCCAAACCACCTAAACTAAAACCGTCCAGTCCACCCACTACCCAAAACCCGACCCATCCACCATTAGTTAAATACCCGGTTCCCCAGTCAAACCCCCAAATTGAGTTAAGTCAAAATCCCTATCCCTAATACTCACCCGCTACTCTCTCTTCTTCCCCAAAGCAGATAACCGCCAAATCCATCCTCGTTTCCCAATCTTGTCCCCTCTTCTCTTCCCAATACCTCTCACATCACCATCATCTCCACCTCAGCTTGTACGATACTCACGGGTATCCCCTCCACCTCAGCAATCCGAGGGGAGAGAACGAATCAACGGCCAAGATTATAGGATGTGAAGATCTAGGTGATCCTATGGTGTCAAGAAAAAGAAGAAGAAAAAGATTTAGATTAATTTTTATTTTTTTCTTTCTTTTTTTTATAAATAGTCGGTTAGTTTTGTTTTTAAAACTAGGTTTTATTTAGCTTTTCTCTCGGTACGTTTTTTTAGTATAATTTATTTTTTTATTGTAGTTTTAATTTATTTTAGGAAATCGTAGGATTTAATTTTAGCTTTTTAATTTAAGGTTTGTAATTTTTAAATTTATGCAGTTGTAATTTATTTTAATTTTAATATAAGTTCGTTTCTTTAATTTGCTGCTACTTAGTTTTTATGTGGTTGCTTTTTGATTAGAATTTGAATACTGAGTTAGTTGGAATTAGGTCCTGAGGAGGTGAAAAGTTTAACGAATTTTATCAGCAGTCTTTGTAGGATTGTTAGCTTGATTTTTGCTTTCCATTCGCTTATTAGTCAGGTTGAGTTTTGATTCGTTAAAGTTATAATAGCTTATTGTAATCAGTAGTTGTTAAAATGCTTAAAGTCATTTGGTGAAAAAGTTTTATTTTGAATCAGTTGTAATGCTTGTAATACACATTAGGCATAGGTTTTTAGTTGTTTGTTGAATTATTTGTTTCTCTTAGCCTAATTGATATGCGTAGCGAGTAGCTTATTAGTATGTTTAATTAGAAAAATGTAATTCGTTTTCGTAAAATTTTCTTTTGTCGATTAGAATGTAGGAAATTTAATTTGGAATTCGTAGGTTTAGTTTTTCATCGTTTTCACGTTTACGTTTTAAGCATTTCCCGTTTAGTTACGTTTTCAGTTTTCGTTTACGTCTTTAATTTCGTGCACTTTAGATTATCGATTTCCTTAGATGCTTAGTCGTTTTTAATTTATGTTTACTTATTTTAGCGTAAAAAAATCCAAACTCTCATCTTTATTTAACCATTCAAAACACGTATTCACAAACCGAGATCACAAACTCCATTCAGCCTTCGTTGGGGATAACGACCCGGGAATACAACTTCCGCTGTATTCTTTGGAAATAAATAACGACTTGATTTTAACCGATTAGTCAACCATGAATGATGTTCGCTGCTCACTTAGTTTTAAAATGATTTATAAGCACCAAAACATTACAACCATCTAAAATATTAATCATTTGAGATATAATTTATGGGATAATTCCGAAAAGGGACCGGTCACGCCAGTGCATATCACCATTTGTCTACATTTCTTTCAAAAGTCTAAATGAGACCAGAGACGACTCTTGTTTTGGGCAACTCTTGTATATTTTTGACACGTGTCCTTAAGTCAAATTGAAATGACTAAAATACTCCTACGTACCTAACCTTATAACAAAATCAAGATTTCGATTACAAACCCATAATCCGGTGACACCATCACCAAATAAAATTAAAAACCTAGACAATACTGACTTTGCCACAAATTCCGGTAACACAATATAACCGGTAACACCTCACTTTGCCACAATATAACCTAGACATTAAAAACCCGGACACAATATAACCGGTACACCTCACTTTACCACGGTTCAAGTGACACATCACCAAATATAACCGGTAACACCTCACTTTGCCACACATTATTGACTAATAATACATTTAATTAATAAATAATCAGGATTCCGAAAATTAAAAGCCACTTTCAACTTCTTTGCGGCTAATGAGGTTATCAACTTAGACTATGTGTAGTGGTGCGTAAGAAAAGGTAGGGGGTTGTTTGACATGTGGCATGTGGGGCTTTGTTGAAAAAGTGATGTAATGGTGAGTGGGGGATTTTTTTAGTACCAAACGGTCATTTAATGAGGGGTGGGGCTTCTCATCATCTCATGAACCAAAAAAAAAAGGGGAGGAAGAAAGCTTGCTTCTAATTTCTAAATAAGCACATAATCTTAATCAAATGATCTTAGAGAACCACCTCCCAAGCAAAGATTATGCTCATAAGCCAAAGACATCAACTTATGTACTTTAGAAATAAAAAACAGCCTAGAAGATGACAAATTAAGCTAATCCAAGCACCCCCTTATCACGAAAACACAAAAATAATAACCTAAAAAAACTCAAAAGTGTAAAAGAAATAAAAATAAATAAAAAAACCTATAAAATGTAGCCACCAATAGACACAAATAGCTAGCAAAACAAAGCATATTGCCTAAAAAGTGACACAACTTTTATATAAGAAAATAAATTATTAAAACCAGAAAACTAATATAACCGGTTTTATTAAAATAATCAAGATTCCGATGACAAACCCATATTCCTTTCTCACACCTCACCATCACACAACAACTACAACAAACACAATCCTCAACTGTCTCATTACATCCTTTCGAACAACAACCTTGTACAGTAAAATTAAAAAGAAAAACAAGCAAAGGATCTCTGATTTGTTCAACCTTTTTACAGATCTTTATAGATCGGAATTTGAACTCAACCCATCATAGATTTTGAAACGAATTACAAAACAAGTAACTACCTGAGACCTTTTTCAAAATCTTGAAACCTGCTTCGCAACATGAATCTAAGAACTGAGTGTGTTTCTATTTGTGTGTTACGCGTTTTTTTTAAGAAGAAAGAAGATTATAAGCGGGTGTTTGTAGTTCGGTTTTCATAAGCAAAAAAAAAAAAAGGTTTGGTATTGAAAAGAATCAAGAATAAAATAGAGGATGAAGATGAAATGAGTGTCTTCTTATTTTGTGAATGTTATTTGGTACAGAGGGGTATTTTAGTCATTTTAATTTAACTAATTGGACACGTGTCAATATTTGATTGGATTGTATAAAAAATGGGACAAATGGTGATATGCAATAGCGCGACCGTCCCTTTTCATACTTTTCCCATAATTTATTCGTTTATTTATCCATCAAACACCTGTTAAAATAACATGCATCATCTGGAATCATTATTTTCTCATTTGTATCTTTTAAGTATCATAAAGTTATCAAGTGAAAGGTATGTACAAGCAAAGTTGGCCACAAAAGCCATCAATTTGAGGACTTTGGTGGGCTTCCTTGCATGGGGGGATCTCATTCTTCACATTTTCATGTATTTGATTACACGTATACATATATTATGCATAATCCAATTGGAAATTGATTTGTATTTTATCCTCAAGTTGTCACTACAACATGTCATTTCTTGATAATACTAATAAGCTAGTATCATTTTGGATAAATACAATAAGGAAAATTTACATTAAGCAAACTATATCCTTGTGAGCCCGTTGATTAATATCCTTTTGTTCCTTCATTTTTCTTCCTTAATTTGGGAAACTAACATCGTCGAAATCGTCCAAGGATAGAAAGACTTCATCCAAACACGAAAGCTCTATTCCGTCATCATCATCATCACCATCATCGTCGTTGTCACATCTATGCTCGAACACTCGACATATTACCCACTTGCTAAAATCCTAGATATGGTAAATTGGAACATTAAGAATATAGTAAGAGATGAACATACAATATGGTTTTTATCAAATACATATAATTACTCCCTCCGTCTCAATTTATTTGTCAGGAGAGAGAAAACACAAAGTTTAATAAAAGTGGGACCACTTTAATTTTCAACCACTAAAATGAAATATTCCTCCACTAGATTCTCTAGTTTTTACTAAATAAGGAAAGTGGACAATTAATTTGAGACATCCATAAAAGGAAATATGAACATACAATATTGTACGGAGGGAGTACATATAATTACACACACTTGCAGCTCCTAAGAAATGTCACTTGAAATGTCGTACATGCATGGTAAAAACGTGCAGATATAAAGTTAAAAAAGTAAACATCCATATCATCAACTAATTAATTATCATCCCGTTCAGTTTCTTTTTACCCAAAAACTGGAACTAGATATCTACAAAGGCACCCTTTGAATCTTAATATGGAAAATTTGTAAGCAAAGAACGAATTCCTTTTAACTACCACTCCCATCGATCATAAATTAAACTCAATTGATCGATGTAATGTCAATTTGATTGCTAGTCGATGTAAAATAGCAAGCTTTAGGTGGACTGACTATATTATCGACCCACGTAACTCTATCTCATTAGTCATTAGTGTTATAGCTAGTGTGTCGGTTTGGTTTTAGTATGTACTTCTAGCTTATCGCTTAATGTAATGATATATTCGCAGTTAAAAAATAAGCTATTTACAAAACACAATAATTATACAATCTTTTTAAACATGCAATTATAGGCGCAACCATTCAAAATGTGAGGATAACTAGTTAAAAAAAACTGCCATGACTTACAGTTTTAGAGTGGCCTTTTCCTTTGGATCTACCGCTACTACTAGATGAACTACTACCATCAGAAAGCCTAAATTCCTGCATTATCCAATTTGTTTTATCACCTTCAGGAGCTTCACCAATATGAAACACATAATATTTCTTCACACCAACTCGTTTGCTACTGCTTGAACTTATAATTTCTTCATCACATCCCAATGATTTCCAATACCCGTTGGTCGTTATTCTATTTTGCGTCCTCCTACTGTAATAATACCACTTTTTGCCTTCCGCCAATGCTTTACCTACAAGCCAAGCAAAACCATGCACATATAAATATGTTTATTCACTTTGGTTATATTCATATATAAACTCCATGTTAATAAATAATAAACTCTTGAGTACAAGTAGGCCACATTTGGCCTACTCGTATCAACAGTACCCCACCAACCAAGAGGTTGTGGGCAGGAGCTAATATGCATTAGAAAAGATTGTTAATTATTATGGATAATAAAAACAAAGTAACGTAAATCTGAAAGTACCATCCAAGTCCCATGGATCAAAAGTATATAGATCAAGATCAGGGATGGTATCAGGGTGGTACGGCAAGAGAGAGGCCTTGCGTTGTAGAAAATGAACTACGAGTTCTTCGTCCGTAGGGCAGAAACGAAAACCAGGTGGAAGATTGACATTGTTGTTATCAGCCATTTTAAGAAAGATAGGGAAAGATAAGCTAGTGGATCAGTTGACGTATGTATTGTTTAAGAATCAACAAGAATAGGATTAAGGAGTTGAAGTTGTGTATCATGTGGGGTTGGAAAATGGAGTAATGGAAGATTTTGGATGTGGGCATTATATATATACATGTGTTAGAGAGAGAGAGAGAGAGAGAGAGAGAGACTGACGTGAGATAGAAGTATTGTGGAGTTACTACGTATTATTTTAAGGTTTGTTATTTGTTTTATGCGGCTTTGTACTTGCAGTGTTAGAACGGAATGTTTGGATACTAAACAAGTAACAGCATCCGTTAGACACACATACATATATTTAAAGATTGCTTAAAATGAAACTAGAAAAGAACATGCACTAATATTTTATGGCTAGTTTCTAAAGTGATTTATAATATGATCCACTTTTTTAAACGTTTGGTAATTATCAATAACTTAAGCTAGTATACAAAACATTAAAATGAGATTAGTAGGTGTAACACATTCAATTCACAAGCTTAATAACTAGGATTTATGTTCATCGTGTGATGATTATCTTAGATCGGTCATCGGTGTATCACAGTTTTGTTGATTGTAACATGGTAGAACCAATTTGTGGGACGATTTATAGTTTGTGGAGTTGGATCAATTCTAATCTGCCTTGTTTTTAGGATGAACGGAATTAGAATTTATTGGCATTGATTTGGCTCAGAGAAAGATAAATAATGCTGTGATTCACATCTCTTGTAGAGACCAAGAAACACGACTTGGAGGTGGGAGAAACACAATAAACACGAACTAAAGATTAAACATGATATTCGGTTTATTAACTGTCGAGGTGTGTATGTTTTTCTAGAGAGAAGCTAGAGAAAACACACACACCTCTTTTGTATTTATGAATCTCCAACCCTCCTAGTGTTGACATAGGAGGGTATTTATTACAAGAATACAAAGATAATTTAGCTAACATGACTAAACTAGTCCTTGTACAAAGAAAGAAGTGCAATTCCAACATATGACAAAACTTTAAGTCTAACAATCTCTCCCCAAAGTGAAGTCATATGGGAATTGCTTACAGTGTTCCCTACAAGTAAAATATAAACCATAAGCACAAAGAATAGTCTTCAAACGTCATTACTTCGTTCAGTTTGCAGAATCTTCTCAGCTTTCATTTCTTTACTTGCAGACGAACCATGTGAGCAAATCTAATTAGGGTTTAATACAGCGTGCCCTGAGTGCTCTCCCCTAATTAGTGCTCTCCCCCAAACTGACAACCTTTCTGATGATTGCCCTGAATCTGAAGAAGTCTTTTGATAATTAAATGCATTCCGTCTTTAGTCTTCTAACATGCAGCGGAAAATGTAGAACAGACTGTAGACTCGACCTTCTTCAAGATTATCCATTTGGGGGAACAGGGTATCAACATCTTCATCTCACCAAATGCATCCCAGTTATCTTTCATATGAAAAGTCAGCCCATAACGTACACATGAAATGATAACACCAAAGTAACAAGTTGAACCACTGATCATCTTGATTTTGTTGCCTGAAATTGTTGAAGGTGGAAAAGGTAGAAGTACGTAGAATAAGATGAGTAGAGGATAAGACATAGAATCAACCAATCTCCGACACAATTCTGTATGTGAATCTTTAGTTCGTGTTTATTGTGTTTCTCCCACCTCCTGTATGTGAATCTATCCCTCTACAATTGGTATCAGAGCTAACCGGGTGGCCATTCGTGGTGTTTTCAAGGTGATTAAGGTGATTTATGTTGTGATTTATCTCGGTTTTTCTTTATCTTCTTCAACAGCCGAGTATATGCTATATTTGGGTTCGATTTGTGTTTCATAAAAAACCCACTGCTGCGTTTTTTTGATCTTCAAAAACGTGGTTGTTTGTGTTTTTGTTGAAACCAATATATTTGTGTTCGAATTTGTGCTTAAAAGAACTCAAGAGTTGCGTTTTTATCATTAAAAACGTGAACTTTTGTGAACTTTATGGATTCATACGCAAGAACAAGGCAGAAAATGGGTGTGTTCTAAGTGTTTTGATCGAAATAATTCAAAAAGATTATGTAAAAGTTGTTTTTGGATATTATTGATAATGTTTGAATTATTTGAGTTGGTGAAAGTCAGTACTAGTTGGGAAAGTTGTCAGGAAATATCTTGCAAGATAAGGTTGCAAGTGGGAAAGTAGAGATAAAGTCAAAGAAGTTGGTAACTGTACGAATTATCGCAATTCAGAAACTTCAGCGAATTATCGCAATTGGCAACTCAGACAACTATCGCAATTGGCAATTCCAACTCAGATCTTATCGCAATTGAGCTGCACAAGTTTATCGCATTTGATCTTGTCGCGTTTGGATTTTATCGCATTTGGCGACTTATCGCATTTGGCGACCTATCGCAGTTGACCATCGCAGTTCAGCTTATCGCATTTCAGGTCTGAACAGACTTATCGCATTTCAGTCAATTCAAGTCTGTCCGAGATATTTTTGGCAACTGCGATATCGGACAAATCACCAACTGCGATATCGGACAGAACTACCCTATCGCAATTCAAAAAAAAAAAAAAAAAAAAAAAAAAAAAAAAAAAAAAAAAAAAAAAAAAAGAGTTTTTTTGGCGGGAAAACTTGAGTAAAATTTAATTTTCACAGGAGACTTTACGGTCCATTTTTACGCGAGATTCAAATTCTGGTACAAGAGTGAAAATTTTGGCCCAAAATTCAAATTTTTTGGCCAAAATTCGAATTTTTCGGGGAATTTTCGACGTAAAAATTTCTTAAACTCAAAATTTTCCGGCATCATTAGAATTGCATTTTATGGCATTTTTCACAACAACATCACAAATGATATTATCGGACTGCACCTTCAACATCACCACGTATAGCCAAAAAGATCCTGATCAAGATTCACAATCAAATGACAATGGTTAAATTATTAGCTGTGACTACGGGATGATTCGTTATTATTTATTTGGGTTTGAAGTAAGGTTTTACGGACGCGTGTACTTATTTCATCTTCTTTCTTTCTACCCTACCGCGAAGATGACTTGTTTGGGCATATATTAATGGTGACGGAGACTTGGATATCTAGTTACTTTTGTGATTCTCTCTCTATTCTCACAAAGTAGCTATCACTTTAAGGAGTTACGTTGTAGTGCTCAGTGTCTCACGTAGTTGAGGATATCTCAAGAGGTTTTGTACTAATACTTCTGTTAAGGGTATAGGGTACGCCGTTCTTAGTCACAAGGATAGTACAAGCTTAAGTCACAAATCTGGGCGATGTTACCTCATTCTCAAGTTCATCATATTGGGTTATCATCACATGTGGTTACTACATGAAGCCGTTGTTTTTTATTCAGGAGGTTATATTGGGTTCATCGACATCTTCTCACAGACTGACTGGGTTTAATGATAAAGTGCTTCCAGTTAATACTTCACGTACACAACATTATGCTGATTCCGATAAATCGTAACCAGCAGGGGAGAGAAATGTGTACATCGAGGTCTCTCAACAAGTTCACATGATCGGGCTTAATGATTTATGAAATGATTTAAGAAAGAATACAAAGATAATTTAGCTAACATGACTAAACTAGTCCTTGTACAAAGAAAGAAGTGCAATTCCAACATATGACAAAACTTTAATGCTGTCTAAATAATGCTGTGATTCACATCTCTTCTAGCCTGAAAAATCTCGAGGGATCGTAATGAGCATGTCTTTAAGAATAACTCATTTTACTCTACAAGGAGATTTGTGAAATTAAAATTATCCCTGATTTTCAGATGTAGAATAGTGGTCACACCCGGAATTCAATCTATAGGCAAATTGGGTTTCTAATTACCCTGACTATTTCTTCAAATGCTGTAAGTTAGTGCTAATTAGTTTTTGGCTTGATGGTGTCTACTTTGCCTATAGCATCTTATTACTTTGTAGCTGCATTTGTACCTTCGTTTGCTAGCTCGTTGCTAGAAGTGGTTCAATAAAATTCGCGGTTCCAAAAATTTGGGGGATAATTAATGGTAAAAGCTCCTATCATAATATCTCTGTGTCGAAGCATAAGAAGTTTCATTCACTAGTAAATATCAATTTAATTAAAGATTGAGACTATTACATGTACGTACCTCATTCATCAAATGTTGTATATATAGATTCATCGTTCTCTAGGAAAATATGTTGTATATATAGATTCATCGTTCTTTAGAAAATAGTGTTTACGGTAATGTAGGTCATCGTTATATCAAGATTGAGTTGTTCCAGCTCGGATGAGGTAAAAGAAGGTGCTAAGGTTATAATTTGTGTAAGCAGTAATATAATGTTCAGAAGTCAGAACCATTTTGACTGCATCATTCGCTTCATATTACCTGTACTGCATTCATCAAGAGTTGTACATCTATTATACCACCCATATACGGAGTAACAATTTTAGAATGCATCATCATCATCATATACATCATGCTTATATCATCCATAAGTTGTGGATGGTGATTCAGATGACCATATGATATGGGTAGGTGGGGGGATATCCATAGTCTTGTGCATCTTGTAATCTTGCCAACTTATGTGACCCACAACTTGGGAGTGCCCATAAAAACCATAATTACCATGATCAAACAATCTACAAGTAAATGGCTTCCTTTTCTTTTGGTTGCCTTTTTTTAATTGTTTTATCTTCCAAAACATGCATCCATAGTTACTTAATTTTCAATGTTGCTACAATGATCACAACTATATGTCTATAAGCATGTAAACGTTATTTATGTACGACATTTGTAAGTACACGGTAATAAGTATGTGCGCACGTAAACAGACACATTTTCTTTGGGCTAAGAATACGAATACGAATGAACGGCTAGCAAGAAGCGAGCAAAGAAATTGCATCAAAAAGTTATATGTACTTTTGGATATGAGACCCAATGAAACAAATCTAGAGAGGACTTCAATTCCTACATCTATTTGTGATTTATAAAAACAATATGAAAATTAAATTGTCTAAGGAGTTATTCATAAAGAAACAAGCACATGTTAAGTTTAAGCTCAGTGAGTTCTCATATGAATCAAAGTATCAAACGATTATACCATTTTCAGGAGCGTCATCAACGCTTTGAATTAACCTTTGTTTTTTCAAGTAATAAAGGCCTTACATAACCAAGTCAATTAACGTTGAATTATAACTAGGGGTGTAAAATGTGGGGCCAATTTAGTGCCCAATAATCTTCGATTAGGATTTGAACATAAAATATCCTAAATATAAATTAGTCTCTGAATTAAAAACATTCAAGGAATCATCTTCAGAGTTCTTTGGAGACTAAAGAAAGTCTCACCTGAGACAGAACTCGGTAAGTGAAGTATGAACTTGAAAGAAGATGATAAAGTCAGTAAATGATAACAATAACTCACTGACTCCCCTTGATCTCCTCAACAGTCAAAGGAATTCTGAACTTAAAGAAATATATAAGTACCTGAAAGATTAGGGGGGAACTTTTTTGAAAAGATAAGTGAAAGATACTTATAAAAAAAGTCAAATAAGTACAAGAGTTGGTAAAAAAATGAAAAGCAATTGTTAGCACTCTTCCCTACAGTTGGATTTGACACATTCTAATTGTGGACGCATAGCCTTGACTGGGCCAGGAATGGGTCAGGCCCGGCGGACAGCGGCCCACTCTACGCCTAAACCCTAATCCATGCCCTATAAATATATGGCTGGGATCCCCTTCTTCAGGGAGATAATAACAGAACAGAACAGGTTATTCTAAACCTAACTCTTGTAGGCTATATCGCATCGATACTAACTTGACCGTCGGAGGTGGATCCCGGGGCTACGGCCTCGGGTCCACTCCTAACGGGTTCTCTTTGTTGAACAGGTCTATTCAGGGCTCGAATCCAGCCCGCGCCAGATTATGTATCAACAAGTTGGCGCAATCCGTGGGACCCGACAAGTTTCGTGCTCTCACATCATCGGAAAGCAACCATCAAGTTCAAAAGCCGGTATTTTGATCTTTTTAAATTGGTAATAAGATACTACCAATGTTTTCTAAAATTTAAAAAGATATCCCAATATTTTTTGTGCATGTCTTTTAAATCGGTAAGATATGTTATCTTTTAAATATTCAGAAGATTTTATGTAAATCTTTTAACTTGGTAAACACGATTTTATCTATAGTCGCACTAAGTCCGCACGATCGGACTTACTTTATCTTTGAGCAGCGAATTAATTCGCGCACATAATGTTTCTACGGTTGGTATGCTTGTTCGCGCTTGTTTGCACGTTTGAACGCATTCACGATAAATCTACCCGCGTTAGGCTGTGCGTTCGGACATCTTCGCAGATTAGCTAGTCAATCGCCATGAGCGCACTGGACAAAAGCGGGAACAGTACAGGCACCACGATGCTAGTCAATCGCTATGAGCGCACTGGACAAAAGTCGTGGTCATGTTATGTTCATCTGCAATCATCCACAAACGTTCGAGTCTATGCGGTCACGATACATCCATCTGCGTCTGTGCGTGCGATTGCAACTATTAGTCGCGGTCACAGTGTGTCCATCTGGGTTATTGTTTTTTTTTATTATTATGTAGTTTGTAAAACCTCACGATAGGTGTAATTCGCACTGCTACTTCTCTTATGTGTTAATTTCACATGCTATGTGCTATATATTGCTTCACGCTAATCTTTTACTTCATTAGGTTTTATATGTTGCGATTCGCGGCATATACTTTTAATATTTGCATTAAGTGTTTTTCAGGATTTGAATAACTAAGTTTAATGCTCCTACACGAGTAGCACCATCAAACTTGGGGGGCTACCAGGGTATATAATACCACTGTTTTCGTACGCATCGCGCATGTATATTTGGAAGCATATCGTACGAAAGAGGTATTGCAAGCCCGGTACAAAGACGGATTTGGATATTCGCACCATCTTGCCGCAGGGGAGACGTCCTCTGTCGGTTGTAAAGACGGATGTAATGTTCGCACCTCCTTGTCGCGCACAACGCGCACCTCTGCCACAGAAGCACGTCTTCTGTCGCACCATGCTGCATCGCTACTGGTACAAAAGGTACGCCCTTACCCAGGATGCGGCATACGGGATCCACCTTCACCATTGTAAGACTCTCACAATCGCAATGTCAGTGTTACCCAACTATAGAACTACGTGTTCTTCTTACGGGGTCTTTACTGTCACACTATGGCGGGAAACCTAGCATATGCGCATCCCTCCCCGTCATGTAAGAACAGGTGTTACTCAGGATGGAACATGGTCACCACGGACGCGCCTACAAGGTCGCGGATTTGGATATAGTCTAATGGGCTAAACAGGACTGCGCCATGGACCTAGTGCGCACTGTCGCATTTGGGCTGCGCGGTATGGTCCGTCCTATGTACACACCTGAGTTGCGCACACATGGGCCTACGAGGCCATGAACAAGAACTTAAGTCTAGCATAACATAGCCATGCACTATGTCACACTAGACTTGGGGGGCTTGTGGACGCATAGCCTGAACTGGGCCAGGAATGGGCCAGGCCCGGCAGACAACGGCCCACTCTACGCCTAAACCCTAATCCATGCCCTATAAATATATGGCTGGGATCCCCTTCTTCAAGGAGATAATAACAGAACAGAACAGGTTACTCTATACCTAACTCTTGTAGGCTATATCGCATCGATACTAACTTGACCGTCAGGGGTGGATCCCGGGGCTACGGCCTCGGGTCCACTCCTAACAGGTTCTCTTTGTTGAATAGGTCTACTCAGGGCTCGAATCCAGCCCGTGCCAGATTATGTATCAAGAATAATGAAAACATTTAATGCAGTAAAACAATAGTGTACTTTACTAGTTAGATGTTTGACACATCGCTATTAACCCATGAGTATCCACCTCAAACTTTTCCTATATAAGAGAATATTGTAAAGGAGTAAAGGCTATCTCGTACAATTAATGTGATACACATTTACGAGAGCAATTACTCCTCCTAAGAACTAAGTCCTTAAGTACTATCAGAGTTTTAGCATGGTTCTTACTTAAACGCATACTTTAGGTATTGTTTAAGTTAGTGAGGAGATCACCATACATTGTCATTCAACTTTGATTGTTATTCCACAAACAATCATAGTAAACTCTTTGATTCATTTCTAATAAGAATTTAGACGTTAGAAAAACTCTTATATAATTTCTTTCTTACTTGTTATCTTGTTTAAACGTTTTTATACTTCACTTTTATGGAAGTTGGTTAGTTAACTTAGTTATATCTTTGTAACCAACTAAAAGGGTACAACAAGTGGTATCAGAGCGATTTGATTTCTAAAGATTTTTTCATTAAACCATTCAAAAGTTTTTAAAATCAAGATCTTACCATGTCTAGTGAAGTACCACAACTAGTTGATCCAAAGGGAGATAGTTATGTTTCTAATGCCCTAAACTAGAAGTTGCCAAATTTACAAAATGGAAAAAGAGAATGCTTTGTTATCTTGTTGGAATGAAACCTTATCTAATTAAATGTTTTGAGGAATGTCCATAAGTTCCATTAACAACAACAGGTCTTTTAAAACCTAAAACCCAATGGTTAAATGATGTGAGGAGGGTGGTCAATCAGGATCAATGTCTTACAAATATGATCATATCATGTCTACCAGATAATGGGATGTAACCAGTCATTGGATGCATGTAACTAGTCATTGGATGTCTGATTGCTAAACAAGTGTGGATTGACTTCATTTTTAACTTTGGAGGTCCCTCTAAGGTCAAGGAAAATAGAGTTATGGACATGAAGTTGCCTATAATACGTTCAAATCAACTGATGATGAAAAAGTATCTTAGTCCTTAATTGGATACAAAGTTCTCATGAATGAACTTAAAAATGATGGTGTCAATCTCTCAATCATGAAATAAATGTTAGTTTTGTGAACAGTCTTCCAAACAGGTGGCTATACTTTAATCAATGTCTCAGAAGCTCCAATCATGGCAGAGATCTTGATCTAGCCACCGTGCAAAATACAATTATGAAGAGAGCCTTATATCCAAAATTTATGCATCTGAAAACAAGAAAGCCCTGTCCACTCACCCATATCAATTGCATTTATTTCTAACTATGTTGTTCAGGACTTTCAAGATGATCCAAATAATGAAGAGGATGTAACAAACAGTCAGGAGTACTTGAATGATCGTAATGAAGAATTTCATGAAAGAACTTTACTAGATATTCCAAGAAATTCTTTGAAAAGAACTCATCCAGGTTTACTAGACTAAAGGTTATTGAAAAGAAATGCTACAAATGTGGTAGACTTGGTCACTACATGAAACATTCCATGTAAAAAACATTTTTACCCTCATATCCATCCTCAAACAACACTAGATTCCAGCCCAAACAAATCACCTCAAATCTAACCCATTTCAAACAATCTTTCTGAACCCAAGGTTGAGACAGAATATAAAGTTGAATACAAGAAGGCCAAAGCCAAACTTGCCCTCTTAACTACTGGTAGCTTTAACTTTCAACCCTTACCCTTATCTCACTCCAAAAACAAATGACTTGTTGCTGAAACTTATGACTAGGATGAATAGGAAATCATCCTATGCTGATGAGATAATGGTAACTGTCAAGGTACTGATGGCGTTGGCATATGGTGAAAAGGTGGTTGTTAGGAAGGAGCATGCAAGAAATGGTGAATAGATTGACATTCAAATCAAAAAGGTACACGCTCTCTTATCAATGAATGGTAATGAAGATAGACAAACCTTCTTTGATTATATTTGTTTAGACCTTAGGTTTGTGGATGAGCAAAGGCTCAACCTACTTTCAAAATAGGAATCTTGCTTTAGAAATGAATACTTGTAGAGATGAGCTAAGATACATTCCAACATGAAGCTTTTAATTCATAACAATATTTATCGGTATAACTAGGAACACATTCGGGCAAGTATACCCTTATCTTGTGTAGTTAGGTGGTTCGGTAATTCGAGGTTGTTTGCAATGAATTGAGTGTTTTCAAGATGATTGCACCTTTTTACAGAATTATGGTAGAAAATTCGTTGCCTTTTGGGATCGGTAGATGAGAGAAATCAGTCATTATGGTGTAAGGGAAATTTTTATGTATGGAAACCTAACCAAGGGTTGTTATTTATAGGTGTACATGCCCTTGGCCACCAACCAAACTTCTTTGGCTCCAAAGAACTTAAATGTAATAGATAATAGGCATATTAAAAACTACATTAATTCAACTTGGGGAGCACATCAGGATTTTGCCGCATCGACTAAAGAGGGCAGTCGCGGGCTAAATTTTATTGCGGCTAAACCTTTAGCCGCCCTCGGTTAATACGAAATTTTGACAAAAAGGGGTCAGAATCAACGTGTTATATCTTCTCTTTCACTGGCCTTTGGAATCAACTCAATCAGAGTTCGTGTGCTCAAGTTACGGCCAAAACAGTGGAGGTGTTTCGGAAACAACGAGACATTGAATATTTCTTTTTTATAGGTTATTTTCTTTACTTTTTCCTCGTTTTCTGTCACGTGAGCTTCCATGAACCTAAAATATCAAAGTTACTTAATTAAGTATCGTAAGATCATAAAATAACAAAATTATAAGCATAAAATGGGTGATAACGTGCCTAAAAATATGTACAATTTCAGCGTTATCAAGCTATTAGAAAGCTAAGATAACTTCTCTTACTTTTCAGCATGAAAACACTCAGATCCTTACAGAAAATCAGGCCCTTAGAAAGGAACATAGTGAAGTTAAGTCTGTTACTCAGTCGTGGTTCAATAGTTCATATAAGCTAAGCTAGTGCCTTAGTTAGCAAATCCCTCATCAAAAACTAAAAATGCTAGGAGCTGATCAATTCTCTGAAGGTTAATCTAACATCGAACCTAAGAAACTAGTCTTTGTAAGATCATCTATTGGATATGATACTGAACAGTCAAAAGACTGGGTTGATAGATTTGACCCTGCCAAAAGGCCTAAATGGAAACGCATGAAGAATTCTATACCTTGAACATGCCCAACCAAAATCTGATGTCAATGAAAGCTCAAAACTTTCACTAATTGACATTGAATCTGGCTCAGTGGATGAATTATGTGGAAAACTAGAAGGGGGGTTTAATAGTTTTACCGGTTTTTAATATGTTTTCTTAAAACTTTACTTTTGAAAAACTTTGTTTCGAATCTTTTGTGTAATCAATCAACACCAATATGAACACTAGACTACACTATCTAATATAAACAATAAATGTAAAGAGAAGAGATGAAAAGATCAAACCGGGAAAAAGAGATTTATAGTGGTTCGGTTACGAAGCTCTTCTTCGCCCTACTCCACTCCCCGAGTACCACACTCGAGAGATTCAAGCACTATGTCAATAAACCTCCCTTCAGGCAGAGAAAGCTGTACAACGTCGCTTATTGTATTTTCTGACACTAAGCTAAATGTCGAGTGCTAATCTTAGCTAGCACCAATCTACCATGATCCACTTGATCCTTTCTACTTCACATAATCAACACCCTTGACTCGATCTACCCGATCTACCCTTGATCCATTTGATCAATACACTAGCCCACAAGCTACAAGAGATCTCCAAGATCTCGACAATATCATAATGATCAACCCTCACTTGACTCAATCTACCCTATCTATACTTGATCAACTTGATCAACACACTAGCTCACAAGGTACAAGTGATATTCAATATCTCTATAAGATCACAATGATCTTCTCACAAACTCTCAAAAGAAAAATGAACTTGATGTATACAAAGATACAACAAGTATGTAACAAGTGTTACAAGTGCTCTAACTACAACTACAACACTTTGTATCTTCTTGGATACCTTGTGTTCTTCTCTTGCACTAGAAGAGGAATGAAGAGGATCACTTGGTTGGATGATTGGATCACTCTTTAAACAAAAGAAAACTAAACTAAATGATCTAGAAGAGAAAATGTGATAAGAGTATTGAACTCAGAAAGTTGTGTGTGAAAAAGGATGCCCAAAAACTGTGAAGAGGGCTGGTATTTATAGGCAGAAAAAATCTAGCCGTTACAGGTACACGGTACCACTAAATTACCCTCGGTACCACTAAATTTAGTGGTACCGTGGTACCGTGCCAGACAAAAATGCTCATCTTTTTGTCTTTAGTGGTGAAAACTTATTTGGGGAAGTTTGGAGCTGATTTTGGGGGGAAAATAGCTGTTATGTTATTTGAACATATTTTTCCAATAAAACATTTCTTAATTATTCAAAAATAACTTGTAAAGTATATTTTTGAAAAAAATGTTTTGTCACATTAAAAATGTGAAGTTTTAAACACAAATTCATTTCTTTGATCATTTGCCAAGTTGTAAATTTGTTTGTGCATACTTAGAGTGATTTGCGTAGAAATGGGATCTTTCGAGTAAAAACTTGTTTACGTTAATTTTAACGTAACGTGTTTTCACATTTTGTTCTCCTCAAAACGTGAAGTTATCGAAAGATATAAATAACATTTTTAGAACATTATTTGCATCAACAATCTCCCCATTTTTGATGATGACAAAACCTAAACTCATTTTAAGTTAAAATTAATTTTAACAATTTTTTAATGAGTTTATATCCCATTTCTCCCCCTTTTTGTCAAAGCAAAAAGGTTGCTAATGCTCCCCCTTGATGTATACTCCGCCCTCGTTTGGAAGACATCAAGGAATCGAGCAATGATTCTTGCTACAAAACAAAGTTAGATAACAAATATACAATATCTAACATGTAGCAATCACGACAAATATGCAACCACAAACAAAAGAATTGGCTAAGTAGCCAAGCATCAAAATATAAAACAACCACATAAAAAGCCCATTCATTCATAAGAATAAATGTCATACATAGGTATGACTACATCACACATAAAGAAAAACAACAAGAAGCATAAATCCTTAATGAATAGAGGCAAACTTCATTTCCAAAAGGGGTCCTAAAGGTTTATTGTTGGAAACTAAACATGAACATGTTTAGTTATGTGGGCTAGAAGGAGGTTGAGATGGTGACATAATTGGGGGTGGTGGTGGTGTCAAGAGATGCTCCACATTGGAAAACATGAAATGTATCTCATCTCTCAAGGAGAAGATGAGGTTACGGTTGTGGAGGCAACATAGGTAATTAACACTATGGAGATCAAAGGGGTGAGGTTGGATTGGTTATCCCATGATTGGGGAAGGAGGTGGTGGTGAGTTAGTTGGTGATGGGGTTGGCATGGCATAATCCAATGGAGTGATGGGTGAGAGTGTCTAGTCCATGGATGATGGCATGGTGTTGAGAGAGGGAGATGATGAAGATGTGGTTCTAGTGGAAGATGTTTTGGAAGGAGCATTAGGTGGAGATGGTGAGTGAGGAGTGGCTTGGGAAGGTGGTGTTGTGACTTCATCATCTTTTGTTAGATCAACAAAGAGATGTTTGGATGGTGGTCTTACGGTTATCCTAGGTTTCTTGGAAATGTGGTTTGTTGATCCTTGTGTGGAAGACATGGTGGTTGAGTTGTACGAGGTTTAAGATGAGATGCAAGATAAGTTTGCAATGGTGAGGCCTTATATAGGCAAGAGTTGGGGGATTTGAATTAAAGGTGATGGTAGTGTCCTATGGTGTAGTAAGGGAATCTTGAGGTGTATGTGAGTTTGCAAAATTTGCAGGTTTGAGGTTAGGGATGCAGGTTTCTAGAGGAAACAGTGAAAATTCGTCAAACAAGGCCACGGTACCACTAAATACCACACGGTACCGTTAAATTTAACGGTACCGTGGCCTAGTTAATGGTACCGTAACATGTGAGTCAAGAAATTTTCCTGCGCAGCCTAGTTCCTGGCAGCTAAGGGAGGTTTTCTAGGGGAAGTATTTGCAAGAAATGTTGGTGCCTCAAATCACTAAAGATTTATTTGCCTAATGTGTCCCATATTAAGCTACTCCTAGCAAATAAAGATTATCATGCAATTTTCTAAGATAATCTATAAGCATGCAAACACAAAGGACAAAATAAGCTATCATCAGGAATCATATAAAAATTCATGCAAGGTGATAGAATAAATGTCAATCATGCAAAATAGCAATGAGCATTAATCCCTAATAGTAATACTAATCCCTCCCTAACTACTTATGACTTGAGTTTGCTCCTGTTTTTATCACACTCGCATCTTGATCAGGCATTACTTCCTCATGATTTTGATCATCAAAGGGTGCATAATTAGTGGAGGATTCAGAAATGAGGATGGATGAGACATACGACTCATTGAGGGGTTTCATGACGGGATCGAAGAGTGAGTATTGAGGACCACTAAGGTATGGATGATAGTTCATGAGGTGGTGATAAAGAAGAGTTAGGAACATCCCATAGGGTATCAATTTATTTTTGTTACCCTTGAGATGTACAATTCGCTTAGCGAAGAAGTAGGCAAGATTGTACGGTTGTTGAGTAAGAAGACAGTAAATCATATGAGCACAACATGCCAGAAGTTGCTCATGATTTCCTGTTAGACTTAGAACATTTTCTCGCTGGATGATTGCTCAAGAAAGTAGTTCATAACGAACCTCTTCCATACGAATTTTCATTGGATTTGGGTAAGAAGAGTACTTATGAGTACGAATGAGTTTGGTAAGTTCGGTTGGAGAGGGTATGTAGGAACAATACGGACTATCCTCTTCTCGATAGTTGAAAAGGGACTCAAGACACCAATCTTCAGTATAGGCACATTGCCCATGATTGGGGATTCGGAGAATTTGAGCAAAATTGCTCAAGAGTAAAGACAAATTTGAAGTTTCGGATCCAAAACCAAAATGACAGAGATTGATCCTCATTACGTATGAGGTCAACCTGTCGAAAGAATTCCAACACAAAACGAGGAGAAATGTGCTCATTAATGTAAAGCAAGCAATCGAATCCTATAGCTCTAAATGAGGTGTTGATATCCCTATGATAAACTAAGGTTGGATCAACGACACGACCTTCATGAAATCGACGGGTTTCAAGATTAACATAGGTACGAATGTGACTACCAGGTGTGGTAGGTTCATGAGAGATTTCGGGAGTATAGGTGTCGGTTAGAAGATGATCAAAATCATACTCATGAGACATTTTTGTTACCTATAAGAAAATATAAGGAAAAAATCAACATTGTTAATAGTTTCTTTAAAAACACGTGCCTAGTGTGTGCCTATATGCAAACTATGTGGAGGTGCGGTAATCTCGACTCTAGAACTAAAAATAATGAGATTACCCAAACACTCCTAACTTCACTTTTGCTCAAGCGAATATGTCGACAAATACATATTAGTTATGTAATTCAATCAATATTCGTGAGATCATGTCTGCATTAGAAAAATGTTTTTAGTTTGTATCAACAATGCACGAAAAATGTTTCATGATCCTAGTTTCGTGAAATTTTTCGAAAAATAATGGAATTGGGGTGTTTGGCGACGTCAACGTTTTGGCGCCAAAATTTTTAAAAAGGTAGAATGTCAATGACTTCTAATCCTAATTGCAAACATTCTAGACATGATTCCTCTTAAACCTACTTAATCTACTAAAACAAGGTTTAAACCAAAATTTGTGATTTAATTAGGTTTATGCAAATTATATGTTAGGGGAATCATGAAGGTTATGCATTGTCTAATTCTAGTCCTAATTTCATAGAGACTCAATCAAAAGTGAAAAACCCCAATTCAAATTTTATGTATGAACAAACCCTAGGCTCAAGATTAAAGGAAAATAGAGTCAAATGACTTACAATTTATGTTGAAAAAGTGAAAGTAGTTGATAATCTTGAAAACTAATGCCTTGAATATGATCTTGAAAGAGTGTAATTGAGTTTTGGGTTGTGAGGTTTGGTTTTGGCTGCAATTGCAGAAGTTGGGAAAGTTTAAAAATGAGTAATGTGGGAAGAGAGGACTGAAATACGGGCATTGTCAGATACACGGTACCATTAAATTTAATGGTGCCGTGCCACTTTAGTGGTGCCGTGATCTGCAGGGATGAATTTTCATCCCATTTTGATTTTTGACGAATAAGTCTCGCTGTTTTAGTGAGACTTTTTGACACGAGGAAAGAATTTATACCTAATAAATTCTTTTGACGAGGAGAACCTAGACTAAATGAAAGGAGATGCCTTTAATATTTCCTGTGAAATATTCAAGTAGTCATACGAGGGATGTGAGGAGTGACTCAATATTTCCAGTGAAATATTTAAAGAGTCATGAGACGAGATGCACGAGATGACTTCAATATTTCCAGTGAAATATTTAAATAGTCATAAGATTTATGGAATATGTTCCATCATTCCTAGACCTAGACGAAGGTAGTAGAAGGATTCTCGTTTGAGAGGTTTGGTTAGGATGTCGGCGATATTGTCTTGAGAGGGAACTTTCTCAATAGAAATGTTTCCTTTCTGCACGTTATCGCGAAGGAAGTGGTGACGAATTTTGATGTGTTTAGTACGAAAGTGTTGAACGGGGTTTTCGCTCAAGTCAGTAGCACCTTTATTATCGCACATAATGGGAATGTCGTCTAGATGGATGTCATAGTCAATAAGAGCTTGTTTCATCCATAGTGCTTGTTGACATGCCTTTCTGGCGCTTACGTACTCGGCTTTGGTCATGGAGATAGCAAGAGCCGTTTGTTTCTTGGAGAACCAAGAATTTAGACAACAACCCATGAAGGTATAAATGCCACTCGTACTTTTTTGATCCACATAATCTCCCGCATGATCAGAGTCGGCATAGACAACAGTTTCCGCACCGGTCCCCTTGGGATAGAATAATCCCAAGTGTATAGTGCCTTTAATGTATCGGAAGATACGCTTAACCGTTTCAAAGTGAGAGGTTTTGGGATCCTCTTGAAAACGAGCACAAAGGCCGACACTAAACATGATATCGGGCCTACTTGCCGTGAGGTATAATAAACTTTCTATCATACCTCTATACTTAGTACTATCTACGGACTCACCTTCTTCATCTTTCGTGAGTTTCGTTTTCGTGGACATGGGAGTTTTCATGGGCTTAGACTCTTCTAAACTAAATTTCTTAAGCATCTCCTTACTATCCTTAGATTGATTAAAGAAGATAACATCTTCCATTTTTTTTATTTGTAGACCAAGGAAGAAATTTAATTCGCCCATCATGCTCATCTCAAACTCGTCACGCATGATCTTAGAGAAATCATCGCATAGTTCTGGACAAGTTGAGCCAAATATGATGTCGTTGACATATATTTGAACAATGATGAGATGTGAATTACGTTTCTTCATGAAAAGTGTGTTGTCAACTACTCCCATGGTATATTCATGTTCAATCAAGAATGCCTTTAGTCTATTATATCAAGCTTTAGGAGCTTGTTTGAGACCATAGAGTGCTTTCTTGAGTTTATAGACATGATTCGGTTTCTTGAAATCAACGAATCCCGGAGGTTGTGCAACGTATACCTCCTCGTTGATATAACCATTTAGGAATGCACTTTTCACATCCATTTGGTATAATTTAAAGTATAAGGTGCAAGCATAGGCAAGGAGTATCCTAATAGACTCTAATCTAGCTACGGGTACATAAGTTTCATCGTAGTCTATTCCTTCTTGTTGGTTATAGCCTTGTGCTACCAACCTTGCCTTATTCCTAGTTACGACGCCATTTTCGTCGAGTTTATTCCTAAACACCCACTTAGTTCCTATGATGGTTTGATTCTTAGGTGGAGGTACTAAATCCCAAACTTGGTTTGCAGTTAATTGATTTAACTCTTCTTGCATGGCAACTACCCAGCTTTCATCCTTAATCGCTTCACCGACATTCTTAGGTTCTACGGTTGATATAAAACAAAAGAAATTACTTTTATTTTGAGCTTGTGACCTAAGGGTTCTTTGGTTTAGGTTTCCTATGACATTTTCAATAGGATGGTTCTTGGATTCCTTAATGTTGACAACTTCGTCAACTTCAACTATCTCATCCCCAATGTCATTTTCTAAGGTTTTCTTGCCATTAACCTTAATGGCTTCTTCCTCATCTAAGTCATCATCCACCTAGGGTGATGTCTTAGTTGGTGGAGGACTTTCATCGAATGTCACGTTGAGTGATTCTTCGACTTTCATTTTTTTCTTGTCTAGGATAACATAGGCTTTACTATTTTGGGAGTAACCTAGGAAAACACCTTCGTAAGACTTTGGGTCAAACTTGGTGAGGTAGTCTTTGGTATTTAGTATGAAGCACTTGCTTCCAAACACTCTAAAGTAATCAAGGGTAGGTTTTCTACCTTTCAAGATTTCAGATGGTGTTTTTCCTAAGATAGGTCTAATTAGAATCCTATTTAGTATGTAAGTTGAGGTGTCCACCGCATTACACCAAAACTTTTAAGGAATTGAGTCCAAGTATACCTAGAGTAGTCATCAACTATTACTAAGGTGTAGTAATTTCCTCCGTAGCTCCGTACGGCGGATGGACCAAATAAGTCCATGTGAAGAAGTTCTAGGCATCTAGAGGTCGAGACCATATTCTTAGCTTTGTGGCTAGAGTGAGCTTGTTTTCCAACCTTACAAGCGTCACAAAAGTGTTTATCAAACTTGATCTTAGGTAGGTTTCTAACTAGTTCCTTAGACGCCAATGATTGTATCAAGCGCATATTGGCGTGACCTAGTCTCCTATGCCATAGAGTGGAATTATCATCTATGGTTGCTAAGCAAATCTTATCCTGAGGCTTATTTCCTATTTTCGTAACAAACAAGCCATTTTTCCTAACTCCTTTTCCTATGGTTTTGCCATTCTTAGTAATCTCACTACCTTCTTTGGAGAATATAACTCTACACTTATTGTCTACCATTTGACTAATGCTAAGCATGTTAAATCCTAAGTTATCTACATGCTCAACATTTTTAATAGTGAGGGAGTTTTGAGTAATCGTACCTGTGCCTATGATGTTGCCCTTAAGTTTGCTACCGAAAGTGACATTACCTCCGTTGTATGCCTTGTATGATGAGAATAGACTTCGGTTACCCGTCATATGATTAGTGCATCCACTATCTTTGACCCATTCATCAGGCTCCAAGTCGATTCCAAAGCATATCTATTGAATAAGACAAACATTCAAACATTTGGTCCCCAATATCTCATGGGTCCAAAGTTGTTAGTATTAAACATCCCATGCATTAGTTGCATTTCGTTAGGATGTTGGAACGGAGGGCAAATTTCCCATGGTAAGTAACTTTGTAGTTGACGGTTATTCCAAGTGACGGGATAGTTATTTGGATAACTTTGTCTTCTAGAGTTACCTCTCGGTAGAGGAGTTCTTGACCGAGGTTTAGGAACATTTGTTTTTCTAGGTGGAGGAGTCTTTGACCTAGTGTCGGGTTTTACAAAGCCAATTCCGGGGGTTGACAAGGGTTTGTAAAAGCTTTTGACTTCCTTTTTACTAGTAATGGTACCGTCCACTGTTTTGACAGAAATTGTGGGTTTGACAAATTTTACTTGTTTCGTTTTACTTGTCGAAGCTTTGTTTGGGTCAAATCCTAAGCCCGCTCCGGCATGTTCACTATACCTAACATTTTCAAGCATATCATTAAGTGTCTTTGTTCCTTTTTCAAACTTAATGATCCTTAAAGCATTTTCTTTGAGTTTTTCATTTTCTACTCGAAGACTTATGCATGACCTACATCCTACATCTATCTCTTTATTTTTCCCAAGTCTTTTAACTTGATCCTTTAGTTCTAAAACTTGCACTTCGAGTTCATGCAATTTTAATTTTAGTGTTTTGTTTCTACCTAAAATTTTAGAACTTACTTTGCATAGATTAACATATTCGTCATATAATCTATTATCATCTATTGACGAATTATTATCACTATAATAAGAAGAGTCGGAATGTACCTCATTTGAAGCCTGAGCCATAAGACATGTTTCGTCATTAGGCTTCTTCTCTTGTTCTTCACCGCTATCACTCAAAGAGCCTCCTATGAAAGATCTTTGGTTGTTGGTTTTCAGTGGTTTAGGACATTCTCCTATGAGGTGATTAGGATCTCGGCATCTAAAGCATTTCCTATCACTCGTTCCTTTCTTTTCAACTCGGTTCTTTTGTGATGGCTTCTTGTTATCACGAGGTTGCCTAACGAACCTACCTCTTCTCCTAAAGAAATTTTTAAAGTTTTTAACGGCTAATGCATACTTTTCATCTTCACTATCGGAATCCGAACATTCCTCATCACTAGACTCCTTTTTGGCTTTCAATGCTAGAGATCTAACTCTCTCGCTTTTGCCTTTGACTATATCAGAGTCTTTCTTTATTATCATCTCATGAACCTTCAAGTTTCCTATTAGTTCATCGAGTGATAATGTCGCCAAGTCCTTTGACTCTTCAATGGCGGTGACCTTTGCTCTACATTTGGGATGTAGAGCCCTAAGAAACTTCCTAACATAATTCTTGCTAGAATAACCTTCATCAAGAGCTTTAAGACTAGTAATAATAGTATTAAATCTAGCAAAAGCACTATCAATAGATTCATCTTCCGAAATGGAAAATTGTTCATATTGTTGCACAAGAAGATCTATCTTGTTCTCTTTGACTTGATTATTACCTTGGTGAGTGACTAATAAAGTTTTCCAAATATCTTTTGCCGTATTACACATGAAAATTCTTTCAAATTCCTTTTTAGGCAAAGCATTATAAATCATCATTTTAGCCTCATCATTCTTGGCTAGTTTTCTTTTAAGTTCATCACTTTGTTTACTATAAGGAACTATTTCATCCCTTTTAGTTTTCGGATTCTTTTGAATCGGTTGAAAGTCACCCTCGGTAATAATATGCCAAAGATCAATGTCTTTTGATTTCACATACGTTTCGAATCTTATTTTCCAATATATAAAATAATCGGTTTCGAAAAGTGGTGGTCTTTGCATAGATTGCCCTTCTAGATATTTGTCGGAATCCATTGATCGATTCAAGTTTTATAATACAATTTACTTTAAAATCTTGACTGACATGGCTTCTGATACCAATTGTGGAAAACTAGAAGGGGGGGGGGGGGTTGAATAGTTTTACCGGTTTTTAATATGTCTTCTTAAAACTTTACTTTTGAAAAACTTTGATTCGAATCTTTTGTGTAATCAATCAACACCAATATGAACACTAGACTACACTATCTAATATAAACAATAAATGTAAAGAGAAGAGATGGAAAGATCAAACCGGGACAAAGAGATTTATAGTGGTTCGGTTACGAAGCTCTTCTTCGCCCTACTCCACTCCTCGAGTACCACACTCGAGAGTTTCAAGCACTATGTCAACAAACCTCCCTTCAGGCGGAGAAAACCATACAACGTCGCTTATCCTATTTTCCTACACTAAGCTAAATGTCGAGTGCTAATCTTAGCTAGCACCAATCTACCACGATCCACTTGATCCTTTCTACTTCACACAATCAACACCCTTGATTCGATCTACCCAATCTACCCTTGATCCATTTGATCAATACACTAGCCCACAAGCAACAAGAGATCTCCAAGATCTCGACAAGATCACAATGATCAACCCTCGCTTGACTCAATCTACCCTATCTATACTTGATCAACACACTAGCTCACAAGCTATAAGAGATATTCAATATCTCTATAAGATCACAATGATCTTCTCACAAACTCTCAAAAGAAAAATGAACTTGATGTATACAAAGATACAACAAGTATATAACAAGTGTTACAAGTGCTCTAACTACAACTACAACACTTTGTATCTTCTTAGATACCTTGTGTTCGTCTCTTGCACTAGAAGAGGAATGAAGAGGATCACTTGGTTGGATGATTGGATCACTCTCTAAACAAAAGAAAACTAAACTAAAAGATCTAGAAGAGAAAATGTGATAAGAGTATTGAACTTAGAAAGTTGTGTGTGAAAAAGGATGCCCAAAAACTGTGAAGAGGGCTGGTATTTATAGGCAGAAAAAATCTAGCCGTTACAGGAACACGGTACCACTAAATCACCCACGGTACCACTAAATTTAGTGGTACCGTGGCTCCTCTTTTTGTCTTTAGTGGTGAAAACTTATTTGGGGAAGTTTGGAGCTGATTTTGGGGGGGGGGGGAAATAGCTGTTATGTTATTTGAACATATTTTTCCAATAAAAAATTTCTTAATTATTCAAAAATAACTTGTAAAGTATATTTTTGAAAAAAATGTTTTGTCACATTAAAAATGTGAAGTTTTAAACACAAATTCACTTCTTTAATCATTTTTCAAGTTTTAAATTTGTTTGTGCATACCTAGAGTGATTTGCGTAGAAATGGGATCTTTTGACTAAAAACTTGTTTACGTTAATTTTAACGTAACGTGTTTTCACATTTTTTCATCCTTAAAACATGAAGTTATCGAAAGATATAAATAACGTTTTTAGTACATTATTTGCATCAACAAATTAGATTCAGACGATAAGACTCCCTAACCCTCACTGAACAAACTTTAGAGAGTAGATCCAAGCTCAGGGATCAAAACTATACCTAATTAGAGCCTGCTTCCAAAAGAAAAGCTTCTATGTCAAAAGGAATGATCAATGATGAAACTGATAAAATCCTGTCAAAACCTTCCGTTCCTAGTGACAAAGAAAAAAATGTATCAATAGTACCTGAATCTGGTGCTGATGAAGGAAGTTTAGGCTCTAAACAAGAAAGATAATTCGATCACACATCCTCCTTCCAAATTTCAAGCCACAAAGGCTCATGCTACCTCTTCCAAAAAAACCAAGTCTGGAACTGAATCATCCAAATAAGTTAAACCCAAACCCAAGTTCCTTAAACCTTGTGAACTTTGCGGATATAACAATCATCTATCAGATGATTGTTATAGAGTTCTATGTTGCAAAAAGTGCAATAGGATGATTACATGACTTCCAAACACACTCTTCATCTTGCTATAAGGAGGAGTGTCAACAAAAAAAAATTACAATTCTTTGCTGGAAATTCCCCTATTAGAAGTTCATCAAGAAAACCACCCTTCAAAGCCAAACCTTTTCTACCATGTATCCACTATCGTTTCAATGATCATCACTCTAATGACTACTTTGATTACCCAAGGTGTGATCTTTATGGAAGAAATGGTCGCTACACCTCTAATCATGAACAAATCATTAAATCAGAATAGGTATAAGGAGTGAGTCTTCTCAGTCTAAAGTTCCCACTAAAACCTCGGCTTATGATGTATGTAGAATCGTAGGTCAGGAAACCTTTGATTATGAACTATTTGAATGGATAAAAATAGGACAAAGGACTGGTACATCGCAGTTATTCGTTCCGAACTAGTTATCTTTTATTTCTCTATCACACAAGTCAACCACTTGTGAATGGTCAACCGTAATAAATGATAAAAGGCAAACAGTCTCAGAACGAATACTCGTGTGTAGTGTGAAACCAGGCAAGTGATCACCCGGATCGTTTCCCAACGAGATGTGAATGGAAAACTGTGAAAAGCTAGGATTAGAGTGACTGATGATTTAGATTGCTTTTGATTTTGCTTTTTTTTTTTAACAATTCTAAATAACAAACAAAAACAGATATACACAGGAAAATTAAACGCGAATTAATAAACTGAAACGCGTAACGGAAAAGCTAAAAATGGAATAAAATTAAAATTTTATAAAATTAAAACCTAAAAATGTAAAATGACTTAAAACTTATTTAAAAACTTAAATTATATTTTTTTTATACTTTTTATTTAATTATTATTAATTATTAATTATTTAATAACTTATTAAACTAATTTAAATTATAAAAAATACTAAATGGACAAAGAAAAATCTAAAACTTTTTCTAAAAATATTACTAAGTAAATAGAAACTAAGAAAATTATAAAAATGAAAATTACTTAATTAAAATTTAAAAAGATAAATTCTATTAAATAGAAGCTATCACTATATTTCTATTTTTGGTTTTTATTAAGGCCTAAAAATATATTTATATTTTTCCTAGATTAAAAATGATAAAAGAAAATTATGAAAATTGGATTTATATTTTTCTGATTATTTTTCTATTTATTATGATTTAAATACTATTTTAAACTAATTAAAAAGATTAAAAATATAAAAACTAATCAGAAAATTATGAAATTTTCTGAGTAAATCTAAAATATTATTAGAAAGCTATGAAAAATAAAATGAAAAGTTTAATAAGCCAAATAAGCAGAAATGGGCAGATAAGCAGTTGGCAAATAAGCCAAAAATAAGCTAAAAGATTAGAAACTTCACCAAATGTTCAGAATAAGCTTAAACAACTTAAATAAGCACAAATCAACTTAAATCCAACAGATAATCCAACAAATAAGCACAATCAACACCAAATCTGTTTCAAACTTAAGACAGAAATATGCAGAAAAAGGCAAACTTGCAGAGTGAATTAAGCTAGGTAATAAGCTACTGAGATGAAATATTATGGGGGCAAAAGCTAGCCTGAACTATGAACTATCTTAAAATCCTAAAAGCCCCATCACAAACTAGCCAACTGAACCCTAATTTGATCAAAGATCAGATGCCAAAACACTAGGTCTGCTGATGAATTTGACTTTTGCAGAAAAACACAAGATTTGACTTTGGTGAACTTTGGGTTTAATCCAATGCTTGATTATGATATATTAAGCTATGATAAGACTAGAACAAGCAAAATTAACAACTTCTTAACACAAAAGCATGATCTTGGATCCTAAATCCACATCAGACAACAAAATGAGAAGGATCAAAGGCCATTTTGACTTTTAACCAAATGAGGTATGGTTTTTATGTTTTCTCTGAGTTAATTAGACCTAATGTGTAGTGAATCAAACAAGAACAACCACACAAACAACTTCTAACACAGATTATGCAGTAAATCCAAACAACCTTTTAACAACTGATTTCCAAAGCAACTGAGAAAATCAAACCACAACACTGATTTCAAACATTATAACATCATTACACAATATCAAAGAAGCATAAAACATCAATGATCTAAGCATGAAACACAGAAATGGACCAAATGCTATATTGACTGATTTGATGAGATTTTAGCAACTATCAAAATCAAAGGACAAGCAACTGATTTTAAGCTTTATATTATTTAACAATCACCACAGAAACATAATAAGATCAAAATTCAAGCAATGAACAACTGATGCAATAAAATGCCAAATTTAATCAAAGGCTTACAACTGAGAGAGTGGCTATAGGGATAGCATGCATAGGACAGAACCATCTAGCTTGTTAAAAGCAAGCTAGAAAACCACAAACAACTTTCTTGATCAGCTTATACAACCCATGGTAGCTTTTAAGAGCTTATGTTGACCATGATTGACTTTTCTTGTATTTTGAGATTAAGAACTGAGGTATACTAAATAAGCTTATAGGAAGCTATATAAAGCTTATATAAACTTATTACAAGGGTGTGGGAGCTTGTGAGAGCTTTTAAGTAATGGTTCGAATCTTAAATTCTCAACAGAGACATACAATTTTGAACAACAATAAATTCAGACACAAGATAACATGAAACAAGATTTTTATAACTTGAATTACTTTGAATTACAACTGGAAATGAAAGATTACAAGATTACAACTGAATAAAGTAAAATGCGATTTAAACTAAATTAACTACTCTAAATTATCCATTACATTGTTCTATATATACAAAATACAATTGGGAAAACCCTAGCCGACTTCTCTGAACTCTTCTGCACCCTTGGATTGCTTTAAATCGATCTGAGCCACTCAAATGAATTTTGGCGCCAAAAGTACTAGTGGTGGAATCGAGCAGGTTTAAGCATTTAATGCAAATCAGGGAGGTGGAGAAGAAGTTTTTAAAGCTTTTGTATTGTTAGGTAAGTGGGATTGGATGGGGAGTGGTTTTGCAGAGAAAACTAGGGGCTAGGTGGTTTGGGCGCGTTTGTGAGGTTGAAGACAAGTTTGACCGAAGTCAAACCTGGTTTTAAATACCAGGTTGGGTCGGGTTGGGTTTTAATGGAGTTGGGCTTGGTTGGGCTGGGTTTAGATAATAGGGTGTTGGGTTGGGTTATTTTTATTTAAGGGTTAAGGGTTTAGTTTGGATCCGGTTTGGTTTGTAGCTAAAATATCACAAGGACCAAAAGTGTAATATTCTGAAACTTTGAGGACCAAACTTGCACATCTTCCAAAATTATCACAAGGGTATTTCTTGCCAAGTTTAAATAGTACAAGGGTTATAAAATATAATTTTCCATTTTAAAAACACCCGGGGACTAATTTTGACATTTTTCAAACTTGGAGGTCCAAAGTTGTAATTTTATGAAACTTTGCACCAAAGGACTTATTATGTAATTTTATGATTCTTAAAGGACCTTTGATGACTTTTCCTATTTTTAGAATAACCAGGGACTAGTTTTGACAACTTTTGAAAGTTGAGGGACTGAAACTGCCAATTATGCAAACTTTGCTCGTTTTTCACTTTGTTTTTAAACATTTTGCATCTGAAACATATAAAACACAATTCTGGGATAATTTCAGTATTTTGATGCATTTCTGAGTGTTTTTGGATGTTTTGGCAGCTCAGATTAGGTAAAAATGATGAGTATTTAGACACTCATCAAAATAGGACAAAGGACTGGTACATCGCAGTCCCACGTGCCCATTGAAAGGTGTGTCAACAAGAGAAACTAACCAGATTCTTATTTGTGCAAAGTGACATCAGGTAACCAGTTTGGTACCTGGACAGTGTATGTGTTACACCCCATGCCCGCTTTGACAAAAATTTTTGACTTTTATGCGGAAACGACTTGACTTTAACGGACTTTCTGTCATTCTTTCACAAACTGATAAAAATCTATTACAAATAAACCCTTGAGACTATTTTTATATGAAAGTAGACTCAATTACCTTCGAAATGACGGGTGGCACGACTTCTAATGACTCACGGATTAAAAGATATGATTTTCCGAAAATTGATGAAATCTGAAAAACCGACCATATGGCCATATGAAATATTTCATATGGCCGTATGATCATCTCAGAAACTTTTCAAACCACTGACTCAAGCATATGACCATATGAAATATCTCATATGGTCATATGGTACCTGCAGCAACATTTCAGAATAAACATATCCTTATACTTTACTTTAATTCTGGAAAACCGACTTCTATAACACGACATAACCAAAACTTCCATAATTTATTAACATAACATAATAGATCATTTTCATAATTGTACTTGTCTCAACGACCTATAAACATACAATATGATGGGTATTATGCAAAATACCAGTTTTGACCCATTTTCTTAACAAACAACCTTTACCGTTTTCAAATTATTCCAAACTCACCAAAAACCTTTAACATAACATATTATGCCATTTTCATAGCCATTCGACCCGTTTACATCCCAAATCGGTAATATTACATGTTAATCCAAACGCCCCTTTTAGACATATCCATAACACTAAAACCCATTTACATGACAAACCATTAGACATTCTTTACCATACCCAACAAGGACATAACTTGACACTTGATTACACATTACAAACCATCAAAAGACCAACAGGGTAGAACATCGATCTCGAGCTCGGTATCTACCTAAGCTCTTACTTTCTTACCCAACTTTCTAACCTTTCGCACAATCAAACCTTAACCTTAATCCAAGTCATTGCATATCACAGGAAGCTAGAAAACATTGTACATTAACCGGTAAGCTTTCGCTTAGTAAGTAAAACGATCATAACACAATATCATAAATCATTCACACATTACACATCAATCCAATACTTCATTACAACATTAAGCCTTTAACATTAACACATACCTTAGCCAATTAACACTTCATATCCTATCTCATTAGCATCTAAACACACTTTAACTAATCCATCAATTGTCAGTCAAGTCAAACTAACCGTACATCCACTTTCACATAAGCACATACTTTCCAAGCTACACTTAAACCTTAGCATATTAATACATAAAGCATAATATTATGAAATCATTATAACATCATCTTATAACCGGTTTACTTACCTTGAATCCTAGCTAAGTTACAATTCATTATTTCACCATCATCATCCTTCATCATCATCATCATTCACACTTCCTAAATCATAATCATCGATATCAAAACATATTAACACATAATTAGAACATCATGAGAAAGGGTTTACATAACCAATTACACATACCCAACATCCATTCTAAGTCATCCTATGATCATATGATGAACTCCAATTACTCTCAAACCCTAACTTCATGGAATCAAGAACAAAGATACTTACTTGAAGATGATCATGGTTAAGGCTTAATATTTGACAAGGAACCACAACTCATCATTCACTTATTTTTGTTTAGTTTGAGAGTAATAGGTTTTAATATTTGACAAGGAACCACAACTCATCATTCAATATATCTAGCTATATCCGTAAACAAAGATACTTACTTGAAGATGATCATGTGTCATTGACGGATATAGCTTAATAAAATGCAATGGTATAGTAGTCTCTAAACTTAATAAGTGTCAGTAAGCTTTGTGAAGCTAGATATATTGTTTAGTTTAACCATAAACAAGGAACCATCTTTAACTCAAAAAACAAATTTTTTGTTAATTGCTCTTAGGAAAAAGGATGTATATGTACTTGACATGTCATCCTCTTCCTAAAATGAAGCATGTTTCTTTGCCAAAGCCTCTGAAATTGTCATTTGGCATAAAAGATTGTCATGTTTTAACTTGAAAAACACAAACCAACTAGCCAAACAAAACCTTGTCACTGGTCTTTCTTTTTTTTGCCTATTCAGAGGACAATCCATGCTTAGCATGTGAGGAAGGAAAGCATCACATGGTATCTTTCAAAACAAAACAAGCATTTCTATCACCTAGTGTCATCACCTTCTTCATATAGATTTGTTTGGACCAATCAGTCATAGATCCATAAATCATGAAAAGTATACCAAAGTCATTGTTGATGTGTACTCAAGGTATACATGGGTATACTGTCTATAGAAGAAGAATGAAGCTGCTGAAACCATAATGTCGTTCATCAAGAGAGTTGGAAAAAAATGATAGAAAAGTCAAACAACTCAGAATTGGCAATGAAACTGAATTGAAGAATAATATTCTTGATAGTTTTTGTGATGAGAAAGGAATTTCTTAGAACTTCTCTTCAGCTTATTGATGCAGGATTTCAGACCAGGTTTTAATATTTATAAGTTATCGTCTACCTTTGGTCTACCTTATGCGCTAAAGGGCAGTGTACTCGATCGTATGTAGTGTAGTATTCGGTAAAGCCGAGGTCGTCCCAAGAGCTATGTGTGTGGATCCTAATTTAAGTCTATGTCACGTTTAAAAAGGGGTTTAGAGTTGATTGGTTCATTAAACGACTAATTGAAAATAACAAAATGCGTAAATTAAAATGAGGTGAATTCAATAGGGAGAAAGTGTGCTAGCCTAATTACTCATCCTATTATGCTATGACTATGTTTTCTATTTATGCTTCCTATCGCTTCAAGTGGGGGTAAAATTCACTAGACCCTTATGGTCAATTCGTCTAGCCTATTTCCCATAGAATCCTACTCCGATATCAAAGGTTTGACCCTTTGGATTGACAGAGGTCACCGGTAGACTGTTGAGTCATTAAGTGCCACTACATACTAGATTTATTCTAATGTGTGATCCGGCCTCTTGGATCTTAGACTACACATCTCTAACTTCTTAAGCTTATCCAACATCAGTAGGTGATCATTTGGCCCATTCGCACACATGGGGCTTGGTAGTCCTATGGTCAATTCTTACCAACCCTCGCAACCTACGCTTCTAGGGTCCTATGGTCAATTCTCCTAGCTTCGCAAGTACTACCGCCCTTTAAAACTACCAAAGCTAAGTGTTCTACGAATAAAGTAAGCATGCATACACTAGAAGCAATAATAAAAGCGCGAAAACATAATCAATGCAAATAAGGATTCATAACTAGGCTAGCACCAAAGGTGCTTAGCCAATGATACTAAAAGATACAGCGGATTCAATGTTTGACATGATAATGAAAGACATAGAATCGAATGTGTAAATGAAATATATATTGCTAAAACTTATTGATGTTATAGCGTGATTTCTCCCTTGGAAAATGCTCCGTATGCTGTTGGAGATCGTCCCCTTGGAACCCTTCTTCGTTCTCTGAGTTGTTGTGGTGAAAAGTTGTATCAAATGCAGAAAATAGGGTTTATATTTATAGGCTTTGACAAGTTATGGCATAACCTCTAGTATTGGTTATGCTGTAACTAGTGTATCTCTGACGATCCTTATCCAATGAATAATATTTGCAGCGTAACTTAGTGATTAGTTACGCCGTAATCTCCTTAGTGTAACAATTACGTCGTAAACTCAATGTGAGTTACGGCGTAATCTATGCTGTGTAGCTTTTATGCCGTAACCTATGCGTTGGTTACGGCGTAACCTTCATGATCATGAAAATATTCTATGTCTTTAGACTATTACGGCGTAATCTCTGTGGAACTTTACTGCATAATCCTTGAACTGCGTTGACTTGGTCTTCGTGTGAAAATCGTTAATTATGGCGTAAGTGGAGAGGGGAGCTACGCTGTAATCTCTTCTTGGTCAGCATACTTAAGTGTATATCTTCGTTAGTAATTTTCCAATTCAGCGTCTATTTTGTTCCTATGCTCATTTATAACCTGGAAACGAAAGATAAAGAAATCAAAGCATATATCCACGTAAAATGGTATAAATAATGAGCATAATAGAGGAAAATTGACACTAAAATATCAGGATTATTTGATGTTATCACTTATACACCAGAACAAAATGATGTTGCTAAAATAAGAAATAGAATCCCCATAGAAGCTGCAAGAACAATGTTAAATGTATCAGTCCTTTAAAAATATTTTTGGATTGAGGCTGTAAATACTGCATGATTACTCATAATAGATCTGTGATTGAAAAGACATAATAAAATCCCTTATGAAGTGTTTCATGGAAGACTTCGCAACATCAACTATTTTCATGACTTTGGTTGTCATGTGTTCATTCACAATCATAAGGACCACCTTTGAAAGTTTAATGCGAAAGATAATGATGGATACTTCCTAGGATATTCTTTTATCTCTAAAGCATTTAGAGTCTTTAATACAAGTAGATAAAAATAAAAGAAAACATTTCATGTTACGTTTGATGAGAGTATGGAAGCCATCAGGTTTTTAAACACTTCAACTAAAGAAATCAATGTCACTGAAACATCTAGATATCCATCTAATCAATTTCTTCATTCAAAAGATCCTTGAAACCAGTAACAAATGGATGCAGACACATGTTACTATGTTCCTCCATACATTAAACCCACAACCACAATCATAGAAACTGAGGAACCCACTGAACAACCAATCCCTGAAACAAATGTTCATCCTGAACAAAGTGATTTTGAAAGCTTGTCCACTAAAACTCAACCTGAACAACTTAATGTTACAATCTGATTCACCAATCACTAATGACCATGTAAGGGAAACCCCTGAATCATCTTCAGTTCACATTGAAGAATCAGGCCCTGAATCTTCTCAGTCTCCAACAAATATCTCAAAACACATTATTTCAATTAATCTTCCCTTATCTCCAAGTTTAAACACTCATCTTGCTCCTCAGGGTAGATGGTCAAGAGAAAAACATATTGAACTTGTTAATATTGTTGGATAACCCTCAGTTGGCATGAATAACAAGAAAATGGGTAAGGAACTCAGTACAACCTAAGCTAGTGAATGTTTATTTGCTGACTTCCAATATGATATTAAACCCCGAAAGGTTTCAGAAGCACTGAAATAGCCAAGTTGGGTTGATGCCTTGCAAAAGAAACTTAACCAATTTGACGAAAACAAATTCTGAACTCTTGTTCCTTCCCCAAAAGGAAAATCATCATTCGAATAAAATGGATTTTCAAGAATAAGATGGATAAAAATGGCGCTGTCATCAGAAACAATGCTTGACTGGTTGCTCAGGTGTATAGGCAAGAAGAAGGAATTGACTATGATGAAATATTTGCTCCTGTTGCAAGACTTAAAGTAATAAGAATATTCCTTGCCTATGCCACCTACATGAACTTCAAAAGTTTTTAAAATGGATGTCAAAACTACATTCCTAAATGTTAAACTCAAAGAAGAAGTTTATGTTCAACGACCCTCTCGATTTGAGAGTAATGAGATTCCTAACCATGTATGCAAATAGGATAAAGCCCTTTACGTTCTTACACAAGCTCCAAGAGCATGGTATGAAACTCTATCCACATTTCTTATCCAACACAAGTTTGTCAAAGGAAAAATTGACAATACTTTGTTCATTTACAAAAGTTAAGGTGATGTTATACTTGTCTAAGTATATGTTAGTCATATCATTGTTGGTTCAACAAATGAAAAGCTTTGCAAATTGTATTCAAAACTAATAACAATAAAGTATGAGATGGGTATAATGGGTAAACTCACATACTTCATTGGTTTTAAGTTAAAAAATTTTGACAAAGGAATTTCCACCAAGAAAAAGATGTATATCAGGGACTTACTAAAAAAGTATGACATCTTTGAGTGCTCATGAGTGAAGACACCAATGATTCCTCCAAATAACTTGGGTCCTGATTTGACTGAGAAATCAGTAAACGAGACTCGGTATAGAGGAATTATCGGGTCACTGATTTATCTCACTGCAAGCAAACCAGGCATTCACTTTTTTAATGTTCAAGCTTTTACCTAAAAGGATACTCAGATTCAGACTATGCTGGATGCAATATGAACAGAGAGAGCATCTCAAGATCATGTCAATTACTTGGTGGAAAATTGGTTGGTTGGAGTGAAAAGAATCAACAATCAATGTCTATGTCATCAGCTGAAGCTGAATATGTAGCTGCTGATGATGTTGTGCCAACATTTATGGTTTAAGAGTCAATTATCAGACTATGACATAGAATATAAGATCGTACCCATCTTTTGTGACAACACCAGTGCTATAGCCATCTCCAGTAACCTTGTATTTCACTCAAGATCGACATCGAATATCAATTCATCAAGGACCACATCATGAATGGTGATATTGAACTTCACTTTATTCCAACTGAATATCAACTTACTGATATATTCACTAAACCCCTGGATGAACCAACGTTCACCAGGTTGAAAGCTAAATTGGGAATGCTAAACATTGCTGACCACTATCTAATTAATCAACGTTTTGGGAGTGTCGATATCCAAAGTCCATGACAAAAGCCTTCTAGATCCCTTTGTGTCCCTTATAAGTAATACATTAAATAAGTCAACTAAATGCTCTAAGAATTTAGTTATTAATTTTCTAACACTGTCAGATATTTTTATTAAACAAATAATATTTTCTAAAAACATACAACGACTTTATTAGGATTTGGTCTTAACTGTATCTCAAAAAGTCAAGGGGACCTACAAAACCTAACCACTATCAATTCACACATCAAACCAACTATACATTCAATGTATATAAACAAAACCATCTACCTTCCTGTTAACCTCAAAAGTATTGATAGGCTACTAGATTTGCATTATTTTAATAATTAGTTATAGTATAGGGACTTATATTGTATTTATTTGTTTCCTTGTAATCGTATGACTATAAATATCCCCTAAAATATTCACTTGAAGGGTCTTTCTTTTTGCAATCAGAAGGTTTTATCATAAGCAAACACCAGATCTCTTCCCCTCTTCTCTTTATCTCGTATATATGTACATAGTGTATAGTTAGCTTGATTCGATCTCTTAACCACTATAAATCAATCAATATAGAAATAATTGATCCTAGCAAGTGGCATCATAGCTTGGCTGCATATAGGATTGATTGTGTTTGTGGTTTCTGTGCTCAAAGGTTAGGTTCTCATGTTTTTAAACCGAATTTAATGCAAACTTTCTTTCGAATAAAATCAATATGGTTTTAGAAATTTAACGGTTAAAATTCAATTTTTATTGTGTTTAAAGCTTTATAGTGATATGATATAAGTTTGTATCGGTTTAGAATCGTATATTTTTACTTCAAAATCACTTTTTAGGTGATTCTGGTTCGAAAAAGTTGACAACTTTTGGACCTCGTGACTTTGTGTTTGATGAACTCAAATAAATACATTTTATTACTATCATTTATCTTATTAATTTGACTTGTTTTATTATATTATGTATGAGGATTGATACTTAATCATTTACTTTTGTAATTCTCAGTTGAAAACAAGCATTTGGTGAAACTTGGCGATTTTGGACTAATTATGGGGCAAAACATGCAAGAAGTTAAGAGTCTACTGAAATGTACAAGATCAAGACTAATCTGCTCCAGATGCGCCGCATCTTGCTTATCACATACGGCGCATCACTATCAATATTTCACCAGATACGATCCAAGATACAAGAGGACATGCGCCGCATCCAAAGATAAAGATACGCCGCATCTTCTGGCGGTGTACGAATATTCCTGAATATTATAATCTTGGACCCCAAGCGAAGTTAAGTAAATGCGCCGCATCTACTTACTAGATGCGCCGCATCTTACCCTCAGACAGAAACTATAAATACCCCAAGACCAGACGAATTTCGTGTGACATATATTATATACGAAGACCGAAGTACAGAAACCAAGGGCGAATTCAGTCGAATAGCGAGCACAAGACACACTCAAATCAAAGATACAAGAGCTGTAAGAAGGTGCTGCATGTGTTTAATTCATTAAGTAGTTTTGTTTTATTTTGTTAGTAAACTTTAATTCATCAAGATTGGTGGCTTGTGTAATGTGACAACGGAAAGATTGCACTCCCTTAAAACTGTTTTCTCATCAATTAAAGTTTATATGTTGATGTCTTTGGTGACTTTTATTAGTGCATTGATAACCTCTGTGTCTAGCTGAGCGTTGATCGGGTCGCCATGCCTCTGCCCTCGCCTATTTATTAGATCGCCTATGCATTCTATGGTCTGTAGAAAAGTAGGAGAAAGATAAATAGGATAGTCATAAGTAATCATTAAGGGTTTACTCGCCGATAAGATTAGAACCAACGAGAAAGGACTTAATCTCGGTGCGTTGCATCGAACTATACACTTCATATAACACTAGCAATAAAACAAGTGACAAACTACTTATCATAAGGACAGCCCTCTTATTCTCTCGAGTATTTATCTGTGTACGTGTGTGCTATTCGCTGATTCGTACCTATTGGTTTAGTTTATTATTTAATTGCAACCAAATCGTGCCAGTCTCTCAGGCTGAACCCCCTTGCGTTAGATTAGATTGTATAGCTAACTTAATATATTAAAATACTGATTAGAATAACTAGATAATACGTTCCACTCTTAGTGATCGACACTCTACTTACCATTATATTCATACCGACCGGGTACACTGCTCGTTAAGTGTGTGTGTTATTGATAAGTCGGCTAAATATAAATTTAAAACTTGAGTAGGCATTAATACTGCTAAACCGCAACGACACATCGCACGCATCAAGTTTTTGGCGCCGCTGCCGGGGAGTGAATTGTTATTATCTGTTAATTTGATTAGTATTTTAATTAGGTTTCTAATTTTTTTTTATCTAACCGCTAATTCTGTTGTGTATTAGATTAATTTGCATTCATTGTAATATTTTGCATATTTTCTGTTTTTGTGTGTTATTTGTTTGCTTTTATTTGTGTTTATTTTCGTGTGTTTTATTTGTTTTTAATTTTTCGTATTTTTTGTATTCTGCTATCGTTGTACTGAGCTAAATCAAACGATACGGCGCATCTGATTTCTCAGATACGGCGTATTGCGTTTAATTTTTATAAAATACAACGCGTTTAATTAATTCGATACGACGCATCTTTTCCCCAAGATACGGCGTATCTGTTTTTGATAAAAAAAATTTTCTAAACGTTAACGCCATACGACGCATCTGCTTCAGCAGATACGGCGTATCTATTATTTTAATTAAAAACAGTTTTCGAATTATTAAACAGATACGGCGTATCGATTTTTATCGATACGGCGCATCTTCTGAATCAAAAATCTTATATTTTGAAACGTAACGAAAATACGGCGCATTAACTTTTGTTAATACGACGCATTTAATTTTTAATAAATATCGATTTTTGATAATTAAAATTGATACGGCGCATTCTAATTTATAAGCGGCGTATCTATTTTCTGAATAAAGTCTGATTTAATTTTAACGATTATAAGATACGGCGTATCCAACTTTTTGGATACGGCGCATCGTCTGCAAATATCAGTAACTTTAATTTTTCGTATTCCGTTTTCGTTGTTAGTTTTCTGATATATTACTTTCTTGAGCATACCCTACTGATATTTTTGTGTTGATTTCAGGAAGTGCATGACCAGGAGTTCTACGAAGAACTTGATTCAACCTTTCGAAGATCCTGAGCGAGTCTTTCATTCGCTTAAAAGGCTTTTCAACACAAAAAGCTTTGATACTTCAAGTTCATTCGAGCTTGATTATTTTTCTGAAGAGAAAGAGGAAGAAGAAACAGAAACAATGGGCGAAAACACAACTATGGAGGAATACATGAACAAAACCCGTGCTGATCACACTTCAGGAGTTGCTAGACCAAAGTTTGATGATAAGTCAAAGTTTGAATTGAAGGGTCAGTTTCTCAAGGAACTAAAGAAAATGCTTTCAGTGGATCGGAACATGAGGATGCTAATGAGCATGTTGAAAAGGTCCTCGAGATTGCGGATTTGTTTACTTCAGAAGGAGTGACTGACGATCAAATCATGCTAAGAATCTTTCCAATCTCGCTAAAAGGAGCTGCTAACAAGTGGCTAAGGAATGAACCTGCTAGTTCAATCACTACATGGGAAGATTTGAAGAGCAAATTCCTGAAGAGATATTGTCCACCTGCTAAGACTGCTAAAAAGATGGAGGCTATCAACAGTTTCAAGCAAGAGCCTGATGAAACTCTTTATCAAGCTTGGGAACGATTTAAAGATTTATTGGTAAAATGTCCTCAACACTATCTAACTGCTATGCAGGAGATAATATTGTTTTATCAAGGATTGGACGTGCCTACTGATGCGTGGTTTTGTAACCTTACAACAGGTTTTACCTCTCGAGGGATCTCAAGAGGCTTACAACCCCACCAGGCAGTGTACCTGACCGATGTAGTATAGTGTAGTGGTAAGTACGGGGGATTGATCGTTCTCCACAGGGAATAGTGTTCGTTAGGTGTGAAAGACTACTCTAATTAGGTCTAAGGGTTGAGGAAGATTCTTTTTTATGTTTTTATAATTTTTTTTATGAAAGCAAGTAAAATCTCGGGTTTGAAAGAGTGGGCGGAATTAGTTGCTAGTCAACTAACCCAAATAACTACAAATGCAAATAAAATAAATAACTGAAAATAAAATGTTGGTGAGAAACTTATGTGTAGAGAAATGTGTTTACTTAGATTTCCTTACTCCCTAACTATCTTTTACCGGTTAATTAGTGTGTATTAGTCGCGTGGATGACGGGTGTATTCCTTAATACCATTCGTGGGGTGGCATACGTACTTCCCCAACTCTACAAGCTCCTACTTCACTCCTATGTCGAGCCGGCTAGGAAGCTCCTAACATGGGATCACTAGAATTCGCTTGTGCATTAAATACAACCATAAAAACCTTTAGTACGCCTTTGGTTCATGTTTCTTAAGACGTTCAAGCAAGTTACCGAATAGGAAGTTAGCCAGTTTTCTTAAGCCTAACATAGATAAACAATCATCCAATACAACTAACAACAAACTAATAACCAATAATCAATAGCTAGGTTTCATTAGATCTAAGCAAACACAAGATAAATCTAGCCTAACATGTTAATCAAAAGACAAGAATAAGATAAAATCAAACAACACATAGACATATTGAATGATTAATTGATAACTTATCTTCAATGTAACATGGAAGATCTCAAGGCAAAAAGCCTTGAAAAAGAAGCTAAAATCGTCTTAGGGTTTTCTCCCAAAATTCCACACACTAAGCTCTACTCTAATGACAAAAAATTAGAAAACTATATATAGATTTTTGGATCTGACGGCGTCACCTTATGGAGTGTGACGCCGTCACCTCGCCGCTTTTAGGGTTCCCGGATGACCTTCTTGACGCCGTCCCTCTTTAGCTCTTCAAAATCCATTCTGGCTTATCAAGGCTTGACGCCGTCGAACCTTGAACGTGACGCCGTCCCCTTTTGATTTAAGCCGTGACGCCCTTGATCAGGTTAAAGCGTGACGCCGTCAGAATTTACATGCAATTTTCACTGGCTTATCATGAGTAAATTTCACGTCCACCTTTTCTTGCCAAGGCATGACGCCGTCCAGAGTAAAAGTTGACGCCGTCAAAGGTAACTTTTAGCCGATTTTTGAGACTTTGTCGTTTTCTTCACTTTAATGCTCCAAAAACGTCCAAAATGCCTCCTTTTCCAGATTTCTCCTCAAAAGTACCTAAAATGACAAAAGGAACGATTTAGGGCGATATTTGATCAAATAAATACGATTTAGGGCTTAAATGACCCCTTAAAAGCGGTACACTTTTCGCTTCATCAAGGATTGGACGTGCCTACTAGACAAATATTGGACGCTAAGGGAGCTGTGCCTCAAATGAGTGCAGCCAATGCTAGGAAAGCGATCCAAGAAGCTGCTGATCATTCTCAAAAATGGCACGATGGGACCTCTACTAGATCTAAGAGCAGCACTAATTTTGACGGGATTGCTGCTATTCAAGCTCAATTGGATAAAATTAGTAGAGAGATGAAGAAGCGTGATGAAAGAGTGTATGCTGCCCAAGTTGGATGTGAAAAGTGCGAAGGACCTCACTGCACTAAAGATTGCCCGAATAAGAATGAAAGTGAGACGTTTGAAGAAGCATATTACACCCAATTTGGACAACCATTCCGACCTTCGGGAAGATTTAGGGAAGCCACCCCGGGATTCTATCAAAAGAACAACTTTAATCCCGCTTATCAAGAGAGGAGGCAGACTTTAGATGACACTCTAAAGCAAATTATGGCCGATGCTGCTAAAAGACATGAAGAGAATACTGCTATGATCAAAGAAATCCGAGCTTCAACGGACACTACTACAAGAAATCAAGGAGCTTCGATCAAAGCATTGGAACAACAAATTGGTCAAATGAGCAAAGTTCTTCAAGAAAGGGGATATGGAAGTTTACCTAGCTCAACCGAAACCAACCCAAGAGATCATGTCAAGGCCATAAGCACCACTGAAGAAGTCACTCCTTACTTGCCTAGAAGATCGATGAATGGTAATGATGGTGCAAGACCTGAATTTTTCTTTAATTCTTCAATCAGTTTAAGGAGACTACTCAAAGAAAAGACAAAGATTGAAGAAGAGATCAAGGCTACAATGAAAGAAGGGAGCTCTGCAACCGATTTAAATGCCTTGCCTCATAAAGAAAAAGACCCAGGAAGTTTTACTCTACCTTGTTCAATTAATAATATATCTTTCAATAATGTGTTAGCTGACTTAGGAGCTAGTGTTAGTGTTATGCCTCTTAAGACATTCACTACCCTAGGACTAGGTAAATTAGCACCGACTAAGTTACTTATTGAATTGGCTGATAAAACGGTAAAACGACCTGAAGGGATTGCTAATAATGTGCTAGTTAAGATTGAGAAGTTTATTTTCCCTGTAGACTTTGTTATTTTAGATATGCCCGAGGATGTTAAGATTCCTTTAATCCTTGGTCGACCTTTCTTGTCTACTGCCCATGCTAAGATTGATGTGTTTAAAAGAAAAATCTCATTAAGGGTAGGGAATAATAAACTAGTCTATAAGTGCCAAGATCCTGTTAAAAGCATAATTAGAGGAGTCTATGTGCTAGGATTAAGAGAGCGTATGGACCTCGATCTTGAAGCTAGGCTCATGGGAGAAACATTGATTCAAAACAACTCAACTAATCCTAATCATGAGAACTTTGAGGAATTTATTGACCTAAATGTACCTACCGAACTTAGACGCGATGTTGTCAATGATTCTGATGATGAGTGGTATGATTGTGTAGTAATTAACAAACGTAGGAGAATAGTTGAGAAAACAAATTTGAATAATGATGTGTTTATTGAACTACCACCCCACCTTGCTTATTTATGCTTATATGATAATAAGAATTTCCCGTCTATCATTTTGTCATCTCTGTCCGAAAGGGACAGAACTTTGTTTATACAGATATTAAAGAAGAACGGCGTGGAAATTAAGGACGAGCAAGGAATGTTCAATATTACTGAATTGGGAATGAGGGAGCGCGATGTTTCCGACTCCTTCAATGATCGATATTAAAGAGCTGAACGTGAGTCTAACTTGAAGACTCTGGAATAAAGACAAGTGCTTACCGGGAGACAACCCGGATTTATCTTTTAATTTTCTGTTTGTGTCGAGTCAGTCAGGCCGAAGAGGATACGGCGCATCTCAATCCTGAGATGCGACGCATCTCCTGCAATGGTCATATCTTTACTTTTCTGCATTTTTACTTTTCGACTTTAAAACTTTTTATCAGTTTATTTTAATGTGGCGCATCCCTGGTTAAGGATGCGGCGCATCTTTTATTCTGATCCGTATTTATTCCAGGCTCGATACGGCGTATCTTCTTCCATAAGATACGGCGCATCGACTGACCTGATGATTTTCATTTTAATTTTTATGTTTTATTTTTACCTAACTACTAATGTATTATGCAAGTTTGAACCTTTCTTACCTTAGGTGTGTTTTGAAGCCTTGGTGGTATTATAGATTCCTGCATTTCCTGTGGATACATCGAATATGAAGCTTAAACGTTCTAATCCACAAGAAAGATGATTTTTGCTCTTATACTAATGGAGGATCATACCGAGCAAATCTCAGGGGAGTTTTTCTGTTCTAATTCTTTTATTTTCCAGTTTTTAACCTTTGATACAAACAACAAGGACGTTGTTTAACTTAAGTGGGGGGATTGGAGAATTAGAACACTTAACATTTACTTGTCCTAAACTTTTCAAAATATGCTTAAAATGTGCTTAATATATCAAAATTTAAAATTTTTAGCATGTTTTTGTTTAAAGTCTAAGTTGCATAGCTGCACACATGACGTTATTTTCAAAAATTGTGATTTTTCAAAATTCACAAATCTATGAGTGTGCCGGTGACTTGTAAACTTTAGAACTTGGCTTGTATACTATTCGAGACCACCATAATAAGTATTATTTATATAATTGGAATGACTTGTCTAAATTGGTAAATTTCTAGGATTACACCCAAATAGCCTTTATATGTTATGTGTTATTAGCTAACTACACTGGTTAGTTAACCCCCGTATAAACCCTTTTGTTACTCTCATTTTTAGAGTAAGATACCCCTAGAAAAACACTCAGAGCCATTCCTTTCGTTTCTTACACCTTTGTTAAAATGTTTCGTTACACCCTTACACCTTAGCCTACCCTGTAGATCAAAATCCGTGGTTGGTTAATTGCTATAGGCAAAGTGTGTTTCCTTACATTACCTGTGTTCGCGTGCGTAATTCATTATCTATGGTTAGGTCGGGAAATTGCACAATGCAATTGGAGTGAAAGTAAATATTGTATATCTTTGAGCTTATTTTTCGTGTGTTTACTACTTTCACTATTACCGTTATTTCTGAAGTTATGAAAAGTATGGAATAATTATCCAGAATTATCATTATAGTGATGTGGTGAAATTTTACACATCTATGTTTATGTTATAAAAAAAAAAAAAAAAAAAAAAAAAAAATATAGAAAAGAAAAAAAAAAAAAAAAAAAAAAAGAAAAAAAAAAAGTTGGATGTTTGATTTAAACCAACTTATGTAAAGTTATGTAAGTGGTCGATATCACCACTAATTGTTGTATTATATCTATGGATTGAATGGGAGTTGGCAGTTATGAGAACGTCAACTAAGGTTTATTCTTTGATTAAGATCTTGTTGAGTATAATTCGTGTCTACCTAATGCGTGTGTTTCAAGTGTTAAAGCGTGAGTTCTTCAATGATATGAGTCTTATTCATGGGATGGTTGGGATAGTGATTAACCACACTTAGGATTTTAATTTATTTGTTTTGTTTATTTTTCATTTTACACCAGTTTATATCCCAAATATTATCCATACCCTGTATTATTCTTTATCCAACCAAACCTTTGATTTATTGAGATTAGGGATTTGAGCAATCTTAAGTATCGTAGTCGTGGATTCGGCTATGTATTTATGATGTTGTCGCCCTTTTTGATATATTATTATTGGTGAAGTTTGGACCTATCTTTAGCCTATTCGAGTTAAGGATTTGAGCAATTGCAAGTATCGTGTTCGTGGATTCGATCATGTATTTGTGATTTTGTCGCCTTTTCTGGAATTTGAGATCGATAGAGATTAAGAATAATTAACCCTTAAGCCTAAAAACCCTTTTTACCGCTTTAGACTTGTTATTCCTTGGCTTTAGTGGAGGAGATGTGTATACTTGCCAAGATTATGATAGAATATTCGTCGCGACTGGACAGTTAAACGATTAGATTTGCTTTTATCAAATTATTTTATTTTACTTCTAATTCGTTAAGTGTTTAGTTGTGTGATTATGACAAAAATGAATACATGCTTAAATATAAAAATAAATCCTAATATCTTTTAGGATACATTTTCATAAGATTAATTCTAAGGTTTACTTGGGGACATGTAAAGTTCAAGTGGGGGGATATTTGATGAACTCAAATAAGTACATTTTATTACTATCATTTATCCTATTAATTTGACTTGTTTTATTATATTATGTATGAGGATTGATACTTAATCGTTTACTTTTGTAATTCTCAGTTGAAACCAAGCATTTGGTGAAACTTGGCGATTTTGGACTAATTATGGGGCAAAACATGCAAGAAGTTAAGAGTCTACTGAAATGTACAAGATCAAGACTAATCTGCTCCAGATGCGCCGCATCTTGCTTATCACATACGGCGCATCACTATCAATATTTCACCAGATACGATCCAAGATACAAGAGGACATGCGCCGCATCCAAAGATAAAGATACGCCGCATCTTCTGGCGGTGTACGAATATTTCTGAATATTATAATCTTGGACCCCACGCGAAGTTAAGTAAATGCGCCGCATCTACTTACTAAATGCGCCGCATCTTACCCTCAGACAGAAACTATAAATACCCCAAGACCAGACGAATTTCGTGTGACATATATTATATACGAAGACCGAAGTACAGAAACCAAGGGCGAATTCAGTCGAATAGCGAGCACAAGACACACTCAAATCAAAGATACAAGAGCTGTAAGAAGGTGCTGCATGTGTTTAATTCATTAAGTAGTTTTGTTTTATTGTGTTAGTAAACTTTAATTCATCAAGATTGGTGGCTTGTGTAATGTGACAACGGAAAGATTGCACTCCCTTAAAACTACTTTCTCATCAATTAAAGTTTATATGTTGATGTCTTTGGTGACTTTTATTAGTGCATTGATAACCTCTGTGTCTAGCTGAGCGTTGATCGGGTCGCCATGCCTCTGCCCTCGCCTATTTATTAGATCGCGAACATGAGGTAAGGTTCTATGCACTAGTACAAAACTGGGATTTCGTCACACATGCTGTTTTTCGAACGGCCATACAGTAACTTTTTTATGTGACTAAATGTACTAGAATAAAATAAACAACCACACTTGATCCGACTTGTGTGGCCATTCCGGAATTACATCTGAGGCTACAGCCACACATTTGAATATTTTTGAGACTAGAGGTATCTGGTAAAACTTGTTTTGATTATTTAGTCACTTATTATTTGGGACGTGTGACGGATACAAATAAGTTTGAAACATTAGTCACACTATATATATACATATGTGACAAATATATGTCACACAATTGAACAGTGTGACCAAAATCCATATATGGTCACATGAAGTAATTGTGTATGTGGCTAAATCATATACTCAAGTTTGTCACACATTATTTAAATGTGACTGCTAGTTTTTGTTGAAAATTTAGCCACATATGAATTTGAAATGTGTGACAACTGAAAAAATAAGTTTGAAGCATTAGTCACGATATGCATTTAAAAGTGACAAATATATGTCACACACTTGAACAGTGTGACCAAATGTCATATACGGTCACACTAAAGTGTAACCAAAATTCGATACATATGGTGACTTAAGTTAATATGTGTGTCTAAAGTTTAGTGTGTGTTTGTCTGCTAAATCCTAATGTGTATGGTCACATTTAATTGTAGCACAATCATGTGACTATAGGCTATACAATAGTCACACCATATCACAAATGTGTATCTAAATTATGTTTATGGCCACATTATAAGGGTATTATATGTGACCAATATATTCAAAATAGTCACACTGTGAAATATTCATGTGACTATTATTTATAGCAAAATGTGAACTCAGTTACCATTAACCTTGATATTAGTCACATTGAGTGTTTGTGTGACTAAATTCAAGATGTTACATATGGTCACATGAAGTATTTATTTTGGTGTCTAAATCATAGAGTCATATTTTGTCACACATTATTTAAGTGTAGTCACAATTCGATACATATGGTCACACATTTATGATAACTTATGTAATTTTGAGGGGTTAGATATGGGATTTTATAGTCTATCTAGTTTGAGTCTAATTTGATATTCACTGAATTGAGTTCAGACTACTAGTCATGACTCTTCATTTGCCCCATTACAATGCTGGGATTTTATAGTCTATCTAGTTTAATGCAGTAGTATGTTACTTGCCCCTAGGACCTAGGTTACTTGACTTTCTAAAGTCAATTTTCAACTTTAATGAAGTAACATGTTACTAAAGTGCCTGCAAGTGCATATACATGATAAATGAAAACTGCAAATACAATAAAGCTTGACTGCAAGTGGATAAATAATAGTGAAAACTACAAAAATTTTCATTGCCATAGAAAAGCTTGACTTTTTGGAGTCAAATTCCATTACAACAGGCTAAATTACACGAACAACTATTTAATACTAAAACTACTAATCATCTAACAGTACTAACTTAACAATACCAGCAGTAACCTTGCACTTAGCCATGAGCAGCAGTCTTAACTTCAACCAGGAGTCTTAATTGTAACACTAGCAGTCTTGATAACGCTCATTTTATCTATAATAGAGTCGCGTTATTTGTATATTTTTGTATATTATTTAGTTATGTTTATGAGCATTTTACGCTTAAAAGGTATTAAGATGTGTTCAGGTCTAAGTACAAGGAAATAACAAACAATGATAAAGAAAAGCCAAAAAATTAAGAGAATATTCAAGAAAAGATTGTCGTCAAAGATATTGATTCATGTTATGATTATTTCCGATGTACAAGAGAAGGTTGTGAAGATTTTCAATGAAAGATGGAGTCATGATTTGGTGCTAAAAAGAGTATTAAAGGATGGAGTTTTATGCCAACCCAAGGTTGAAATTTAAGTGCAAAACAGTTCCCAACCCAAGGTTGAAGCTGAGGTTCAAACCCAAGGTTTAGTAGCCCAACCTGAGGTTGAGCAGTCATCCCAGCCGCCGGTTCAAATCTGAACCGCGGGTTGAGACGTGTCTGAGATGAAGAGTTGCATTAATTCAAGGTTTTAACTACCATTGATCACCAAGTCCGATCATTACCTCTCCATTATGATTATGGGGTGTTTGTAACAGCTTTTGTGAGTAAATTCAAGCATAAATAGGACCCCTAATCACCACACAATAGGACACAGTATACAACAAGAAGCAAGAGACAAGACAACAAATCTTAATCAAGCCTTACACCATAAGGACTTGATCATATCTTATACAACCCGAAAGAGCTCAATAATTCCTGTCATTCTTAAGGAGATACCAAGAAGTGTTGGTGATACTTGTGAGAAGAGGCGGAGAATTCTCTTGTTGGATTGGAGGTGTTAAGGAGTGCTATAACTCTTTATATTTCTTACTCATTGTAGTCTTGCTTTGGGTAACTTTCTTTTACTTAATTATTATGTTGAACAATTTGATGTTGAATGAAATGTTACGTTTGTTGATGAAACTTGTTATGGAGTAATTTGTGATATTTGTTTGGGAATTATGTAGACTTTCGTGTGAATGTTGAATGTTTAGTCGGTTAGAAAAAGTGATTGTTCTCATAAGTTTGTTTAAATATAATTCGTGTTCTAAAACTTGTTGATTTAACATTGTTGGATTTAAAGGTTGAAAGGATTTCTAATATTGTTTAATTCCAAGAAATTGGTGCACAAATGGATTGGTACTTGATAATTGACAACTATTAAGTATTCAAGTTTTTAAATGAATTCGATAATATTTAACCACGAGATTGGGTCGAAAGGACTCGTATGAACTAATGTTACTAATCATCTTTTTCATACATTTGATAACACAAAGGGCTAGCGTAATGGGATGATGTATTGGCCGAAAGGACTCACCCATGGTGTAAAACCCTCATTTTCTCATCATTTAAATTTCCTAAATTACCCTTTAATTTAAATTTTCAAGAACACATAGAGTATAACAAAAGAATTAAAGAATTTCATAACCTAAGTTAATGATAAATTTTGGCATTTTTAAAACTTTAGATTATGCACATTAATATAATTTTTAAGTTTAAATTATACCTTATAAAACAAGTGTACAAACTAAACTAAAGTTGCATTAAAAATAATATAGTGGTAACAATACTAATAGTGATAAGTATATTAATGTTACAAATACTATTAGCATGTTAGTTCGAATGTTTTATATGACGTTTTATCTACTCAATTGTAATCAAAAATTGGGCTTTTGGGCTTTCGTTATGGACGACCGGTTACAAGGAAAGCTTAAGTGAAACACACATTGAGATCAATCTAATTAAAAGCAAGATTCGGTCAAAAATAAAATGTATACACTTTTTGTTATCATAAGCCTCACACATTTCTTGGCCCCTTTTATACAATTTGACCATAACAATGAGATAAAAATCCCATAATTTGGTCCTATAATCACGCCCCATAACAGACAATTAAATACAATTACAGCTAGTTGAATTGCAAATTTCTAACTTGCCATATTAAAGGACCTACGCTCCCCCATCTCTGCTATATATCTAATGCGTTTTATATTATTCCCCTCTCCTTTATCATACGACCAAAGCACACAAGTCTGTTATTATTTTCTTCAAAGTTCAAGTGCTTCGAAGGGTATGGTTGTGGTGTATGTTCGAGGGTTAAGGGGTTGTTGATGTGGTATTCGTGTGGTCGAGATTTCAAGTCGCGACCCTAGTTTTGAGTTGGTTCGAGGTCGTGGTTCGTGATTCGTGCGTATAGTCGTTGTGTACGTCTAGGCTTTGGTTCGATCTTACCTTGCTGAGTCGGAGGCGCTCGTGTTTTCGGCTTTGAACGTACCTGTTTGCTCGAAGGTATAAACCTAATCTAAGTTATGTTATACTACATAGTCATAAGCTATTGCATCTCATTATTATTCGAATATATATATAAAAGATTATCGTACGTAAACACAATAGAACTCTCGTTACCATGTCGAGTTCAGTTATTAGATTCGAGTTTCACAATAATGATTTCATTAGTGTTTGTGTTCGGTGTCACATTCGACCCATCGTTTTGAATACATGATCATGTGTTTCCTATAAATATTAATTCAAGAGATTTTGTTATATCCTAAACTAAACAACATCAATGCATAAGCAGGTACTATTTAAAACACATGAATGGCATGTAACATATTTGGAGATCAGACTTGAATTTTAGTACGGAGTAATATCTATTATGTAGTATACATACAGTAAGCCTTTACTAATATTTTCTATAATATACTAATGTTTTGGTTAACTACGTACTTATTTTGAATGTGGAGATTAGTCATGCCTTGTTATAAATTTGTCGAACTACATATAAAATCTGTGATATATGTATATATTTGAAATCTTAGGTCGTGGGTCATTTTAATGTGGACCAGTATTAACGAGATTAAATAAAAAAAAAAGGTTGCTAGATATGAAGATGAAATTAAAATGTGTTAAACATATACGTATGTATTTAAATTGAGAATAAGGTTTTTGGTTTTGTGATATTATGGACTGTATGGGGTCGAAGTATGGCCACTGTTTTGGAATACAAAAGAGTGTGTTGTGTAGTTTTCTGTTCTTGCATGTGGTACGACTAAGTCATCTAATTTCATAATTTACAAAATAGACCCTAAACTACTAAAAGTTGGCATATTTAACCCTAAAATATAATGTTGATTTTATTAAGTCTTAGAGTTTAATAATTGTCATTTTAACCCTTAAATATTATTAATTGTCAATTGTAACCTTAAAGTAATAAATTACTAATTTGGGAAACTTACTATTTATGGAAAGTTACAAAAAAATGGAAAGCCGACTAAAATAAGAATTCTGATTTGAATAAGTTATTAATAATAAGCCGATCATTAATTCGTGTAGATTCGCTGAAGGAGGAGTGATTTCTTATCCTTATGTTATGTTTCGTTGGCGGTTAAGGTACAGATATTCTACCCTTTTTCAGTAAGGGTGTTTTTCCCTCTTTTGGACTATTGATCATTGATTCGTATTAGGGTTTTCCTAAGCCATTGCTATGCTCCCTACACTTTGATTTGTTCATTTGATTCATTTTGACCTTGAACCTTTGATATGAACCTTTGGCATTTGGACCTTTGATATGAACCTTTGGTATTTGAACCTTTGATATTTGGACTTTGATATTGATTTGATGACTTAGACTATTTGAACCTTTGTAATGATTTGGACCTTTGACCCTTCAGTTTGATACCCGAGCCAAAATTTGTTTCCTAGCCATGAAGGTAACATGGCCATGTCATTGATGCACCAATGGCATGACTCTAGTGTGTTTGAGTGATGTTACACACCGTCCCCATTTGCTACTACATGCGCGCTTATTTATTTATTATGGCCTATATTATTGTTTGGGGGGCGTATGGATGCATCCTAGATTTGTTTTGTTTCGAGGGATATATCATGATTTGATTTGATTTGATTTGGTGATTGATGCTGTGTGCTATACACGTCCTTCACATATTTGAGAGGTCGCTCCTCCATGGTTACTGATGGTTACTATATTTGATTTGTTAGGGCTCGTGGTGGATTACTGACCTTCCCTTTCCCTTTCTTACTTTGTACTCTTTGACTATACCTTTGTAAACCCAATGCATTAAACTATACATGTTCGTTTTCTTTTGCTTTCGTTTCCGTTTATGTATATATCTGTTAACTGGGATTTTAAAGCTCAGCCGCATTTCTTTTTTTGCGGCAGGTTTTTAGTTGGATGCTGGGTTATGAGTGGAGAGAACCTTGGACTTAGAAGACTTTGATAGCTATTCGGGATTAGGGATGGCTAGAAGTTATTTAATTAGAATTGTAGCTAATGAAATTTTCATTTGTAACCTCGTATATTCAGTATTTCATTTGTATCCTTGTATTACTGTTGATGTATGCTTTGTTTTGATTCTGATATGAAACCATTAATATAACATCTTTATCCTTATCGGGTTGGGGTGTGACAATTATGGTATCAAAGAGACAGACTGCGATTCGTAATGCATTTACCCTTGACCTGTGTAAGTTAGGACCACTAAGTTTTCCCTGTAGGCGCTCGTAAGTCAACCTTTGAAATTTTGCTTTAGGATTTCCCCATAGGAACCTAAGTTTTGACCGGTGAGGAATGGGTAGACTATAAGGCATTATCTTAAATATCTTTGCTTCCGCATCACTCTGATTCGTGCTTTGTTTTTGGTTAGAGTCTGTTGATATCACTTTTGGAAATCGAAAGCTTATACTTTGCACCACCTAAGATTTGAACCTGATCTAAATCGTGAAGGCATTGAAATTGCATAATGATTGCCGACACTGTTTGATCCTTATCTTCAGATTCCTTTTGTTAATCTTTTGATAAAGACCCGCGTTTCACTCTGATCGTTTTGTTAATCACTTTGATGCCTATTCGGGCAATATGAGAACCTCCGTGGCGATGACGTACTTGATGCATTTTGTTATTTGTCTTTTGCTTTGGTAAACGTCTATAAATCTTCCAACACTATTTGATTTCGTTTCATCCATCCCCGTCCTTATGAGAAGTCTTGTGGTTGTAACCACGAGTACAAGAATGTTTCCCTCTCACTTTTGAACGATAAGTTTTGCTATGCTGATCCGTCTTTGTTTGGATAGTTAACTTAAATTTTATTCTGGCAAGGAATTTGTTGAGTGATCAGTCAAATATTGACAACTACCCTTCTATGTCTCACCTTTGGCGTTTGAAACAATTTTGAACTCCCTACTACGATTACCGATTGTTAAACCCTTTGCTATCACTATGACTCTGGAGACTCGTGTGTTACGTTCGCGGTTATGAAGTTTTCCTAGAACCCATTTCGTACACCAATGAATGAACCTTATCGTGAATGTTATTTGGCACCCTGAATTTCTTGAATATGATTCCTGGTTGAACCACCAAGTTTTCCACCGGAGTGTGAAGTAAGATTTGACATGATATCGAAATTTTGTCTAGTCACTAAGCGAAGGTGTCTTTCTGATGTGTCCGAGATCATACCAGTTGATTTGAGCAACCGGGAAGAGCAGCAACCGAAGATTAAGAAGTGAGTTTGCTTCAGTGTATCTTCTGGGCGTGTTTTAGTTTTGTTCGCGATAAAGAAGGATGGCGACTGGAGATAGCTGAACCGTATTACTGTTAGAAGCCAATATTCCTCCACCCTGAAACGACTATGTGTTTGTTTAATTTCAGAGCGCGAAGTTTCCTTCTGATTAATTGATTCTATTCTTGGAATCGACCCCCCATATTCGTAAACGACTGCTATGACGGTTAGTGACGCTAATAGTATTAGCTAAAGCCCTGACTGTTTTGTGAATTTGATAAATGATGTTTCCTCGTGAGTACTTGGGTAAATGGTCATTGTATGACTTTATAGTACATTCGGAGTCGAGAAAGAATCATTTTGCACCTTGTTAGAAAGTTGACGATCATTTGTGCATTCTGGGAGATGGATATTTGTTAAGAGAACGGTGTTCTTTGCCTGACCTGGAGTTGATGACAATGGAGACTACCCTGAAGAGTGAAGACATTCCTTACAAGGCAGAAGTGTTGGCGATGCAGAAGAAGAAATTCTAGTCAAGATGGCGAACCTAGAGCTGATGAAGACATACAGTCTCACTTCCCTATTCATCTTGGTTGTACTAAGATGAATTGAGAGCGGAAGCAGACTGGATGATGAAGAGATTTAAAGATCGTGCCAGAAATCCACATTACTCCATCACATTCCAAGAAGAACTGCAGGAGGCTCGACGAACCAGACACAAGTTCCCGATCTTGGTTTCACTTCCCGACTGATGGACAGATGAAGACAGATTAACCGGACTTGAGGAGATTGGATGTGCTGAACGAACGAAAATTTGAAACAGACCCTTAATGTTGGAAGAATTGATTCTATGAAGGCCGAAGTTCTTGACGACTAACTTTCATTTCCGTTGACCCTCTTAAGTTTCGTTATATCGTTAAAAGATCCTCTTATGATTTAAGTTCCCTAGAAGCATTTCAATTCGTGTTTATTTTTCGTATGTTCGGTGATGGCTTTGTTTTGAGAGATTTTGGCGAATTGTGGAAGATATGATGCTTGTGACGGCATACCTCACTTCCGCTAGGCAATTTAGGATTTTGATACTCTTGCGAGTAGTTTTGTTTTCCCTCTTGACTATGACATTTGATCTTATGACCTTTGATGACTATAGAAGTACTAGGTGGATTAAGATAGGTGGTTTGATTACGACTTGAGATAAAGTATGATCATCATGAAGGCATAATTATGTGGTGCTAGTATTATGACGCCTGATCAACCTTATAATACTTACACCATATAACGTGCACTCATTGTGGCCATAGGATATCTTGGGGAGTACCTAAGAAGTTTAGAATTTGATATCCGTTGGATTATCCGCGATTAGCGAGAATTTAGGTTCATTCTACCTATGCGTATACTCTATTTTCAGTCATTAGATATCTGGGTGAGTTTGGACTCTCGTTTTGCATTCCGTTGACCTCAGTCATAAATCTTGAACTCTTTGTAGAGCCCTCTACTGTTAAAACAGTTAATTTGATTTGAAATCTTGTTCGTATTCCATATGAGCTATCTGAAGATTCACCTATCGTCCATTTGATGTTGCATGGATCTTTTGTTCTGAATCAACCTGATTTTGTCTCCTTCTGAGAAATTTGAACCCACCTCGTTTTGATTTTGAGTCATGAGAAACTATTTGGTCTGAAGACCTTTTGGAAGGACCGCCCCGGACGTGAGAATATTTGTGACGATCTTTTGCGACTTGCTACGACTTCGTTTAGCTTTGCGACTTCAATTTTCAAGGACGAAAATTATTTTTAGAGGGGAAGAGTTGTAAAACCCTCATTTTCTCATCATTTTAATTTCCTAAATTACCCATTAATTTAAATTTTCAAGAACACATAGAGTATAACAAAAGAATTAAAGAATTTCATAACCTAAGTTAATGATAAATTTTGGCATTTTTAAAACTTTAGATTAGGCACATTAATATAATTTTTAAGTTTAAATTATACCTTATAAAACAAGTGTACAAACTAAACTAAAGTTGCATTAAAAATAATATAGTGGTAACAATACTAATATTGATAAGTATATTAATGTTACAAATAATAATAGCATGTTAGTTCGAATGTTTTATATGACGTTTTATCTACTCAATTGTAATCAAAAATTGGGCTTTTGGGCTTCCGTTATGGATGACCGGTTACAAGGAAAGCTTAAGTGAAACACACATTGAGATCAATCTAATTAAAAGCAAGATTCGATCAAAAATAAAATGTATACACTGTTTGTTATCATAAGCCTCACACATTTCTTGGCCCCTTTTATACAATTTGACCATAACAATGTGATAAAAATCCCATAATTTGGTCCTATAATCACACCCCATAACAGACAATTAAATACAATTACAGCTAGTTGAATTGCAAATTTCTAACTTGCCATATTAAAGGACCCACGCTCCCCCATCTCTGCTATATATCTAATGTGTTTTCTGTTATTCCCCTCTCCTTTATCATATGACCAAAGCACACAAGTCTGTTATTATTTTCTTCAAAGTTCAAGTGCTTCGAAGGGTATGGTTGTGGTGTATGTTCGAGGGTTAAGGGGTTGTTGATGTGGTATTCGTGTGGTCGAGATTTCAAGTCGCGACCCTAGTTTTGAGTTGGTTCGAGGTCGTGGTTCGTGATTCGTGCGTATAGTCGTTGTGTACGTCTAGGCTTTGGTTCGATCTTACCTTGCTGAGTCGGAGGCGCTCGTGTTTTCGGCTTTGAACGTACCTGTTTGCTCGAAGGTATAAACCTAATCTAAGTTATGTTATACTACATAGTCATAAGCTATTGCATCTCATTATTATTCGAATATATATATAAAAGATTATCGTACGTAAACACAATAGAACTCTCGTTACCATGTCGAGTTCAGTTTTTAGATTCGAGTTTCACAATAACGATTTCATTAGTGTTTGTGTTCGGTGTCACTTTCGACCCATCGTTTTGAATACATGATCATGTGTTTCCTGTAAATATTAATTCAAGAGATTTTGTTATATCCTAAACTAAACAACATCAATGCATAAGCAGGTACTATTTAAAACACATGAATGGCATGTAACATATTTGGAGATCAGACTTGAATTTTAGTACGGAGTAATATCTATTATGTAGTATACATACAGTAAGCCTTTACTAATATTTTCTATAATATACTAATGTTTTGGTTAACTACGTACTTATTTTGAATGTGGAGATTAGTCATGCCTTGTTATAAATTTGTCGAACTACATATAAAATCTGTGATATATGTATATATTTGAAATCTTAGGTCGTGGGTCATTTTAATGTGGACCAGTATTAACGAGATTAAATAAAAAAAAAAGGTTGCTAGATATGAAGATGAAATTAAAATGTGTTAAACATATACGTATGTATTTAAATTGAGAATAAGGTTTTTGGTTTTGTGATATTATGGGCTGTATGGGGTCGAAGTATGGCCACTGTTTTGGAATACAAAAGAGTGTGTTGTGTAGTTTTCTGTTCTTGCATGTGGTACGACTAAGTCATCTAATTTCATAATTTACAAAATAGACCCTAAACTACTAAAAGTTGGCATATTTAACCCTAAAATATAATGTTGATTTTATTAAGTCTTAGAGGTTAATAATTGTCATTTTAACCCTTAAATATTATTAATTGTCAATTGTAACCATAGAGTAATAAATTACTAATTCGGGAAACTTACTATTTATGGAAAGTTACAAAAAAATGGAAAGCCGACTAAAATAAGAATTCTGATTTGAATAAGTTATTAATAATAAGCCGATCATTAATTCGTGTAGATTCGCTGAAGGAGGAGTGATTTCTTATCCTTATGTTATGTTTCGTTGGCGGTTAAGGTACAGATATTCTACCCTTTTTCAGTAAGGGTGTTTTTCCCTCTTTTGGACTATTGATCATTGATTCGTATTATGGTTTTCCTAAGCCATTGCTATGCTGCCTACACTTTGATTTGTTCATTTGATTCATTTTGACCTTGAACCTTTGATATGAACCTTTGGCATTTGGACCTTTGATATGAACCTTTGGTATTTGAACCTTTTATATTTGGACTTTGATATTGATTTGATGACTTAGACTATTTGAACCTTTGTAATGATTTGGACCTTTGACCCTTCAGTTTGATACCCGAGCCAAAATTTGTTTCCTAGCCATGAAGGTAACATGGCCATGTCATTGATGCACCAATGGCATGACTCTAGTGTGTTTGAGTGATGTTACACACCGTCCCCATTTGCTACTACATGCGCGCTTATTTATTTATTATGGCCTATATTATTGTTTGGGGGGCGTATGGATGCATCCTAGATTTGTTTTGTTTCTAGGGATATATCATGATTTGATTTGATTTGATTTGGTGATTGATGCTGTGTGCTATACACGTCCTTCACATATTTGAGAGGTCGCTCCTCTATGGTTACTGATGGTTACTATATTTGATTTGTTTTGGCTCGTGGTGGATTACTGACCTTCCCTTTCCCTTTCTTACTTTGTACTCTTTGACTATACCTTTGTAAACCCAATGCATTAAACTATACATGTTCGTTTTCTTTTTCTTTCGTTTCTGTTTATGTATATATCTGTTCACTGGGCTTTTAAAGCTCAGCCGCATTTCTTTTCCTGCGGCAGGTTTTTAGTTGGAAGCTGGGTTATGAGTGGAGAGAACCTTGGACTTAGAAGACTTTGATAGCTATTCAGGATTAGGGATGGCTAGAAGTTATTTAATTAGAATTGTTGCTAATGAAATTTTCATTTGTAACCTCGTATATTCAGTATTTCATTTGTATCCTTGTATTACTGTTGATGTATGCTTTGTTTTGATTCTGATATGAAACCATTATTATAACATTTTTACCCTTATCGGGTTGGGGTGTTACACATGGAACTAGTAAAAACATGGATTTTCTTGATAGTACCCATTTACTAGAAAACCTTGTGAAAATTGGTATGTGCCTTCTACATATATGTTTCCCCCAAACATATTCAACATTTTATCACGATTGGTTACTATTCCTAAACAAGTATTTGTTCGTTTGATTGATTGAATTCGGAACCATTGTTTGTTTGTTTATTTATGCTGCTTTAGAGTGTGACAGTCTTTAGTACTATTTCTTGTGGTACATAAATTGCTAAGCTTAAACTATGTAGACTCGTGGCACGATCCATATTTACCACAAACCATATTTCACACGGACGAGTATACTTGCTCGTATGTGTTTTCTTAATAATCGGTAAAAAGGTGTTTATAAATTTAAAATTTGAGTGAAACTTAGGATATAATATATATAACCGGTTTACGCACATCAAGTTTTTGGCGCCGCTGCCGGGGACTTAGATCAGTTTAGTTTAGATTAGTTTAGTTGTAAATATTAGCATAGAAATTATTTTTGTTTTTGCATGAGTTTAAGTGTTAATGTCATTTTTGTTCTTGTGATTGTTTGATGTGTTTATGATTATGGTTATATGAGTGTTAGGATTGATATGTTCTTGTTTAGTTTATTTATTTTGATTTTATTTAATTTTATGTTTATTGTTTTAAGTATTAATTTTGTCTAAAAAAAAATGTTTGGAAAAATTTGTTGCGAACCGCCGGTTCAGTTTTGAACCACGGCGGCTCGCATTTTCTGTGAACATCGAAGAGGCCCAACCGCTGGTCCAGTTTTGAACCGCGGTGGTTGGCATTTTTTTGTGACACCGAACCCATCCAAACCGCCGGTTTGGGGGGTGAACCGCGAAATGCTGTCATTTTTCAAAAAAAAAAAAAAAAAATTACTTTGTTTATTTTCTTTTAATTTTTATGTTTTTAATTTATTTAGTTTTCTTTGTTAAGTTTTATATGTTTATTTATGTTTTCTTGATTAGATAGTTTAGTTTATTAACTAACCCCTAATGTTTGTTTTGGATTTGTTGTTTATGAATGTTTTAGTTTATTTTTAGTTATATATTCGCCTAGTGAAGTTTCGGCTTATTTGGACAATTTGGAAACGGAATTAATGGATGTTGGAGATGTTTTGGCAAGAATGGAGAAAATGGTTGATGTGGAGAAAGTGGAACTGGAAGCTAAAGGAAAGGATGTGGAACTTATGGAATGTGAACCGAAAAAGCCACGGGTGATCACTTTCAAACGAGCTAAGTTAAGGGAATATGATGAACCTAGTATGAGGTATTTCAAGCCTTGTGGAATCGAAGGTTTTGGAGCTTGGGATGCGGAGTGCAATATTGGACAAAGTGAAAGCTATGTGACTTGTGCATTTTATGAGAAATTTGGAGATGGAAAGTATGAAGTGGATAAGTACAATAGAAGGATAGCAATGGATGTTAAGATTGACATCCATGGTTACACTTTTACTATGGATTTGATTGTTGATGAATATGAAGACACTACGGACCCTTCCGTTGTGTTTGGAAGGAATTTCTTGGTAGCAACTAAGTGTACTCTTGATTTTGGTTTAGGAGAGATGCAACTTAAGATTGGGGAATTGCAAGATGATAAGGATGTTGATTGGTTGATTGAGCAAATGGAAGAGGCTTGTGAATATGGTACTTTAGGGAGCACGGAAATAGCCAAGATAGGAAAAGCTTCTTGTCTAAAACAAAAATTCCCACCATTCAAAGGTCTTATACCTGCACCATCATCAATACCACACCCTACTACACTACTCAAGGGAGAAAGTTCTTCCAACCCAACACCACCCAAAGGAACAATTGATTAAGCCAAATGTGTGGAATAAATCACCACAAAATTCAAGGAACTACTTAATGAGAAGCCCATACTCCATGTTTTGGAGCACTATGCTCATTATCGGAAGCTACTTGATGAAATTTCGGTTGAAAAGATGAAACTTGACAAGAAAAGTATGATTGAGGAAGAGGAAGAAGAAAAAGTTATGGAAAAAGGTTTGCCTAAGAAGAAGGAGGATCCGGGAAGCTATCTTATCCCGCTTAAAGTTAATGGAACCACCGCACTAAACGCCTTAGCCGATATCGGGGCAAGTGTGAGTATCATGCCATATAAACTTTATAAGCTTTTGGAATTAGGAAGAGCTTGTCCTTCTAATGTTGTTTTGTTGTTGGCTGACAATACCATGGCTAAAGCCTATGGAAAAGTTAAGAACGTAAGGTTACAAATAGGTTTCCAAACCTACTTGTGTGACTTCTTAATCTTACATGTGCCTATTGATAAGGAGATTCCTATGTTAGTTGGTCGACCATTTTTGAGTACATGTGGAGCCGTAATTGATAATGGTAAAGGGTAAATGGAGATTGATGATGGAGTTGCTAGGAGAATTTATCATGCTAAGAAAAGGAACAAGATTCTAGCGGATGAGGAATCGGACGAGGAAGATTGGTTGGACATGTTTGATATTGGCCATGATAGTGAAGGAAAACCGAAATATGGAATAACCGCACCATCGTTTGAACATATTAAGGATGATATGGAACGTGCCTTGGCTATGGAAAACTATTTCAATCCTTTCAAAAACATAATTGTGTATAAAAAGATGGTTGAATTTCTTGGTTCTTTGCCAATCCAACTCAAGAATATTGAGTGGACATCCGATGGCTATAGTAAGTATCAAAAAGTTAAGGGAGACAAGGTTTGGCATACTAAGATTGGCAATGTTTGAAGTGTTTATGAGTTGTGGTAATCATTCAAAATTATCGAGAAATTGAGGAACGATTTTGTTTAAGTCGGGTTTTTGCTAAAAATTTCATCAACCTACGGTTGAAGTACCAACCCACGGCTTAAGTCCTCATTTTTACCAAACAAGAAAGAAAGAAAAACACCACAAAACACCAACACTTTCAACATCATTCCAATTGATTGGGAGATTGAAGTTTAATACTTACATTGAGTTTCTAAGGATTCAATGGCATCGAAAAGAGTAAGTAACACCATCCAATTACTTTAATTTGTTCTTAATTCGAATTTAATTTTTAGGGTTTTGAATTGGGTAAATTTTATATAGTTCGAATTGATTGAATTTCTTTGATGGGGTTACTAGAGGATTGATAATAGGATTGATTGCAAGTGAAATTAGATGAATTGGTTGAGTATGGAATGAGAATTTGAGGTTTTGAAATTTAGGGTTCATGATGTCGAATTTTTGTGAATTAGAATCAAGATTGATTAGATTTCTTGTGGTATATGGTTAATGATTAGTGTTTGTATGCTATTTGATTAATTATATGGACCATTTCTTTGTTTGATTTTGATTTGATTTAAGGATTTTTTTTTGAGGTTTAGAAGTTAAGAGGATATGGAGAATTAAGCCAATCGAATAAGCACTAATAAGCCTAGAGGAGAAAGGTAGTAACTTGTTAAGAAGTGGGGAAGAGTTTGGAAAAACGGTCTTGAAGTTTGATGTGCAGGAAATCGCGGTTGGAAGCCCGACCGCCGGTTTGGCCGAGTTTCAGACAGCCCAACCGCCGGTTCATGTCTGAGCCGCGGCGGCTGAGTTTTTTTTGTCCACCTGCTGATGAACCAACCGCCGGTTCAGTTTTGAACCGCGGCGGTTGGGAAGTTCTGAGTAATTTTTTTTTTGCTTTGCTATTTGATCTACAAGTTAACCTTTGGCTCCAATATTTCTTGTGTGCTTGTTTTGTTGTGTTTTTACAGAAATGTGTAAGAGAAGCTACTCAAGAGGAAGAGAACCCGCTCATTGCTTTGTACGTAAGACTAGGTTGAGCCATGAAAGAAGGTAGTCTCATGCCAATTACTAGTGAACACTTAAAGTGGGGAAGGCTAAGCAAGGAGGCTAAAGCTTGTTTCAATAGCCGTTTAGCTAAGTTACAAAGGAAGGATCTTGTGCAACCAAAGTTGGTTAATTGGAATTTGATTTAGAAGTACAATGTTTGTGAGAATCTAGAGAAGTTGATGGATGTTAGCACGGAGTGTGAAGATGAAAGTGTTTTTGAGTATATTAGTTTCGAGCTCGCTCTTAGGATCAATGAGAAGCAAATCTACAAAGAATGGTGTTTGGAGTTCTTTTCCACCATTTATTTCAATCAAGAGGTGAATTTGAGTAACATTTTGAAAGAAAAATGTATTTGGTTTCGCTTGTGTGGAGATGATCATGTGTTGACTTTGCCAAAATTTGGGAAATTTCTTGGTTTGTATGATGATAATGATCTTGCTGAAGAGGAGTTTGTTGTTCATTTTGGTAAGTTGGAAAGGGAACAACCAAAGTATGATGGTACTAAGATTTGGAATGAGATTGGAAAACCGAGTAGTTCAAGACTAAAGGTGACGGAAATTCATTCACCAATGGCAAGGCTTTTGCACAAGATACTTGTGAACTCATTTGTACATCGAGGTAATAGTCAAGACAAGGTTCATCAACCGGATTTGTGGTTGATTGAAATGATGATGAGTTATCATGATGGAAAGAAGTTGAAAATGAATGTGGCATGGACCTTGGTAGTTTATTTGTCCAAGAGAGAAACCCTTATGTCGGAGCATAGTTTTATCAATGGAGGCCATTATGTGTCAAAGATTTGAAGAAGTTTGGGGTATGCTACATAAAGTGAGTTGAATAGGATTACAGTAATGAAAGATTGTGAGAAACTTGATAAGAAGAGTTTGCAAGTGTTAGGATCTCTGAGAAATAAGGAATTTCTCATTGCTGCCGATAGTGAAGCTGGTTCCTGCCGATAGTTATTCATTGCTGCTGCGGTTGGTTCCTGCTGATAGTTTAAGTTTGTTTCTGCCGATAGTGTTTATTGTTGCGGATATTATTGTTTGTTATCCGTACGTTTAGTAAGGTTGTTAGATTTATTTTTAGAAGAGATCATGTTTATCTCTTCACACGTTTTCTTGTAAGACGGGTTAGGGTTTCTTATCATTATAAAAGAAACATCCCGTCTATGAGTTTAATACACCTTTAACGATTACAATATTCAATAACACAATTCTTAGTTCATAGTCTGATCCATAGAGGATCATTGTCTTTTCTTCTTTAATATTCTTGTTGTTTAGTTTCCGCATAAACCCAAGTCTTACACCTAGAGATTCTCGTTTAACCAAGCTCAATCAAGCTCGACGTACTCGATCCTACAAGTGGTATCAGAGCCTGGTGAGGATCTCTGATAAAGAAGGAAACATTGTTGAATCGTCTCTCTTGAATCTTTTCACAATGTCGCTATCAGGTGATAGATTTGAAATGTGTGCAAGGAAGATTAGGAGTCTGTTCCATAATAAGTCTATGGAAAAGCTGACTGAAAATGATGAATCCTATGAGGCAAAAGAAAATTTGGAAGAATATGCTCTAATGGGATTTCCATCACAGGTACAAAGATGTAATCCTGCTTGTCAAGAATTATACTCAACTCTTAATAAAGAATATGATGACATGAAATCTAAGTATAATGAATACTTTATTAAGGTTCAAGCTTATGATAATGCAGTTAAAACCTTAGAAAAACAAAAGGTTTGGTTTCAAAAGAATCAGTTAGCTTATGAGGAAAAGATTAAGGTTTTGCAGAGAGATTTAAGAAATACTGCTAATGAACTTAAATATTCTGAATCTCAAAATACTAAGGTCATGTTAGAAAATTAGGATTTGCAGACTAAGCTAGACAATTCCTTGGCTAGGTTTAATAAATGGAAAGACTCATCTAAAAACCTATACAGGTTAGTTGATAGTTCAATGTCTGTAAAAACTAAACGTGGCTTAGGGTTCGGTGACTACATAGGGCAAGATCAAGTCTATGACCCTAATGAGTATAATGTGTTTGACCCTGAACCTGTTGACTATAAAATTCCTATAAAGTTTGTAAAAGAAGGAGGAATGAATGCTGTTCCTCCACCTATTAGAGGAGTTTTTATGCCTACCCCTGTCCACTCTCTCTCTGACATTAACTAAGATGAGTCACAAATGGTTTATGGTAAAAAGTCCAGAGATTTACCTGAACCTAATGATTGTGTCTCTTGTTCCACAAGTGACAAGTCCTCAGAAGCAGAGTCTAAAGACTTTGTTTCATGTGATTCAAGTGAAGAGTCATCCACACCCAAATATCATGAGTCCTCAAGTACAACTAATGATAAATCTGCTTCTAAATCAGCCTTTTCAGACAACAGCTCAATTAATTCTGTTAAAAACAAATGTGTCTCTAGTTCCACTAGTGATAATATTGTCTATGTTAAGAAAAGTTATAGTAAGAACAAGGCTGTTAGGAAGAAGTCATGTTTTGTGTGTGGTAGTCAATATCATCTCATTAAAGATTGTAATTATCATGAGAAAAGAATGAATATGAATGGTGGGCTACAACAGACCAGATCATTGTGGAAAAATGTTAAACAAATACCACCATATGTTCCACAAACAGCAGGAATGAACTCTTACAGGGGTCCCTTTCCTGCTGATAGACCTGTTCTTGCAGGTACGTCTGTTCCTGCTGATATTCAGGGAACCATTCCTGCTGGTACTTCTTCATACTTTCAGAGGGATTTCAGGCCTGCCTATTATAATCCAATCTTTGGAGGGGGGATGGCTTACTCTCCATGGTTTTCATGGTGATTGTCCTGTTTTCCTGATCATGTTGTTGTATTCTTGTTTGCTGGTTTTGAGGGGAGGCATTAGCCTAAGGGGAGGCTAATGCTTGTAATTTTTTCTTTTTTTTCATTCATTTATGTTTTTTTGTTTTGTGTTTTTCTAATTTTGTTTTGCAGGATTTTAGTGTCTCTTGTTAGCTAACTTTGTTTTGCAGCTCTCAATCTCTCAATGCTTGGAATTAAAACTAAAGACAGTAATTTCCATTCATCATGATTAAGATGAGTACATTCAGTTACAAATCACAAAAGCTACATATCAACATCATTTATACTTCATACCAACCTACAAACATCACTCGACCTAAACCCTACCACCTATTCCATCTTCCCTTTTCCCTTACCCATATAATCAGGCATGAACCTCCTACCTCTCTGTCGACTAATTTCATCATACACATGAGGGACTGGAAGTGCCAACACCACTGGGAGTGGCTGTCTTGGTTCAGGGGCTGGAGTTGAAGAGCTTGGGGTAGGTTGCCTCTGATGTGTTCTGGGGCGTGACCTTGCAGTTGGTTGGCTTGGCTGTGGAGCAGGCTGGCTTGGATGAGGAGTTGGTCTGATGGGATGCTTTCTTTGTCTTGGATCTTGGCTTTCACGTTGTCGATTGTCTCAACTTCGAGGGTTAGGTTTTTCACGGATAGAGTCTTCACGAAGATCTGCATTACCTTTTGGTACCGGTACTTTATAGAAGGTAGCAGTTGTCCTTTCCATCTCTTCAGTAAGCAGAGCCACAGTTTTCTTCATCTCTTCTCTTAGCTTATCAGTAATGGGAAAATTGGGAGGATATGTCTCCCATTCATCCTGACAATAAGTCAAGGACTTCAACTCTGATGATCCTTAATCATGAGAGCTAGAGTACTCAAATGACGAAGGAGTAGATGGAAGAGGATCAGATGAATATGAATCTTCCTCAACCTTGGCCTTACCTTTGTTTTGAGAAGATGATGCAATTTGGGGAAAGTAATTTTCCCACCCTGAGTCACTGGAGGAGGAAGAATCTGATGAGATTTCGATGATTGGAATTTTAGAAGAACTCATGATTATCTTTGGTTTGATGAAGTTATTGTGATAATGAAGGTATGTGATTTGAGAAAAAGGGATTATATAATGAGAAGGTGATTAATGCAAATTTATTGTTGGTTGGTGTTGTGTTTTAATTCTGGAGGTTTATTCCTAATGACAGGATTCGGAAGGTTGACTTTGGTCAAACCACCTCATTGCTGCTGATTGGTCAAACCTCTTATTGCTGCCGATTGACCAAGTGTTGCTGCCGATTGGTCAAACCTCTTTAAGTCAATTGGTCAATGTTACGTGCGCAGAATTGCAGCAATTTAAAGTGATATATTTGGCAACCCAACCTAAAATTGCACTTCTCTCATTTCAATTTCTCAAAATCCTATCAAACCCTAATTTTCTCATTTCGAACCCTAGATCATTCATCCAACACAATGACAACACTTCGCTACAAGGATGATCATAACAAGGTTGCATACTTAGAGTCGTCTTCTAGAAGTGATGGTTATGATGAGGTGTTAGCGTTTCTTCGTGGGTCATCCATTCGCTATGCACTCACTTATTGTCCAGTAAAGGTGTATGATTCGTTGATTAAGCAGTTTTGGGCAACAGCTAAGGTCAGACACATTGTGGGAAGGAAGAAAGACATCGTTGCCACCATTGATGACCACGAAGTCATCATTACGGAGGAGTTGATTCGTGTACAGCTCCGATTTCCTGAGGAATGATGAGTGTCTAAATACTCATCATTTTATACCCATCTGAACTGCCAAAAAATCCAAAAACACTCAGAAATGCATCAAAATACTGAAAATATCCCAGGATTGTGTTTTATATGTTTCAGATGCAAAATGAGTAAAAACAGATAAAAAATGAACCAAGTTTGCAAAATTGGCAGTTTCAGTCCCCCAACTTTCATAAAATTACAAAATAGTCCTTGGAAGTTTAAATTTGGAAAATTATCAATTATAGTCCTTGGATTATTTACAAATGGCAAAATTGGTCCTTAAAACAAACTTTGGAAAGTTGTCATTTTCAGTCCCTCAAAAATCCAAAATTACACAAATGGTCCTTGTGCTTATTTAAACCAAACCGGATCACTAAACTAAACCCACTAAACCTATCCTTAACCCATTTTTGTCCCTAGCCCAAAAATCCACCAAAGCCCAATCCCAATAAAAAAACCCGGCCCACCCTTTTTGCTAAATATCCCAAGGTCAAACCATGTTTGACCCGTCTTTTCTTCTTTCCCTAATACCGCCAAATCAAAACCAGGACACCATGTCCTCTCCTCTGACCAAACCACCCTCCTACCCCATTTCTTTCTCTGATAACACTCCACCCTCCTCCTTAGCTACTCACCAACTATCCCACGTGCTCAGGAAAAAGATAAAAACCCACTAACCCACTTGGCTCAGTTTTACCGCCAATTTTGAGATGAACGAATAGGATTGCTTAAATTTAATCCAACGGTTGGGACATATTCAAGAAGGGTCAGAGAAGCTATTGGAGTGATATTTAAAGAAGAATGAAGACCAAGAGTCAAGGTGTCACTGTTTTTAGACCTCTTCAGTAGTGTAATTTTTAGCTTACTTTTATTATGTCGAATTTATGCTTAAATGTTTTTCATTCCAAATTAGTCTAGGAAGTTGTAATCTTAGCTTTAATGTTGTAAGTTTGAAGTTTCAAAGTAATAAAATTCAAGATTGGTGATCCTCAGTTCATTATCTCTTGTTTCAAATCAATCAAAAAGCTCTTTTGTTAGTTATAGATGTTTCCATGGACTCTTTAGGCTCACTTAAGCTCCTATAAAGCTTATTAAAGCTTTTAGAGACCTTAAAACTTGGATTAGTAATAGAAAATCAAAAATATAAAAAATAGTCAACAAAAGTCAACTGTGGTGAAGGTATTGATGCAGTGGGTGAATTTGATAGTTCAAGGGAGAAATGGAAGCTCTTGGCCTATCTAAAGATAGGCTAGCTGAGTGAACCTCCTCTGTTCATGCTGAGGAGGAATTTCTTGTAAGATTTTGATTTCAATTTCAAGTTCTTTAATGCATTTGCTATATTATGGTTTAGATCTGCATTACTTTGTAGTATTCTGTTTCATTAGATGTATTTGATCATATTTGAGTGATATTAGTTCAATAAAGTGTTATATAGATTGTTTGTTGAGTTACTGTTTGAGCATTTAGATTGGTCATAATATGCATTGTTTTTTATCCTAAGTGTTTGATTGTTAAACCTTGTGAACTTGAGTTTAAATCTGCTTTAGTAACTCATATTTAAACTTTTGAGATTTTAATAAGGCTTAAAACAGTTAAAAGCTTTGAAAAAGCTTAAAATCTGTCTCTGCAGGGGTGTTTGGTACAGGTAGTCTAGCTGTGTTGGATTACATTTCATGGAATAAAAGTAGCATAGACATGTCACTCTAGGTTAATAAAAGTTGCAGATAGCAAAAAAAATAAATGGTAGATCATTTAGAAAAGTCAAAGTTTCTCTTTAAATCTTTAAGACAGTTAACTGTTTGATACTTGTGTAAGAATAATTAGTTAATTAGTTGCATATCTAGTTAAAATAGATTATATTAGTTGCATTGTAGCTTATTACTTCCATTTCAGTAACCTAGAATCATTAGAAGGTCACCAAAGTCAACTTTTTGTTTTACTGCAAAAGTCAAAATCCAGGTTCAAACCCAATTCTGAGCTGCTGATCTAGGGCCAAATTGGACCTCAATTGGTGTGTTTGTCATAGGGCTTTTTGTGTTTTAGTATAGCCAGTAGTATAGGGTAGATTTTGCCCCCTTAATATTCAGACTTTTTTGCTTATTGATTGCTTAATTTTGCTCTGAAAGTTGGGGCCTTTTCTGAGTTTTCTGCATAGATCTTGCTGCTGCCCTTATGCTTAAAGTGCTTTTCCAGAGTGCTTATTTTGGATTTTTTTAGTTGTTTCATGCTTCTATTAGTATAATTATCCAGTTTCTAGCTTTTTGTAATTTTTCTAGCTTTTTAGCTTATTTTGGGCTTATTTGCAAACTGCTTATCTGCCCAAATTTGCTTATCAAGCTTAGATAACTTCCACTTTTATTTTTCCTAGCTTTCTAATACTAATTTAGATTTACTCAGAATTTTTCATAATTTTCCTAAGTCATTTAGTATTTTTAATCTTTTTAATTAGTTTCTATTAGTAATTAAATCATAATAAATAGAATATTAATTAGAAAAATATAATTTTAATTTTCATAATTTTATGTTGTCATTTTTAATCTAGGAAAAATATAATCTCATTTTTAGACCTTAAGAAAATCAAAAATAGAAAAATAGTGATAGCTTCTATTTAATAGAATTTATCTTTTTAAATTTTAAGTAATTAAATTTCATTTTTATAATTTTCTTAGCTTCTTTTTACTTAATAATATTTTTAGAAAAAGTTTTTGATTTTTCTTTGCTCATTTAGAATTTTTTATAATTTAAATTAGTTTAATAAGTAAATTAAATAATTAATAATTAGTAATAATTAAATAAAAAGTGTAAAAAATTAGAATTTAATTTTTTAAATAAGTTTTAAATAATTTTACATTTTTAATTTTTAATTTTCTAAAATTTCTGTTTTCGTCCCATTTTAGATTTTCTGTTACACGTTTTTAGCTTATTAATTCGCGTTTAATTTTATTGTGCATATCTGTTTTAATTTGTTATTGAGAATTGTTAAAAAGCAAAATCAAAAGCAATCTAAATCATCAATCACTCTAATCCAAAACTTTTCACAGTTACCCATTCACATCTCGTTGGGAAACGATTCGGGTAATCACTTACCTGGTTTCACACTACACACAAACGTGAGTTTGTACAAGTATCCTTTTTCACAAAAGGGTGATTTGTATTTATTCAAGCGTATCGGATGCGTGCGATGTGTCGTTGTGGTTTAGCAGTATTAATGCCTACTCAAGTTTTAAATTTATATTTAGCCGACTTATCAATAACACACACACTTAACGAGCAGTGTACCCGGTCAGTATGAATATAATGGTAAGTAGAGTGTCGATCACTAAGAGTGGAACGTATTATCTAGTTATTCTAATTAGTATTTTAATATATTAAGTTAGCTATACAACCTAATCTAACGCAAGGGGGTTCAGCCTGAGAGACTGACACGATTTGGTTGCAATTAAATAATAAACTAAACCAATAGGTACGAATCAGCGAATAGCACACACGTACACAGATAAATACTCGAGACAATAAGAGGGCTGTCCTTATGACAAGTAGTTTGTCACTTGTTTTATTGCTAGTGTTATATGAAGTGTATAGTTCGATGCAACGCACCGAGATTAAGTCCTTTCTCGTTGGTTCTAATCTTATCGGCGAGTAAACCCTTAATGATTACTTATGACTATCCTATTTATCTTTCTCCTACTTTTCTACAGACCATAGAATGCATAGGCGATCTAATAAATAGGCGAGGGCAGAGGCATGGCGACCCGATCAACGCTCAGCTAGACACAGAGGTTATCAATGCACTAATAAAAGTCACCAAAGACATCAACATATAAACTTTAATTGATGAGAAAGCAGTTTTAAGGGAGTGCAATTTTCCGTTGTCACATTACACAAGCCACCAATCTTGATGAATTAAAGTTTACTAACACAATAAAACAAAACTACTTAATGAATTAAACACATGCAGCACCTTCTTACAGCTCTTGTATCTTTGATTTGAGTGTGTCTTGTGCTCGCTATTCGACTGAATTCGCCCTTGGTTTCTGTACTTCGGTCTTCGTATATAATATATGTCACACGAAATTCGTCTGGTCTTGGGGTATTTATAGTTTCTGTCTAAGGGTAAGATGCGGCGCATCTAGTAAGTAGATGCGGCGCATTTACTTAACTTCGCGTGGGGTCCAAGATTATAATATTCAGGAATATTCGTACACCGCCAGAAGATGCGGCGTATCTTTATCTTTGGATGCGGCGCATGTCCTCTTGTATCTTGGATCGTATCTGGTGAGATCTTGATAGCGATGCACCGTATGTGATAAGCAAGATGCGGCGCATCTGGAGCAGATTAGTCTTGATCTTGTACATTTCAGTAGACTCTTAACTTCTTGCATGTTTTGCCCCATAATTAGTCCAAAATCGCCAAGTTTCACCAAATGCTTGTTTTCAACTGAGAATTACAAAAGTAAACGATTAAGTATCAATCCTCATACATAATATAATAAAACAAGTCAAATTAATAGGATAAATGATAGTAATAAAATGTACTTATTTGAGTTCATCAAATATCCCCCCACTTGAACTTTACTTGTCCCCAAGTAAACCTTAGAATTAATCTTATGAAAATGTATCCTAAAAGATATTAGGATTTATTTTTATATTTAAGCATGTATTCATTTTTGTCATAATCACACAACTAAACACTTAACGAATTAGAAGTAAAATAAAATAATTTGATAAAAGCAAATCTAATCGTTTAACTGTCCAGTCGCGACGAATATTCTATCATAAGCTTGGCAAGTATACACATCTCCTCCACTAAAGCCAAGGAATAACAAGTCTAAAGCGGTAAAAAGGGTTTTGAGGCTTAAGGGTTAATTATTCTTAATCTCTATCGATCTCAAATTCCAGAAAAGGCGACAAAATCACAAATACATGATCGAATCCACGAACACGATACTTGCAATTGCTCAAATCCTTAACTCGAATAGGCTAAAGATAGGTCCAAACTTCACCAATAATAATATATCAAAAAGGGCGACAACATCATAAATACATAGCCGAATCCACGACTACGATACTTAAGATTGCTCAAATCCCTAATCTCAATAAATCAAAGGTTTGGTTGGATAAAGAATAATACAGGGTATGGATAATATTTGGGATATAAACTGGTGTAAAATGAAAAATAAACAAAACAAATAAATTAAAATCCTAAGTGTGGTTAATCACTATCCCAACCATCCCATGAATAAGACTCATATCATTGAATAACTCACGCTTTAACACTTGAAACACACGCTTTAGGTAGACACGAATTATACTCAACAAGATCTTAATCAAATAATAAACCTTAGTTGACGTTCCCATAACTGCCAACTCCCATTCAATCCATAGATATAATACAACAATTAGTGGTGATATCGACCACTTAATACAAAACTTTACATAAGTTGGTTTAAATCAAACATCCAACTTTTTCTTTTTCTTTTTTTTTTCTTTTCTATTTTTTCGATTTTTTTTTTTTTTTTTTTTTTTTTTTTTTTTTAATAACATAAACATAGATGTGTAAAATTTCACCACATCACTATAATGATAATTCTGGATAATTATTCCATACTTTTCATAACTTCAGAAATAACGGTAATAGTGAAAGTAGTAAACACACGAAAAATAAGCTCAAAGATATACAATATTTACTTTCACTCCAATTGCATTGTGCAATTTCCCGACCTAACCATAGATAATGAATTACGCACGCGAACACAGGTAATGTAAGGAAACACACTTTGCCTATAACAATTAACCAACCACGGATTTTAATCTACAGGGTAGGCTAAGGTGTAAGGGTGTAACGAAACATTTTAACAAAGGTGTAAGAAACGAAAGGAATGGCTCTGAGTGTTTTTCTAGGGGTATCTTACTCTAAAAATGAGAGTAACAAAAGGGTTTATACGGGGGTTAACTAACCAGTGTAGTTAGCTAATAACACATAACATATAAAGGCTATTTGGGTGTAATCCTAGAAATTTACCAATTTAGACAAGTCATTCCAATTATATAAATAATACTTATTATGGTGGTCTCGAATAGTATACAAGCCAAGTTCTAAAGTTTACAAGTCACCGGCACACTCATAGATTTGTGAATTTTGAAAAATCACAATTTTTGAAAATAACGTCATGTGTGCTGCTATGCAACTTAGACTTTAAACAAAAACATGCTAAAAATTTTAAATTTTGATATATTAAGCACATTTTAAGCATATTTTGAAAAGTTTAGGACAAGTAAGTGTTAAGTGTTCTAATTCTCCAATCCCCCCACTTAATTTAAACAACGTCCTCGTTGTTTGTATGAAAGGTTAAAAACTGGAAAATAAAAGAATTAGAACAGAAAAACTCCCCTGAGATTTGCTCGGTATGATCCTCCATTAGTATTAGAGCAAAAATCATCTTTCTTGTGGATGAGAACGTTTAAGCTTCATATTCGATGTATCCACAGGAAATGCAGGAATCTATAATACCACCAAGGCTTCAAAACACACCTAAGGTAAGAAAGGTTCAAACTTGCATAATACATTAGTAGTTAGGTAAAAATAAAACATAAAAGTTAAAAATGAAAATCATCAGGTCAGTCGATGCGCCGTATCTTATGGAAGAAGATACGCCGTATCGAGCCTGGAATAAATACGGATCAGAATAAAAGATGCGCCGCATCCTTAACCAGGGATGCGCCGCATTAAAATAAACTGATAAAAAGTTTTAAATTCGAAAATAAAAAAAATAAATGCAGAAAAATAAAATAAAGTAAGATATGACCATTGCAGGAGATGCGTCGCATCTCAGAATTGAGATGCGGCGTATCCTCTGCGGCCTGACTGACTCGACACAAAAACAAAATAATAAAAAAGATAAATCCGGGTTGTCTCCCGGTAAGCACTTGTCTTTATTCCAGAGTCTTCAAGTTAGACTCACGTTCAGCTCTTTAATATCGATCATTGAAGGAGTCGGAAACATCGCGCTCCCTCATTCCCAATTCAGTAATATTGAACATTCCTTGCTCGTCCTTAATTTCCACGCCGTTCTTCTTTAATATCTGTATAAACAAAGTTCTGTCCCTTTCGGGCAGAGATGACAAAATGATAGACGGGAAATTCTTATTATCATATAAGCATAAATAAGCAAGGTGGGGTGGTAGTTCAATAAACACATCATTATTCAAATTTGTTTTCTCAACTATTCTCCTACGTTTGTTAATTACTACACAATCATACCACTCATCATCAGAATCATTGACAACATCGCGTCTAAGTTCGGTAGGTACATTTAGGTCAATAAATTCCTCAAAGTTCTCATGATTAGGATTAGTTGAGTTGTTTTGAATCAATGTTTCTCCCATGAGCCTAGCTTCAAGATTGAGGTCCATACGCTCTCTTAATCCTAGCACATAGACTCCTCTAATTATGCTTTTAACAGGATCTTGGCACTTATAGACTAGTTTATTATTCCCTACCCTTAATGAGATTTTTCTTTTAAACACATCAATCTTAGCATGGGCAGTAGACAAGAAAGGTCGACCAAGGATTAAAGGAATCTTAACATCCTCGGGCATATCTAAAATAACAAAGTCTACAGGGAAAATAAACTTCTCAATCTTAACTAGCACATTATTAGCAATCCCTTCAGGTCGTTTTACCGTTTTATCAGCCAATTCAATAAGTAACTTAGTCGGTGCTAATTTACCTAGTCCTAGGGTAGTGAATGTCTTAAGAGGCATAACACTAACACTAGCTCCTAAGTCAGCTAACACATTATTGAAAGATATATTATTAATTGAACAAGGTAGAGTAAAACTTCCTGGGTCTTTTTCTTTATGAGGCAAGGCATTTAAATCGGTTGCAGAGCTCCCTTCTTTCATTGTAGCCTTGATCTCTTCTTCAATCTTTGTCTTTTCTTTGAGTAGTCTTCTTAAACTGATTGAAGAATTAAAGAAAAATTCGGGTCTTGCACCATCATTACCATTCATCGATCTTCTAGGCAAGTAAGGAGTGACTTCTTCAGTGGTGCTTATGGCCTTGACATGATCTCTTGGGTTGGTTTCGGTTGAGCTAGGTAAACTTCCATATCCCCTTTCTTGAAGAACTTTGCTCATTTGACCAATTTGTTGTTCCAATGCTTTGATCGAAGCTCCTTGATTTCTTGTAGTAGTTTCCGTTGAAGCTCGGATTTCTTTGATCATAGCAGTATTCTCTTCATGTCTTTTAGCAGCATCGGCCATAATTTGCTTTAGAGTGTCATCTAAAGTCTGCCTCCTCTCTTGATAAGCGGGATTAAAGTTGTTCTTTTGATAGAATCCCGGGGTAGCTTCCCTAAATCTTCCTGAAGGTCGGAATGGTTGTCCAAATTGGGTGTAATATGCTTCTTCAAACGTCTCACTTTCATTCTTATTTGGGCAATCTTTAGTGTAGTGAGGTCCTTCGCACTTTTCACATCCAACTTGGGCAGCATACACTCTTTCATCACGCTTCTTCATCTCTCTACTAATTTTATCCAATTGAGCTTGAATAGCCGCAATCCCGTCAAAATTAGTGCTGCTCTTAGATCTAGTAGAGGTCCCATCGTGCCATTTTTGAGAATGATCAGCAGCTTCTTGGATCGCTTTCCTAGCATTGGCTGCACTCATTTGAGGCACAGCTCCCTTAGCGTCCAATATTTGTCTAGTAGGCACGTCCAATCCTTGATAAAACAATATTATCTCCTGCATAGCGGTTAGATAGTGTTGAGGACATTTTACCAATAAATCTTTAAATCGTTCCCAAGCTTGATAAAGAGTTTCATCAGGCTCTTGCTTGAAACTGTTGATAGCCTCCATCTTTTTAGCATTCTTAGCGGGTGGACAATATCTCTTCAGGAATTTGCTCTTCAAATCTTCCCATGTAGTGATTGAACTAGCAGGTTCATTCCTTAGCCACTTGTTAGCAGCTCCTTTTAGTGAGAGTGGAAAGATTCTTAGCATGATTTGATCGTCAGTCACTCCTTCTGAAGTAAACAAAACCGCAATCTCGAGGACCTTTTCAACATGCTCATTAGCATCCTCATGTTCCGATCCACTGAAAGCATTTTCTCTTAGTTCCTTGAGAAACTGACCTTTCAATTCAAACTTTGACTTATCATCAAACTTTGGTCTAGCAACTCCTGAAGTGTGATCAGCACGGGTTTTGTTCATGTATTCCTCCATAGTTGTGTTTTCGCCCATTGTTTCTGTTTCTTCTTCCTCTTTCTCTTCAGAAAAATAATCAAGCTCGAATGAACTTGAAGTATCAAAGCTTTTTGTGTTGAAAAGCCTTTTAAGCGAATGAAAGACTCGCTCAGGATCTTCGAAAGGTTGAATCAAGTTCTTCGTAGAACTCCTGGTCATGCACTTCCTGAAATCAACACAAAAATATCAGTAGGGTATGCTCAAGAAAGTAATATATCAGAAAACTAACAACGAAAACGGAATACGAAAAATTAAAGTTACTGATATCTGCAGACGACGCGCCGTATCCAAAAAGTTGGATACGCCGTATCTTATAATCGTTAAAATTAAATCAGACTTTATTCAGAAAATAGATACGCCGCTTATAAATTAGAATGCGCCGTATCAATTTTAATTATCAAAAATTGATATTTATTAAAAATTAAATGCGTCGTATTAACAAAAGTTAATGCGCCGTATTTTCGTTACGTTTCAAAATATAAGATTTTTGATTCAGAAGATGCGCCGTATCGATAAAAATCGATACGCCGTATCTGTTTAATAATTCGAAAACTGTTTTTAATTAAAATAATAGATACGCCGTATCTGCTGAAGCAGATGCGTCGTATGGCGTTAACGTTTAGAAATTTTTTTTATCAAAAACAGATACGCCGTATCTTGGGGAAAAGATGCGTCGTATCGAATTAATTAAACGCATTGTATTTTATAAAAATTAAACGCAATACGCCGTATCTATGGAAATAGATACGCCGTATCGTTCGATTTAGCTCAGTACAACGATAGCAGAATACAAAAAATACGAAAAATTAAAAACAAATAAAACACACGAAAATAAACACAAATAAAAGCAAACAAATAACACACAAAAACAGAAAATATGCAAAATATTACAATGAATGCAAATTAATCTAATACACAACAGAATTAGCGGTTAGATAAAAAAAAAATTAGAAACCTAATTAAAATACTAATCAAATTAACAGATAATAACAATTCACTCCCCGGCAGCGGCGCCAAAAACTTGATGCGTGCGATGTGTCGTTGCGGTTTAGCAGTATTAATGCCTACTCAAGTTTTAAATTTATATTTAGCCGACTTATCAATAACACACACACTTAACGAGCAGTGTACCCGGTCAGTATGAATATAATGGTAAGTAGAGTGTCGATCACTAAGAGTGGAACGTATTATCTAGTTATTCTAATCAGTATTTTAATATATTAAGTTAGCTATACAACCTAATCTAACGCAAGGGGGTTCAGCCTGAGAGACTGGCACGATTTGGTTGCAATTAAATAATAAACTAAACCAATAGGCACGAATCAGCAAGTAGCACACACGTACACAGATAAATACTCGAGACAATAAGAGGGCTGTCCTTATGATAAGTAGTTTGTCACTTGTTTTATTGCTAGTGTTATATGAAGTGTATAGTTCGATGCAACGCACCGAGATTAAGTCCTTTCTCTTTCTCCTACTTTTCTACAGACCATAGAATGCATAGGCGATCTAATAAATAGGCGAGGGCAGAGGCATGGCGACCCGATCAACGCTCAGCTAGACACAGAGGTTATCAATGCACTAATAAAAGTCACCAAAGACATCAACATATAAACTTTAATTGATGAGAAAGCAGTTTTAAGGGAGTGCAATCTTTCCGTTGTCACATTACACAAGCCACCAATCTTGATGAATTAAAGTTTACTAACACAATAAAACAAAACTACTTAATGAATTAAACACATGCAGCACCTTCTTACAGCTCTTGTATCTTTGATTTGAGTGTGTCTTGTGCTCGCTATTCGACTGAATTCGCCCTTGGTTTCTGTACTTCGGTCTTCGTATATAATATATGTCACACGAAATTCGTCTGGTCTTGGGGTATTTATAGTTTCTGTCTGAGGGTAAGATGCGGCGCATCTAGTAAGTAGATGCGGCGCATTTACTTAACTTCGCGTGGGGTCCAAGATTATAATATTCAGGAATATTCGTACACCGCCAGAAGATGCGGCGTATCTTTATCTTTGGATGCGGCGCATGTCCTCTTGTATCTTGGATCGTATCTGGTGAGATCTTGATAGCGATGCGCCGTATGTGATAAGCAAGATGCGGCGCATCTGGAGCAGATTAGTCTTGATCTTGTACATTTCAATAGACTCTTAACTTCTTGCATGTTTTGCCCCATAATTAGTCCAAAATCACCAAGTTTCACCAAATGCTTGTTTTCAACTGAGAATTACAAAAGTAAACGATTAAGTATCAATCCTCATACATAATATAATAAAACAAGTCAAATTAATAGGATAAATGATAGTAATAAAATGTACTTATTTGAGTTCATCAGTATCCGTCGTTGCATAATATTTATATATATACTTCACCGCGGATCAAGGAACATGGGGAATATGATCTTTCGAGACAAGAAATCAATGATGGTATGGCTGCTATAGGTTATCCTGTCACTGGTAGTTGTACATTCTTTAAAAGTAAGTTGTCTCCTCAATGGAGATTTCGGGTTCATACTTTACTCCAGTGTATGAGTGTTAAGACAGGTGGTTGGGACCAATGTCCAAGTCCCATTGCGTCTGGTCTTGTTTGTCTATCTCAGGGTAGAATATTTAATGGGGCCAAATATATTTTTGATGGGATGGTTGAAAATATCTTTGGTGATAAAAACAGATTTTTAATGTACCCTAGATTTCTTCAAATTATCTTAGGTGTTCAGACCATTAACCCATCCCCTAAGATAGTGAATCGGTTGACTCCCAAAATGTTTGCTCTGATGAAAATGAATTTTGCAGGCCAACATTTACCATTATTACCTGCCATGTTACAAAATGCCAATCCTGCTGACAACCCAGATCCTGCTGACAATGTCAGTGTCCCACCATCACCCAATGCAGCTGATGCTAGTGCATCCAATGCTGCTGATGAAGGAACTTCAGTTGCTGCTGATGCATCTGCATCTGTTGCTGCTGATGACCCATTTCCACCATCACCTAGACCAGCCACACCTAGTCCTGAGACTAATGTCCCTGATGAGCCCAGTGTCCAGACCACCATAGTTATTTCACCTGTTGTCCAGCCAACACCTTCTATGTACTTGCCTTCTTCTTCAAGGCTTTCAACTCCTAGTCCTTCTAGGCAGACTTTTAGTGAAGACATCCTGCAATATGGTCTAAGGACAAGGGAGAAGAGTCACTCTCACCACCCTTTTTCTAGGGATATTTCTAAAGTAGATGATCATGATTTGGTTAGGGTTGATTCCGATAGTGATTCAGAAGGTGATTCCATTCATTCTTGGGGACATATTGCTCACTGGGAGATTAGGTCTACTCCTGAAGGTGAAGTCAATGTTTGGTTTTCTCTTGATGGGACAGTCAAATTCTATACCTTTCTGAGGGAGCTATTGAATAGGGTTGAAAGAAAAGATTTGGAGAATCTTTATAAGATAGTGGATAATTACTATCAAACTCATACTCCTACTTGGATAGGCCTAATGCTTTGGGGAGATTTACAAGTTTTAATGAATTCATTGGAAGGTGAAAAAGCTAAATTGGTGTGGGGTAATCAATCATCCTGGAGGGTATTTTCTTGGAGGCTATATCCTTCTTCCAATGTTCATGTAGTGGAGCTCATCTCTGGTAAGATTTTGTCTATGTTTGTTGATGTCTCTTATCCTTTATCTGAGGGACTTATGAAGAGAATGCTCAAACAGAAGGTCCGAGTTCCCAAGCATACTATTGGAAATGATTTAACCACAGCTGAACAGTTGGTCAAATTCATCAAAGATCAACTTGCAGCTAAAGGTTCATCTGCTTAAGGGGAGGTTTCTTGTTGTTGTTGTATATCTTTCTATCTTTCTTTCTTTTGGTTTCTTTTCTTATTTTCTTTCTTTTATTTGATTTGTTTCTGATTTCTTATTCTTAGTTCCAAAAAAAAAAAAAAAAAAAAAAAAATGTATATTTTGTGTGCTAATAAGTTGGTTTTGAGCAACACCTTGCAGGTACAGTGTTGGTGTTTACACCTTCACCTTAAATGGTATTCAACTCACCATGTTTTGCAGACAAGAAAGAGTTGGCTCACCATGAGGGTACGGCTCTGGTGTGATAATCAAATCCGTTGATAGCTGTAATAGCTTGCTCAAAGCTATAGGGTACTTCAACTCACCCATGGTTCATTCCTAAGAAGTTGAAATGGTTCTCAATTCACCATTGATGTAACCCTTTATGGGATCCAAAGAATTGGCTAGTCCACAAAAGTATGGTTTGTGGTAAAGACACTTGGTATCCATATTTGGTATTCAATTCACCAAGGTTTGCTGTAACCTAAGAATTGACTAGTCCTGAGCAAACGGCTACAGGTAAAGACAAGTCAAATCCGTTTATAGTTGATGATTTGCTAATAAATCAGATGGTTATCAATGTACCATGGTCTAACACACCTAAACATTGGCTACTCCAGTAGTGATGGCTATTGGTAAATAGACATCAAATCCATTTATTTTCAATGATTCACCTCTCACAGGAGTTAACACACCTGGATGTGATGAGAATAGTATGAAACTTAAGTGATATGATGTACATATTGTCACAATAGAGGTCAAGCTCAAGTGAATGTATTGGTGACCAGTTTTGAAGAAGATTTCCTATTGCTGCTGAACTATTGAAGTTTCTGCTATAGATGTTGGAATCTTGCAGGTCATAGATGTTGCTGCTGGTTACTACTTATTGCTGCTGCTGAATTCGCAATCCTCAAGCCTGAGAAGTTAAAGCTCTATCACGTTGGAATCTTGTAGGTTAACCTAGTCAACCTCAAGATTAGGGGAGGATTGTTAGGATCTCTGAGAAATAAGGAATTTCTCATTGCTTCCGATAGTGAAGCTGGTTCCTGCCGATAGTTATTCATTGCTGCTGCGGTTGGTTCCTGCTGATAGTTTAAGTTTGTTTCTGCCGATAGTGTTTATTGCTGCGGATATTATTGTTTGTTATCCGTATGTTTAGTAAGGTTGTTAGATTTATTTTTAGAAGAGATCATGTTTATCTCTTCACACGTTTTCTTGTAAGACGGGTTAGGGTTAGGGTTTCTTATGATTATAAAAGAAACATCCCGTCTGTGAGTTTAATACACCTTTAACGATTACAATATTCAATAACACAATTCTTAGTTCATAGTCTGATCCATAGAGGATCATTGTCTTTTCTTCTTTAATATTCTTGTTGTTTAGTTTCCGCATAAACACAAGTCTTACACCTAGAGATTCTCATTTAACCAAGCTCAATCAAGCTCGACGTACTCGATCCTACAGCAAGGTTTGCTTGATCATGATAAGATGTGTTTGGTTGGAACTATTGCAAATGTGGCTCGTAACCATCCACCACCACAACGTATGGAAGAACCTTCGGGACTTGATTCGGGATGGGGTGAATGGCATGCGAACTTGCCACAAGTTGATAAGAGAGAAGTTTGGAGAGATATGTCTATGATGAAGATTGGAAATCAAATGGATTATTATGCACCGAGTCTCACACACCTTGGTCACCAAAGTGTTCCGCCATATTCTTTTCCAATGACTTATGACCCGCCTAGTGTTCCACCTTACCCATACCCATATACACCATACCCATTGCAACAAGTACCTTAACCAACATCATCTAGTGCATTTCAAGGAAGTGAAGGGTATAATGTTAATCATGAGGGGTTCATGGGTTATTATTCTTCTGATGTGGGGACTAGAGGTTATGAAGCAAGAACGTCGTCTGGAGATGTTGGCGTTGGAACATTGGTTGATTACCAAGGAGATGACTATGAGGACATGGATGAGGAATGATTTTGACTATCATTCGCGGTTTTATATGATGTGTAATGGATAATTATTCTATCTTCTCCCTAGTACTTTATTTCTGAATTATTATTATTATGTGATGTAGGATTTATTGTTATTATTTAGGATTTAATTAAGCACTTTATTATTATTATTTTTGTGTGTTTGTTTTTGTATGTTTTGTGCATGTGTTTATTTTTCAGGTTTGAGATACCATGGAATTATTGCTCATTCATATGGTTGGTACATTTTGTAGTTTGGAGTGACCAACTCATGCGTTAAATACCAAATATGAATCTCGCATGATTTCTCGGTGATATCATTTACTACTTTATTTTCCCTATTTCCTTTGCTTTGAAGTTAATTTTTCACATTGAGTACAATGCAAAACTTAAGTGTGGGGGAGGGAAGTAAATAGTGAAAATGATTTTGTTTTTAAATTTTTTTGTGATTATTTTGGAGTTTGTTTTATTGCCGTTAAGGAAATTAGTTGTTTTTACACCTAAAAGATTATATCTAATTAAAACAACTTGGAATTTTCCAATAGCATATAATGGCAATTTGAAAATTTTAACGTATCTCAATTAAGTGAAACGATCCGTTCTTGGGATTGATAACATTACTTGTGAATTTATAGCGTATTCTACAAATTTGTGAGGATTTGAGCCTATCATTTGAAGCATATCTTTATGCTTAAATTCTATTTTCTTGCTATGAGTGTGCCGGTGATTGAATTGATTCTAGAACTTGTGCTTGTCATGCATTACGAATTCCAAAGTAATGTCACATTCGTGTGATATAAATGAATTTAAATGATAACAGGCAACTTAGGATTTCAACCAAATGGCCTTCCATTTACATATATTGATATATTAGCTAGCCAAATCGGCTAGTTAACTACTTTTTATGGACCCATTTGTTAGCGCTCATTTTTAGCGCTAGATACCCTTAGTTCACCCTTTGAGCTATTCTTTTTGTTTTGTTACATCCAGAAAATACAAAAAGATTTTACACCTTTAAACTTTAGCTTAACCTTTTTGTCAAGTCAAATCAATGAATTACTTGTTGTTGGCATGAAGAAGTTTTTGATGATTATGAGTTTACACTTTGTATTTCGGATATACCTTTCCGACGAAGACGAAGGTAGCTACTTCTTATTTGTATTTTTGAGGTATATGCTCATCCAAAGTGTGGGGGATGTGAAAAAAAAATGATGAAAAAATATATAGCCAATGTGCTATTATTATGAAGATGAATGAAAAAGAAGTATTATGAGTTATCGAATAGCTAATCTGCTAAGACGTGATGTTTATATGTATGGTGATCGATGAAAGAAATCAAAAGAGAAGGGGAAAAAGTTGATTCGGAGGCTATAATCATTTTGGGATACATGGATTGATTTTTGCAACAAGTGATTTTAGTATTTGACTTGAATATTATTACATTACTAAATCCACTAAATAATCCCATGCATTATCCTAACCCTTTTTGCTTTGTGAAGATATCGACTGTATGAATATTCTAGTGACCATCCGGTTCTTGAGTGATCGAATAATGCGCCAGCGATCTAAGGTATTTTACTTTAGTGACCATCCCGTTGTTTGAGTAAATCAAGAATTCGCGCCAGCAATCTATTATGTTTATACAGAAGTTATTGGAGCATAAGTTGATATTAACCCGAATAAAAGTCCTCTTTGATAAGTTTATTTATTTCTTACATGATTTGGATTAGTTTTGATACTTGTACAAGCTTATAGCATGAAATGAAATCATGACTGAGTAATTGAGTGAAATACACCACCAACAAAAGAAATGAGTGTGAGTGAATTATATTATTACTTTCTTTTAGTGAGGAGCTTAGTTGTGTTATCTAGCTTGATCGAGTACTTCGTTTAAATTTCACGTATAAATTGTAAAAATCACTTTTTGATCTTTTGCCTTGGCGATAAGGACGATTAGTGAAATTTTTGAGAATCATGATGGTTGGCTATTGGAAAACAATTTTTCAAAAGATTACTTTGCTTGAGGGCAAGCAAAACCTAAGTGAGGGGGATTTGATAACGCTCATTTTGTCTATGATAGAGTCGCGTTATTTGTATATTTTTGCATATTATTTAGTTATGTTTATGAGCATTTTACGCTTAAAAGGTATTAAGATGTGTTCAGGTCTAAGTACAAGGAAATATCGAACAATGACGATGTACAAGAGAAGGTTGTGAAGATTTTCAATGAAAGATGGAGTCATGATTTGGTGCTAAAAAGAGTATTAAAGGATGAAGTTTTATGCCAACCCAAGGTTGAAATTTATGTGCAAAACAGTTCCCAACCCAAGGTTGAAGCTGAGGTTCAAACCCAAGGTTCAATAGCCCAACCTGAGGTTGAGCAGTCATCCCAGCCGCCGGTTCAAATCTGAACCGCGGGTTGAGACGTGTCTGAGATGAAGAGTTGCATTAATTCAAGGTTTTAACTACCATTGATCACCAAGTCCGATCATTACCTCTCCATTATGATTATGGGGTGTTTGTAACAGCTTTTGTGAGTAAATTCAAGCATAAATAGGACCCCTAATCACCACACAATAGGACATAATATACAACAAGAAGCAAGAGACAAGACAACAAATCTTAATCAAGCCTTACACCATAAGGACTTGATCATATCCTATACAACCCGAAAGAGCTCAATAATTCCTGTCATTCTTAAGAAGATACCAAGAAGTGTAAGTGATACTTGTGAGAAGAGGCGGAGAATTCCCTTGTTCGATTGGAGGCGTTAAGGAGTGCTATATCTCTTTATATTTCTTGCTCATTGTAGTCTTGCTTTGGGTAACTTTCTTTTACTTAATTATTATGTTGAACAATTTGATGTTGAATGAAATATTACGTTTGTTGATGAAACTTGTGATGTAGTAATTTGTGATACTTGTTTGGGAATTATGTAGACTTTCGTGTGAATGTTGAATGATTAGTCGGTTAGAAAAAGTGATTGTTCTCATAAGTTTGTTTAAATATAATTCGTGTTCTAAAACTTGTTGATTTAACATTGTTGGATTTAAAGGTCGAAAGGATTTCTAATATTGTTTAATTCCAAGAAATTGGTGCACAAATGGATTGGTACTTGATAATTGACAACTATTAAGTATTCAAGTTTTTAAATGAATTCGAGAAGATTTAATAACGAGATTGGGTCGAAAGGACTCGTATGAACTAATGTTACTAATCATTTTTTCATACATTTGATAACGCAAAGGGCTAGCCTAATGGGATGATGTATTGGCCGAAAGAACTCACCCATGGAACTAGTAAAAACATAGATTTTCTTGATAGTACCAATTGACTAGAAAACCTTGTGAAAATTGGTATGTGCCTTCTACGTATATGTTTCCCCCAAACATATTCAACATTTTATCACGATTGGTTACTATTCTTAAACAAGTATTTGTTCGTTTGATTGATTGAATTCGGAACCATTGTTTGTTTGTTTATTTACGCTGCTTTAGAGTGTGACAATCTTTAGTACTATTTCTTGTGCTACATAAATTGCTAAGCTTAAACTACGAAGTCTCGTGGGACGATCCCTATTTACCAGAAACCATATTACACACGGACGAGTATACTTGCTCGTATGAGTTTTCTTAATAATCGATTAAAAGGTGTTTATAAATTTAAAATTTGAGTGAAACTTAGGATATAATATATATAACCGGTTTACGCGCATCAAGTCTTAACTTGCAGCATGACATGCTTTACTTGGATTTTTGTATAACAATACCTTCACAGTCGGTTCGATAGTAGTCACTTCGTGATTCCTTACCCAAGTCTTGTTTACTTACACGTGGCAATATGTTTTCATTGTGCTAGGAGTGTTTGGGATAATGAAATGGTGTGCTAGTGGACCTCTATCTAATGTCATATACAGGAGGGACAATTATGATGATAGGTTCTATGACTGACAAAGTTGCTGGGCAGATCATTGGTAAGTGCTTATTTATTATAGACTACTACTATTGGTTTTAGAGCTTGTAGCTATGAGTTTTTCTGGGTGAATGTTACACCTAATTAATGGTTTATACAGCTTATCTCAACTCACTTCTTTTTAGCAACAAACAAACAATTATAAACAACATACGAGTAATTACCTCTTCGCATAACCACTTAGCAAAAGATTTACTGTGCTCATTCTCCAGCAATCCCATTTTTTTACCCGGGTTTTTTGTTTTCAAAACTACCTAGTGTCGCCTGACACAAATAAATGTCTTTGATTATTATATTTGATAGAACATTTTAAGCAACGAAATCGACATGTGTTAGTAATACTTACTCGATATACGGTTGAATTTCATCTGTATTTTGTATTACATACAAATGTGCTTTCTGAAAGAATTCTCCAGAAACTTCACTTGATTTGCCGGCCGACAATGGCTTTTCGTCCTCATTTTCATTGGTTACATGTTTATCAGGTGGGATACCAATAGTTTTCATGGTTTTATGATATTCACTAAAAAACTCTATTGTTTCTTCCGCGATAGTCTCCTCAGCAATGCATCCCTCTGGTCTATTTTTGTTTCACACATGTCCTTTAATAACCTTCATACATCTTTCGAAGGGATACATCCACCGAAAGCATATGGGACCACATAATTTTACCTCCCTAGTTAGGTGCACAGTCAAGTGTATCATAATATCAAAAAATGACGGAGGAAAGAACTTCTCGAGTAGGCACAGTGTCACAACAAGTTCTTCTTGCATCTTATCTAGTTCTTGAAAGCTGATTTCTTTCCTACATATAGCTTTAAAGAAAAGCAAAACCTGATAATAGCATATCGTGTAGGTGGGCAAAAACTCTTGCATTAGTATGTGATAGTCATGTGATTTATGGTCAATGAGCTTCATATCATTTAGGCTGACCAAACTAGAGAAATTTGAACAATAGCTTTGTGGTACCCTGATGTTGCGTAACGTTTCACAAAAGATGTCTTTTTCAGCATTCGTTAATGTGTAACCTGCTGGAGGTAGTGTTGTTTTGTCTGCTTCTTGCCTAGCAAACAACTCATTTTTTATCCCCAACTCTTCCAGATCCAATCGAGCATTCATTCCATCTTTTTTCTTTCCAGGAACATTCAGCAAAGTTTCGACTAGACTCTCACCAACATTCTTTTCTACATGCATGAAGCCAATACAATGCGGAACAGAATTATACCTCCAATACCTTAGCTTTTGATACCAAATATTGAATTTCTTCCAATATGCTTCATTTACTTGGCGTGAACTACCCTCTTCTTCTGTTGTTTTCCTTTTCTGCTTTTTAATCTTCCCATCTCTGCCTCTGGTATCTTCTTGGTTTTTCGAGGTTCTTCGTTTTCCCCACTTATTTTCAATATATTGTACCTCGTTGTATATTTTTTCCCCCGTCAATGGATTTGGAGCATGCTGAAATTCTTCTTGTCCATTAAACGCCCCCGTTTGCCTTCTGAACGCATGGTTGTATGGTAGATATCGTCTGTGTCCAGCATAACTTTGCTTGGATGAGGCAGAAAGTCTAACACACTGTGTATCTTTCCCACATACTACACAACCTTTGAATCCACTGTATGGGCAGCCACATAATGTACCAAGTGCAGGGTGATCATTTATCGTCCATAATACAACAGTACGTAGATTAATGTTTTCTTTTGAGGAAGCATCATATGTATCAACCCCTTTCTCGAATAAGGTATGCAGATCATCAACCAACGGTTCTAAAAATACATCGATATCATTTCCCGGGTATCCCGATATTAATACTGAAAGCATGATAAACTTTCTTTTCATATACAACCATGGAGGAAGGTTGTATATGACAGATAAAACTGGCCATACACTGTGATGCCTATTTCCTGAGTTGACGTCAACCCCATCAGCTGATATTCCTAGCCGTAGATTCTCGGATCTTTAGCAATTTCGGGGAATTTTTCATCTATGGTACGCCATGCATGTGAATCTGCGGGGTGACATAAGACACCATATGTTATCCTCCTTATTGCGTGCCATGTTAGATCTTCTGAAATACTTTCTAACTTGAAGAGTCGTTGCTGTCTTGGTATAATTGGAAAGTACCACATTACCTTTGCTAGAATGTTTTCGTACACTTTATGTGTCTTATTATCCACCTTCCATCTTAATATCCCACAAGTTAGACAGACAGTTAACTCCTTGTTATCCTTCCAGTAAAAAATGCAGTTGTTGCTACATACATGTATCTTTTCGTATCCTGATCCCATCATTCTCACCAGTTTTTTGGCCTGATAAGTTTTTTCAACCATTTCGTTACCAGCAGGTAGCATCTTTTTTAACAATCCTAGTAATTCAGTAAAGAACTTATCAGAAGCTCCATACTTACCCATCAAGTTGAGTAGTTTAACTATTGCGGACAACTTTGTGAAGTCAGGACATCCTTCGTAAAGTGGCTTCTCCGCGTCTAATAATAGTTCTTGAAACTTGGCAAGGTCATCCTCATCAAAACTTTCTTTTGTAGCATTAACCATTTCTACTGTTGCTGGGCCATCTGTTGGAATTTCTGAACCAAAATCCATGTCGAAATCCATGTCGTCAACAAACTCCTCTGTTGTAGCATAAACAGGTATTTGGGCAGTTGTTGCTTGCTCATCATTTTCTCCATGTTAATCCCATTTTGTGTAGCTTTGATCAATCCCATGGTAGAATAAATGGAACATCACATCATCCACTTTCTGCTCTATGCGGTTTAAACATGAGGTACACGGACATGGCATCTTAAGCTTTTGTTTATTACCTCGTGGGTCGATGTTTGAGAGGATCAAACAACCCTTATATCACTTGAGAGGATTATTTTAAATACACTATGAGGACGTCAGTCCTTTGTAACGTGTGTATATGATACTTTGAGTGAATATGATTAAGTATGCGGAATCTACTTAACCGCACTTAGAAGGATATTGGTTATTGGAAATGGAACAGTAATGCTTGTTATTGGATAATGAACACAGAAAGTATATCATCAAACGATTCAATATTATTGAAAATAATACGAGTTATCTTCACTATCACTAGTGTTACAAAACCTTGAATCTCTATTACAAAGAAAACTATTTTCTATTGTGTTTTATCAAATCAGTCACTTTCTAACTAATGACTAACTCGCTATTTATGTAATATCTAAGCACATGAACACTTGAGTATTTGACTACTTGCTAGCTTGTGTGTGCCAGTAGCTAAGATACAACATGTATCTGTGTACACAACTTGTTGACTGAACACCTATCAAAGATATTATCTACCGTATATCTTTGACTTTAATACACAAATATCTTTTTATACTTATCCATCCAGCAGTAGTATACGTGACACTTATCCATTCAACAGTAGTATCCTTGCGGCAGTAGAATCTCCATCACTAGCAGTAGAATCAAATACACTAGCAGTAGTATCAACACTTAGTGTATTTCCTTGAGCAGTACTGACCTTGTGAACATTTAATTCCCTATACTAATCTTCAGAACATTTAATTCCCAACAATCCTCCCCTAAACTTGTGATTTATCCCAAATCAACAAGTTTCTTCCGAATTAAATGAGGATTGTGAAGATATTTCAAACACTTAATAGTCAGATTCTTGATCTGAGCTTTCCTTTGTTCTGTAATATTAATATCTTTCTGACTACCTTATCTGCCATTCGTGAATCACTTTCAGCAATAAATTCTTTGTCTTTAGCTCAGGCTCCAAGCATCACCTAAAAGATGGTGCAATTTCCTTAGATGAACAAGAAGTCAAGTCATCTCTCTACAAGCCATGCAAGTGATGAACAAACGTAGTGAAATGAAGAAAAGAGATGAAAGAGCTTATTTCCAGCATCCATCAACTGAAATTGAAGCTTGTTGAAGGCCAAGATTCCATTGTAGGAGGAGATGTTATACAACAACTGCTGCTAAGCAAGGTGTGGGAAAAGACAAGAGCATACAATGATGATGCTTTTACTAGACTCATGCACTGTTTGATCAATTTAAACTTCCTCCCCTGATTGGTTAATCTTCCTCCCCTTAATCCATTCCATGTACCACACTATTTCCTCCCCTTAAGCTCTTCCTCTCCTGTTTGGAAGATCTCTCACCATCATCTGAACTTTTGCTTTTAAAAATTTCTTGAGTTCATCTTCCATTTAGAACAGCTTATCAGACAATGTTGTACATGTAGCCATCAATTCCTTAAGAGTTTATTTGCGGCCCTTATCACTTCCATAATTGTTAACTCCTGTAAGAGGTGAATCATGTGGTATTGACTCATAATCCATCATTCGATGGTTTTCTGAGAGCCACTTTGAAAATCTTTTTACAAAACTTTTGACTTAGCAGTATAAACTTGATTTTGTTGTAATAAAAAATCATACTGCTTACAACCATTTTGAAGGGATTAAGTGTTAACAGACACTTAATCAAGATTTCGGTTTAATTTAACCTCTGGTTGTGTGAGAACCAATATGTTCAGTTATAAATAACTGCCTGTGTACAGATAAACCCATTAAAAGGGCTTTCTTGACAGAGTTTCCAGCTCGTGGCAATTGTTGCCTCTAACACAAGTGTTAGATTCACTTTTGCTCGTTGTTCTTTCTATCAGATGTCCTTATACTTGCTCATTTTACTAATTAAAGTATAAAATGATAGAAAGTGAGTTGATTCAGTTACTATCTGACCAACTGAGCCATCAAGTCAATGTGAAAAATCATAATCAGGTTTCTAGAAAGAAGTTTTAAAGAAGCCATTTAACTTAGGTGTAAACCTTTATTAATGGATTCCCAAACTCTGTCCATCATGAACCTATTATGTCCGCAACTTGTATGATCATTTTTCTGCTCACACATTTCACTTGAAACTTCCTTTGTGCTCAAATGTTCATACCTGAAATTGTTAGTCCAAAACCAAAAAAATTTCCTAAATGGTCTAAGGTATTTAGAATTGTCACATGACATCCAAAAGGTCTAAGAAATCCTATTGCAGGAGTTCTACCTCTAAAAAGCTTATAAGATGTCTTATTGTGAGACTTAACTACTAAAACTCTGTTCTGGACATAGCAAGCAGTATTAATTGCTTCAGCCCAAAAAGTGATAGGCAACTTAGAGTCAGCTTACATGGTACTAGCAGCTTCTATAAGTGTCCTATTTCTTCTCTCAGCTACTCCATTCAGCTGAGGAGTTCTAGCAACACTAAATTCCCTTCTAATACCTTTTTTTTTGCAGAAATCATCCATAACTCTATTCTTAAACTCTGTCCCATTATCACATCTAATGACTTTTACTTTCTTGTCTACTAAGTTTTCTATCTCTGTAATAAATGTTTTAAGAATGCTAGAAGTCTCATCCTTAGAACTTAAAAAGAAAACCCATGTAAATCTGCTATAGTCATCAGTAACAACAAGACAATATCTTTTATGCTTAATACTACTCACATTTGTAGGTCCAAATAAGTGTATATGAAGCATAAAAAATGATTGATCAATAGAGTTAAAAAGCTTAGGCTTACAAGTGGCTTTATGTTGTTTCCCTTTGAGACAAGCAATGCATGTTTGGTCATTTTCAAATCTTTTCTGAGGCAAGCCTCTTACCAAACCATCTTTGACTATTTTATTTATGGTTTTGAAATTAATTTCACCAAGCCTCCTATCCCATTTTATTGCCTCATCTAATGTGTCTTTAGCAAGCAAACAAGTAAGATTCTCTTTAGGAACACTGTACATGTTGCCCTTTCTTGGAATTTTAAGAAGTACTTGACTTTCATCAGGCATCTTAAAATCAGAAAAAAGTACAAGACATTCAGTGTCAGTAAAAAGAACTTTTTTTCTTTTTATCACACATTTTTGAGAAACTAAAGAGATTATACTTAAGTTCTTTTACAAAGTACACATCTTCAAAGTCTAAATTTCCAGTCTTAATGGTACCTTTACCAGAAATTTTGCCACCAATACCTCCTCCAAAGCTAACATATCCTCCATCAAGAGGAGTAAAGTCTGAAAGGTATGACATGTTGCCAGTCATGTGCCTTGAACATCCACTGTCTGAGAATCCTTGATCTTCTTGTTTAGAATTTGAATGTTCCTGCACATGAAATAAGGAATATTAGTTTCTTTTGGGGACCCAAGCCATTACTGACTTGGATCTACCTCGTGCATCAATGTAATCAAGTTTCGTTAAAATAATTGATGCACTATTGGATTTAATTGGTCTTCAAACCCAACATGTTGAGGCCTTAATAGCATTTTCCTTGTTTTTCCTAGCAGCAGTATGAACTGCTTGCTTTGCAGGTGTACCCTTTGGTTTCCAAATTTGTTTTTGGACCACTGCTTTTGATTGAAAGGGCCTTTCAACAGTTGTTGGTGCATGTTTGAAAGTTGTTTTTGCACCTTTAACTGTTGGTTTTGGGTAAACAGTCTGAAATGGTCTAGCAGTAGGAACTGCTTGTCTAGCAGTAGGAACTGCTTTTGTGCCAGACTTGAATGAAACTACTCTGGGTTTTGTTCTAGTAAAATTAGAGTGACTGTTAGATGTATGCCTTTTTAAATTCACCCTATGATTTGAATACCCAGATACCCATTGGTTATAGAAATCTTCAAGATGATCAAAACTTCCACAAGTGTAACAAGCTTTGTTATAAAAGACAAAATCATCACCTAGTTGGTGAGACTTGAGACCATTCCAATTCCTTTGGTTGCCTCTGGGCTTGTTTGTGGTTCTATATTGCTCACAATATCTTACTGGTTGCCTAACATGTTTAACATTGGTTTTAGGCCTATCAGTATTATTTTTGACCAACTTAGGAACACTTGTTCCTGCTTTCTTAACAATATCAGGTTTAGACATAACCTATTCTTCCTCATCATCATCAGATGTCCACTCCTTAATGATTGTACCATCTGAGTTCTTATTAGAGGACACCTTGTCCTCAGGGAGTGAAACATCACTTGCACTCTCAAAAACTTCTTTAGGACTCTCAGTAGACTTAGAACCATATTCAAATTTTGGTTCTTGAAACTTTTCTAAACCTGTGTGTGCTAGGTCAACACCTGGAGGTGAAGGAACACCTCTGTATGGTGGAGGAAGAGACTTGTAACCTATACTAGATTTAGCTTTATTGACTACTTGAGCTTCCCAAATTTTATTGATTCCATCTGAGGCATAAGCTAGAGTATCTACTGTTATCTTAACATTTTTGTTAGGAATATAAATATTCAGATGAAGGCTCGGTCACCCCGAGTATCTATTTAGCATTTACATAGCTCGTAGGCTTATTTATATTAGTTTAGTATGATTATTAATATTAGTATTAGCTTAGTTATATTTATATTTGTGGAGTAGGTCGGGGATTTCCCCACTATCAGCTCACTCCACAGCCCACTAGGGGCACAAATATTAGGAAGTATAAATACCCCTTCCCACAATTGGGAAGAGTTGGAACTCTTGTCACAATTTCACCTAGTAATCTAATCTTCCATATTTTCTCTCAAGGGTTTCCATCTCTCTCTAACTTCTCTCTAAACTCAACCATGGATCTAATCTTCCATGAACCAAGACCACCAGATTCATACACACAATCAAGATGGTTATATCCTACAATTGGTATCAAGAGCCATGGTTAGGTCCAATTGATTGTGTGTGTTCAGTTCTTTTGATCTATGCAAATTTTATGTGCTACGTTTTTTTTTGTTCAGATTCAAAAGACTGCTCTCTTTGTTTATTATTTGAAAATACTTTGGTGGTCAATGATTTATTGCATCTTTTGTTTCGAATTCTAAAGACTGCCGTATCTTTTATTACTCTTGTTTCTTGTGTTTTGTGGTCAAAGTAACTGTTTGAATGGGGGCTTTAATTGTTTTGGTTGTACCATCGAGGGTCACATGTTTATTACTTCATGTGTCAATTTAACAGTTATGTTCAAACTGTGGTGGATTTGCTTTGTTTTTCGCTCCATGTTTTGTTCAAACACACAAGTAATATTTCATTGTGTCACAACACAAGATATTCATGCCCAGATCCTACTAAAACTGCTTTGGTGTTTTGCATTTGGCCTTTGGTTTCTCTAAAATACGTTGGTCCGAGCACTGTTTTAAATAACCTTGGTTTGATTTCTGGGTTTGTGTAAACTCGTGACTTGTGCTAATGATGTTCATCCTAGCATTTTGTGGCTGAGAAAAGTGGCTTTCAAGTTGCAGTAGATGGTTGTTTGTGGTGTTCTAAGTAGAGATTTGTGTGTTCTAAGTGGCGTTTTGTCCAATATGAGTTTGCAGTTTGGTTTTTAGCCAAAACCGAGAATAATGCCAAATCTGGGAAAGGGACATTTGTACTATTATGATAGTGACAGACTGGCGTTTTGTGGTACTAGCAATTTGTCTATTTGGTGTTTTGTCTATGTGGCGTTTTGTCTATGTGGCATTTTGTCTATGTGACATTTTGTCCAAGTGGCGATTTGTCCAAGTGGCGATCTGTCTATGTGGCGATTTGTCTACATGGAGATTTGTCTACATGGCGATTTGTCTAAGTAGGCGTTTTGTGTTCTAGCGACTTGTCCAAATGTAGCGATTTGTCTGGCCTTACCTAAACCAAATGTTGCCAAAATTTCAAATAGACTGGCGATTTGTCTAACACAGTCTAACAATGGCGTTTTGACTCAAGAATGGATGATGAAGAAGAATAAGACCACAACCACTAAGACCACAACAATATTCCAAACCGTAAACAAAACCAAACGAGACACTTATGTAAAGTAAAGTTGACCACATCCTACCCATTTCAACGCAACCACATGACCATCGACAAATTACATCAATCTATCCTAATCCCAAATCTACTCAGTACCACATCCACTTCCACACTACTTAAACCAAAAGGAAAAATAAAATACAAAAGATCTCAGTCTCATTTTTGTTTGCTTCGAATCTCTTATGAGACATCAAGATCTTAATGATCTATGCAAATCAAAACTCAAGTCATCATTGATCATTATTTGAAGCATAACTTCAATCCATATCCGAAAAGAAAGAAAAGATTTATAACAACCTTGTTATAATTTTTTCTTTAATTCTTTCATAACAAAATCATAACTCTAACCGAAAATATACACCTACCTTTGACATGAAATGATCTTTAAATCGTCTCTATGGTGGTTCGGACTGGGCAGAAATGAACAAAGAAATGGTGTGTTTGATTGTATTTCGTTTATGACAAACGATAAAACTGAGTTGCTTTAGGTTTGTGATTTGGTGACTACGTTTTGTTTGATTAGAAAATGATGAAAGGGGGTGCTGGTGTTTAAGTTATGTGAGATTTGCGTTTGTGTTGTTAGTTGAATGGCTGTGCAAAGTGAAGGAGAGACTGTTTGGTGGGAGGCGGATTGTATGATGAAATGAGATTAGGGTTTGACTTAGGTGTTAAGTGGTGTTAAGTACCCGAAATATTAGGGCAAATGTGATTTGGATCGGATCATTATTTCATGACATGGGCCGTAAATGTGGCTATCCGGATTGGGTGATTTGGTTGTTTATATCCAGATTGGGCCGAGTTAGGTTTATTTTACAATTGGGCTGAGGATTAAATCACATTCTATCTGTGTAAATTGGTTAACACTTTACAATTTACACAAAGTGTTAGTCAACAATTTACACAAACAATTGTGTTAATTTACACAAACAATTGGGAGTTCATTGAAAAGTGGGCCGTGACTTGTTTGTGTAAATTGGTTAACACTTTGTGTTTAAAAATAATTAACAAATGTATTCTTTGTACATGGTGTTAATTTATTTTTGCCAAATTGTTGACTAAAAGGAATGGTATTTCGGTCATTATTCTCACGAGGATACACACGTCACGGCTGGTTATTTGGGTATATGAATGTCGATGTGATTTCAGAACTGTGGATCTGGCAGCATTGTCCTATTGGTACCTATGAGTTGAGTGAGCCCGCAAAGTTGGTTGACAAATTGCGATTTGATTAATTGCGAGGTGACAAGTTGCTATTTGACTTGTTGCAATTTGACTGATTGCGATTTGACCAGTTGCGATTTGACGTTGCGAGTTGTCACTTGCGATTTGACTT